>OW804102.1:50885240-51485240 GCA_942159475.1 Sthenelais limicola
TAAAAAGGCACACAATTTCATGAAGGAGAGTAGTGTGTTACACCTGAATCCTTCAGAAAACCTCCCGCTCATTTGTACATAAAAATGAAATCACAATTTACCATCATTTCAGTGTGAAATAGACATACGTTGGGAACGTATTGACCCGCCTCTTAGCGTAATTGACGTCCGTATCTCAGGTAGGCACGCTAACAATAGCACACCTACTGATGACGTACCCTCATAAAAGATACGTTAGCGTTAGTGTTAGCGTTAGCGTTGTGGTTGCTAAAGCCCCCTAATTGTTAGGGAAGATGACCGTAACGTGATTGTGTGGCACAGAAATCATTCAGTCGCTTTACAGTCATCATTACCTTGACGTTACCTCATCATTATCAGAATTGGAAACTTGTTTTCTCAAAGAAACAGCTATATAAATACTGAAACACAGATATGTAAACAATGTCTCAATGATGAGGTAAAGCGGTTTAAAAATAGGCAAAACGGTTTTCTTGATTGGTGTGGTCACAGTGCAGTGGGAACCCTTTGGTTGAAGGGGTTTGGTATGTATACATGTACTGAGTCGACCAACTCGCCCTGTTTAAATATGTGTTGTGTTTCCGGAAAATAAGTCACAAGTCGCAAAATTGATATTTTTCAAAGTGTTTATTTAACAAGATCACTTTATTGGAATGTTCTGATTTTTGGAGAGTTTATCACCTATAGCTATGTCAGTCAATGTATCAAATTTCAGGACAATGTATTTAATATACCTTTTCGGTTTAAAGGTCCTCATATGGACTACATTTAGTTTCTTTACTGTTTATTGACCAAAAGAAATATTGTAAACTTTTTTTTTCAAAAACGCAAATATCAAACTTAAAATCTAGAAATACTTATTATTTTATTAGACTGTTTACTATCATTGGAATCGGCTTGATCTCATCTTTTCAAATATAATGGAATCTCAAAATCTATTTTTTGCGACTTATGACTCATTTTCCTGAAACACATCACATATGTGATGTGTTTCAGGGAAATGTGTCGCACATCGCAAAACTGATAATTGTCAAATTGATTTATTCACAAGAACACTTCCTTGGAATCTTTTTTTGGGGGGATCTTTGAGCCGCAAGTAGCGTGAACACATATCCCAAATTTCAAAACAGTGTATTAAATATATCCATGCACTTCTAAGGTCATCCTATAGAATATATTTAGCTCATTTACTAGATACAGAGATATTGGAAACTCTTTTTTCCTAAAATAAAAATATCAAACTTAAAATATAAAAATACTTATTATATGTCCTAAATGATTACTATCATTGGGGTCGGCTGGATCTGATCTTTTCAAAAATGATATCTCAAAATCGATTTTTTGCGACTTGTGACTCATTTTGCTGAAACAGATCACATCACATATGTGATCCGTTTTAGAAAAATGTGTCATAAGTCGCAAATTGTGGATTTTGAGATTTCACCATATTTGAAAAAAGGAGATCAAGGTGATTCTAAAGAGAGTAAACACTAGGACACTTATAAGTGTTTCTATATTTTCAGTTGGATATTTTCTATTTTTCAAAAAAAGTTTGCAATGTTTCTGGATGGGTGATTACCAGTAAACTAACTAAATATTCTCCATACGAAAGCCTTAAAAATGGAAGGATATATTTTATACAATGTCCTGAAATTTGTTATATGGACTTATAGGACTAGAATTAATAAACCCTCTAAAATCAGAATATTCCAATAAAGTGATCTTGTGAAAAAAAACACTTTGAAAAATATTAATTTTGCTACTTATGACTCATTTTCCTGAAACACATCACATATCGCCATACCAAAGCCTTCACTTCGTGTTGCCATGTACTTTAAACCAATATTCTAGACCTAAGCCCTGGTATTTTATGCTAGTGCTGGCGTGCGTCACCGTTTTCAATACAATGAATCAGAAACTGAAACCAACTGTGGATTGATATTGTCCCCGGAGAAGGTGGCTTTCATATTGCTGAAGGCTTGTCAAATGCGAGAGGGAGAAGGACAAATACAGGGGTCAGATTTACAGAAAATGTACAATTGGCAGATCAACACATTTACTGCTAAATTAGACCGAAAAATCGTCAATACTAGGTATATCTGAGTATATTTAGTATTGCCTTGATTCTAACAATCTGTTAGGTTTTGTTTAACTGTATTTTGAACCTGATTTTTGTCTTAAAATTTGGGTTATTTGAGAGGATTGGTGAAGGCGAATTGTACATTTTCTGGCGAATTCACCCACAACGGTTGGTGGGGTTCCAGGGTGCACAGATTAAGTCCTTGTGGAATGTGTTTAGAAAGAGTGAACGTTTGACGATAACATTCTTAACTGTAGATGCTCGCCCCTACTCCCTATTTGGTTCAGATTCTCAAAAAATGTACAATTGGCAGCTGTACACATTTAGTAAATTTTGCTAAATTAGGCGGCAATTTGGTCAATGTTAGGTAAATTCGAGTATATTTGGCATTGTATTGATTCTAGCAATCTGTTTGGTTAGGTTGAACTGTATTTTGAACTTTATTTTCGTCTAAAATTGGGGTTATTTGAAAAGATTGGCAAAGGTGAATTGTACATTTTCTGAAAATCTGACCCATTTCTTCTCATCCCTTTATCTTACGGACTGTTCATAATTAACCACTGGGGGGATGGAGGGGAGAAATTGCGAAAATTATTTGTGCAGAATTGTTTGATCCCCCCTTAAAGACTGCAAGTTGTGGAAGTTTAAAGGTGCCCCCTGAAAGTACTCCCCCCCACCCCACCCCACTCCCCCATAGTTAAAAATGAACCGCCCCTTAGATACATAGATACATTATATTCTTCAAACCAATTAACTGTTCCACCGAATTCATTCACCATTGGATTCGATGTACAACTTCATATCTTTTATCATTCTTATATGTATTATTTATCTTAACAAATTATATTATACATTGTGAGATATATTTCTTGATAACTATAATTCTCATTTGGGATCACTCTTTGATAGTGATTACTCCCTACCAATTTAACTGTTAATAATATGCTGTCTTAGATATCAAAATATCATCCTTATAGTTAAGGTGATAGTTTATCATCAAAAGATCTCACTTGCTGAAAGTGGTTTTCCTTCACGTATTCCTTACACTTTATACATAAAGTTGATCGATTCTGCATATTAGGGAGATTTAGGGTCAGTTTTTCAGAAAATGTACAATTCAACATCGCCAATCTTCTCAAATAACCCAAATTTCAGACGAAAATAAAGTTCAAAATACCGTTCAACCTAGCCAAACAGATTGCTAGAATCAATGCAATGCCGAATATACTCGAATTTACCTAGTAATGGTCAGATTGTAGCAAATTTAAATGTATACAACTGCCAATTGTACATTTTCTGAAAATCCGACCCTTTAGCAACCACAACGCACCAATGCAACACTAACGCATCCACTAATTATTTGTACATTATTTCCGTTGTGGGGATATCTCGAGAGGCCTGTATTGCAGATGCCCTCGGCCTAGCTAAATGAATTTTGCGACTTGTGTCTCATTTTCCTGAAACACTTCACAAATGTCCCTTTATCCTTGTATCCTGAATATGATAACTGGGTCAGATTTTCAGAAAATGTACAATTGGCAGCTGTACACATTTAGTAAATTCGGCTAAAATAGGCTGCAATTTGGTCAATACTAGGTAAATTCGAGTATATTCGGCATTGCATTGATTCTATCAATCTGTTTGGTTAGGTTAAACTGTATTTTGAACTTTATTTTCGTCTGAAATTTGGGTTATTTGAGAAGATTGGGGAAGTTGAATTGTACATTTTCTGAAAATCTGACCCACATCACAAATGTGCCTTTATCCCAGCATCCTGAATATGATAACTATGATGTGTTTTAGTACAGCCCTTTAGTGCTGTACACTACACTTGAAAAGGTCCCCAGATCACTTCACAGTTAATGGGTCAGATTTTCAGAAAATGTACAATTGGCAGTTCTACACATTTAGAACATTCTCCTAAATTAGGCTGAAAAATTATGAATATCGGGGATATCTGAATATATTCGGTATCACATTGATCAGTTCTGTTATGTTAAACTGCATTTTGAAGCTCATTTGTGTCTTAAATTTGGATTATTTGAGAGGATTGGTGAAGGCGAATTGTACATTTTCTGAAAATCTGACCCTAATTCGAGGCCAATTCTGACAAGAAAGACCTACCATTATAGTTATCACTGATGACCATCACAGACAAGACCCAACTTCTATGCAAATATATGTAATTGCCATGAGAAGGCATACATATGCATGTGTACAGATATTACATAATGCATATTCGATCTGTTCCTGCGTTCTATATCAAACTGTCCTATAGGAATATTGAAGGGTGGCGATCGGAATGGATGGGTAAATAGTATATGGGTCAGATTTTCAGAAAATGTACAATTGCCAGCTCCACACAAATAGGAAATTCTGCTAAATGTGGCTGAAAAATGAAGAATACCGGGTATATCTGAGTATATTTGGTGTCGCGTTGATTTAAAGTATCAGTTCTGTTATGTTAAACAGCATTTTGAAGCTAAATTTTGTCTTAAATATGGGTTATTTGAGAGGATTGGTGAAGGCCAATTGTACATTTTCTGAAAATCTGACCCATATGTGATGTGTTTCCGGAAAATAAGTCACAAGTTGCAAAATTGATATTTTTCAAAGTGTTTATTTAACAAGATCACTTTATTGGAATGTTCTGATTTTTGGGGAGTGTATCACCTGTCAGTCAATGTATCAAATTTCAGGACAATGTATTTAATATATCCTTTCGGTTTAAAGGTCCTCATATGGACTATATTTAGTTTCTTTACTGTTTATTGACCCAAAGAAATATTGTAAACTTTTTTTTTCAAAAACGCAAATATCAAACTTAAAATCTAGAAATACTTATTATTTTATTAGACTGTTTACTATCATTGGAATCGGCTTGATCTCATCTTTTCAAATATAATGGAATCTCAAAATCTATTTTTTTTGCGACTTATGACTCATTTTCCTGAAACACTTCACATATGGGTCAGATCGTCAGAAAATGTACATTCGCCTTCAATATTTTCTCAAATAACTGAAATTCAAGACAGAAATGAGATTCAAAACACAGTTTAGCATAGCTTAAAAGATATTCATAATCAACGCACTACCAAATGATACTCAGATGTGTCTAGTATTTATCCATTTTAGTCTAATTTGGCAGAATTTACTAAATTTGTAGAGCGGCCAGTTGTACATATTCTGATAATCTTACCTTTATGTAGGTAGGATAAAGGTACAATATGGGTTTGGCAAATTATGTGCACCTTGAGCCTAATACTTTTAATTATCTCTCTTACTTTATGTGAGTAGTTTTTGTGGTTTATTTGATTCCTGCATGTGATACTCCAAAATTGAAAACATTCCTACCAGGAAGACACTTTGAAAAATATCCATGTTGCGACTTGTGATTTATTTTCCTGAAACACTTCACATATGGGTCAGATCGTCAGAAAATGTACATTCGCCTTCAATATTTTCTCAAATAACTGAAATTCAAGACAGAAATGAGATTCAAAACACAGTTTAGCATAGCTTAAAAGATATTCATAATCAACGCACTACCAAATGATACTCAGATGTGTCTAGTATTTATCCATTTTAGTCTAATTTGGCAGAATTTACTAAATTTGTAGAGCGGCCAGTTGTACATATTCTGATAATCTTACCTTTATGTAGGTAGGATAAAGGTACAATATGGGTTTGGCAAATTATGTGCACCTTGAGCCTAATACTTTTAATTATCTCTCTTACTTTATGTGAGTAGTTTTTGTGGTTTATTTGATTCCTGCATGTGATACTCCAAAATTGAAAACATTCCTACCAGGAAGACACTTTGAAAAATATCCATGTTGCGACTTGTGATTTATTTTCCTGAAACACATTTAGTTAAAGGGTAAGCTACTTGGGCTTTACTTTAGAATAGCCAGAGTAATCTTGGATTGTGGAATCAGTTGCATTTACTAGCAAAAAAATATGACATGGCCAGCCCTTAAAAACCACCTGAAGAATGATGAGATTTGGATGTTATAAATATGAATGTGTAAAGCTGCTCCTGTTATACAGGAAATAGCAGAAATGAGAAAATGGTAATAATTACGAATTCTCAAAAATCGGTGAAATATGATGACGAAACCTTTTTATCATAAGCGAATCATGTACGACTGTTGTTTTAATTATTGGGCCTATACCAAAAAAATGTGTTGTGACTTAGTTCGTCACGAATCTTGTATTTTGTCGCTATTGAGATTATGCAATGAGTAATACTTTCTTATAATCATAATTATCCTGATACTGTAGTTAAATCTAAAAAATGTATACCTTTTGTAGGAGATGAGACCTACCACATTGTGGAAATCTGCCTAATAAAAATGTTATAAAAAAAAATCTTGGGTCTCATTATTAAAGATCAGTTGTTCGTTATGGCGACAGAAGTTAGCCGTTGGTTGGAGAGATTGTGTTTGGGGAAATGAGAAAATTAATATTGTATCCCATGGCTATTTTATTTCAACGCAAATTGCCATATCGTATTAAGTTTTAACACACAGAAGTAAATGAATATCTGATACATGGATTCATTCTAATGAGTTTTTAATACATCCAAGAAAGCAAAGCAGCACTGTTGTATAGGATCATTTAGTGTTGGTCCTATGTGTGTGTGTGTCTGCATATGTGGTTCAGATTTTCCCAAAATGTACAATTGGCAGCTCTACACATTTAGGAAATTCTGCTAAATTAGGCTGAAAAATGATGAATACCAGGTATATCTGAGTATATTCAATGTAGAATTGATTCATAGTATCAGTTCTGCTATGTTAAACTGTATTTTGAAGCTCATTTCTGTCTTGAATTTGGGTTATTTGAGAGAATTAATGAAGGCGAATTGTACATTAATTTTCAGAAAATCTGACCCATGTGTATGATTATAATATGAACACATGTATACATGTATGTGGGTCAGATTTTCAGAAAATGTACAATTGGCAGCTCTACACATTCAGTAAATTTTGCTAAATTAGACTGAAAAATGGTCAATACTATGTATATCTGAATATATTTGGTATCGCATTGATTTAAAGTATCAGTTCTGTTATGTTAAACTGTATTTTGAAGTTCATTTCTGTCTTGAATTTGGGTTATTTGAGAGAATTAATGAAGGCGAATTGTACATTTTCAGAAAATCTGACCCATGTGTATGATTATAATATGAACACATAATACATGTATGTGTACATGTGAATGCAATGTATACTATAGTAAGATTCCCATAGTGTGGAGTACGAGGTGAGTATTGTTCACCAAGTAATCCACACTGTGGTAATCTTGCTTTTATTCCACGATTTCGTGTAAAAAAAAAATCAGCATTTCCATGTTTTCATATCAGACATTTTGCACAGTGTCTCCTGATGCCAGGGGTCTAGTCCACTAAGCCGATTCTCATGCGATTCTCACATATTGTAGTGAAAAAGAGTCCTCTTTGGCACAACATCGCTTGGCTTAGTGGAATAAGGGTGCATTGCACTATACACGATTCTGTGTTAAACCACTCTTAGAGGCCTCGTAACTCCCTCTTAGCAAAAGTTGCATTGCACTATATACGATTATTTTCTGAGACTAACCTCGTAACATAAAACCGCCGTAGTCGTAACTTTAAGAGGGTGATACATAGACAAAATTGACTCCTGGTCATGTGAGAGGTGGTTATTGCCCGTGGGCGTACCAATTTCTTAAGGGTGCGTAGCTCCCGAGGAAATTGGGTAGCCCAAGGGAGATGACCACCGATTACACGGCCAGAAGTCTATTTTGTATTTATTTTACCTCTCCCAATGTTTTTGTGTGAAAAAATATTGAAAATTCTATGGAAATTCGTGTCAGACAACAAGCTCTGTTCACCACACTGTTTGTTTACTTCTTGGAAAGTTTCTACTTCCGGTCCCTCTCACTCATTTCCGGGTCTCTTTTTCTATATAAATACACAATAAATTCGGAATTTTACAGTTGCTAATCATTCTAATTATTATCATATCATTATATATGATGCATTATAAGTCTTTTTTCCATGAAAATAATTATTGCAATGCCATATTCATATCATATTGCCAGAGGGCAATATGATATGATAAATACCGCCCAGAGGGTAATACGGTTTTCCAATGCTGTAGCCTATGGCTTACCATACCATACCTTCCAGAGGTATAATAAGAGGCCTTTAAGACACGATCTTATGGTGTATAGTGCAAATGCACCCTAAGCCGTTATAGCCTCCCTTTATGTATGCACCAATGTAATGCCAATAAACATGCACACCACTCAATGACATAATAGATCTCTGTGTGCAAACAAGTGCTCGGAGCCTACACGGGAACAAACACACACACACACTCTTTATTACCATCCCCCAGTCGGAATGAGTCTGGAATTAGTAGCCCAAATTAAACCAGTTTCAAATCAGAGATTACAAAATTATCCAAAGATAAACGATCTTTATAGCTTCCCCATGGACACGATATGCGATAATTAAATATAATAATTTTGTATGCGGCCTTATAGATGGAACTGTTTGAGTTAATTTCTCAAGATTAGAAGGGAAAGATACTAACATTAGTTGGTCGCAACAGCATGGAAGGCCTATTGGACAAACATTTATTCTTATCTGTTGCCTACATGGGTCAGATTTTCAGAAAATGTACAATTGGCAGATCAACACATTGAGTAAATTCTGCTAAATTAGACCGAAAAATCGTCAACACTAGGTATAGCCGAGTACATTTGACATTGCCTTGATTCAAACAATCTGTTCGGTTATGTTGAACTTATTATGAACCTGATTTTTCTGTTAAATTTTGGTTATTTGAGTGGATTGGTGCAGGTGAATTGTACACTTTCTGGCGATTTCTAGACTATGGTAGGCTAGGCTATGTGATTCATTTTGCAGATATGAACAGTTATGTCAATATCTGAATATGCGTTATATAAGCCTACACGTACATGTACATAGCCTATAAATGCATTTATTATACGCGCATGCTATATGAGAAGTGCTATAAGTGGGGTGCTATAAAAATAGTCATATAGGACGCGTCCTATATGAATGTAGTTGTCTAAAAATAGCTCTGTTTATATGCTTCGCGGAGCAATGGATGTAAACAAATCCCCGCGAAGGATGTAAACAAATCCCCGCGATCGGTAATCCACCCGTGATTCTGGTACTATGATTAGAGAAATACATAATAAAAATCCCATCATTAAATAGAGCAATACATTCTCTATTGAATGATATAAATTTTATTAATGTAGCTAAAGAAATGGCTGCGATATGAACGTTTTAAGTCAACAATATAACTTGGCTAATAACGGGGCTGTCAGCAGGGCTGGCAGTGGGGCTGGCAGCGGGGCAGCGGGGCTCTCTGAGACTTCTTTAATATTTTTTCAGTGATATCTGATAACATATGATCAAATTTTATGCACATATAATAAATTTAGAATGGAACTCGCTGGCAATAATCGAAAGTTTATAGGACTTGATTCGTCCACATAAGCACTCTGCCTACGGCATCGTGCTCATGTGGACGAATCTCGTCCTATAAATTTTCGATTATTGCCAGCTCGTCCCATTCTCTCTCTCTATATAGGATAGACTACATAAAATAAAATGTGTTCCTTTTTCAATTCAATTCCCAAATTTCATTGAGTCAGGAGCCTACCATGAATGGATAGAGGCTAGTTTGTGACAACCTACACCACTTCTAGGATCTAGAGCAAAAGCCAACTCGTGCTTACATGTATCTCTGTCTCCCTCACTCCCACTGCTCGCCTGGCATTACCTCTCCCTCTATCACTCTTCATTCCCTCCTGTCGTGCTTGACATGCTGCT
The DNA here is from genome assembly GCA_942159475.1 of Sthenelais limicola. Lineage (NCBI taxonomy): Eukaryota > Metazoa > Annelida > Polychaeta > Phyllodocida > Sigalionidae > Sthenelais > Sthenelais limicola. Next base: position 50,895,197 of record OW804102.1, read on the forward strand.
AACGTTAAACGCTGAGAACGCTGGTCTTCCCCACAACAAGAAATAACAAACCACAGAATTTCTAAAGAAAAAACAATGTTTACCTACTTGTATCATCCGGTATTGATGCTCAGATACCTGCGCAATGTATGTACTCCATAATTTGGGAATATTAACCAGCTGTTCTCATTAGAAACTCGATTATTCTCGCACTTCTAGGCAGCTGAAACGGTCCTAGTGCCGCCTGCCCTGCCGCCATCTTGATTCTCCACACACACGATCAATAATTATCGGGGGGCGGGCGTGGTGCAATGTGTGTGGGCCTGCCGAGGCTGGAGGTAGATGGGTGGATGGATTGGAAGGCAATTGCATGCATGCCAAGTGGGTCAGATTTTCAGAAAAAGCTGTACACATTAAGTTCATTCTTCTCAATTAGGCTGGAAAGTGACCAATACTAGGAATATATTTGATAATGCCTTGATTCAAACAATCTGTTTATGTTGAACTGTATTTCGAATCTCACTTTTGTCTTAAATTTGGATTATTTGAGAGGATTGGTGAAACTCGTCCAGGCCATTCAGTTTATGATTCAAATCATCAGAAAATGTACAATTGGCAGCTGTACACATTTAGTCAATTCTGCTAAATTAGGCTGCAATTTGGTCAATACTAGATAAATTCGAGTATATATTTGGCATTGCATTGATTCTGGCAATCTGTTTGGTTAGGATGAACTGTATTTTGAACTTTAGTCTCGTCTGAAATTTAGGTTGTTTGAGAGGACTGGTGAAGCTGAATTGTACATTTTCTGAAAATCTAACGCATGTAAGCAGGAATAGTGACAAGCATGAACATGAAAGACAGTTTGTTAGAATATCCGAAGAAATGTATGCATCCGTATGTGATGCGTTCCAGGAAAATGAGTCACAATTAAGTCGCAAGAGGATAGACTCTATGTATTCTTTTTAGACGGCCAAAAAATACCAAAAAATGTGTTTTTCTCCTTATCGCTATATCATGTTGTAGAGGAGTTTTAGTTTATCTAGGTGGCTACACCTGTGGTAGAATAATTCATAACTCTTTGTATTATTATATAAACTTGTCAGGTTATTATATCATTATTGAACGAAATGTATCTTATTGTCTTTGAATTGTGTAAACTTAAAGGTAAATGAGTTAGCTTATATATTATATGGTTTCTCTCTTATAAATTGCTTCATATTTGTCCTTTCGATGACTTGAAACGTACCACTTGTGTGGAATTGTTTGTCGAAATAAAATATGTTTAAAAAAAATCATCAATGTTTTTCAAAGTGTCTTGCTCACAAGATTTGTGTGGGAATGTTTTCCTTTCCGTCGGTACTTAACCCTGTTCGTTACATGAATGCGTTTACCAAATATCAGGGCAGTGCATTAAATATATCCATTGATTTCTAGGGACATCTTATAGAGTCTATTGAGCTAATTTGCTAAATGTCAGTTCAGAAATTTTGCAAACATTTTTTTCAACAATAAAAATATGAAACCTAATATTTGCTCATTTGCCTGAAACACATCACATATACATTAGTGATTTAGGAGTTAAAACCAAGGCTTACATAGCCTAATCGGATTCCTGGCCTAGGACTAGGCGTTCTAATTTAATGAGATCATAATGACACGTTGAGGTCTTAATGGAATTATAATGGCACTTTGCGGTTTGAGGCGAGAGGCTTTCCCTTCGTTTGAAGGGACTCTCTCATCTTTGGGCCTATAGACTGCTCTGGGTTCCTCTCAAGTCTTTATTTATTCATGTAGGCCTGTAAATGCTATATCAATCACTGATAATCAGGATACATCCTGGGGAGAAATGTCTGCTGATATTGTGAGTAGTATGCAAAGTACCATTTAACACGGGCAATTCTTTCTACCCAGCCACTTGTAGAGTGAGTAGTATAGTCAAAGTACACATTAATACTACCGAGCCACTTGTAGAGTGAGTAGTATAGTCAAAGTACACATTAATACTACCGAGCCACTTGTAGAGTGAGTAGTATAGTCAAAGTACACATTAATACTACCGAGCCACTTGTAGAGTGAGTAGTATAGTCAAAGTACACATTAATACTACCGAGCCACTTGTAGAGTGAGTAGTATAGTCAAAGTACACATTAATACTACCGAGCCACTTGTAGAGTGAGTAGTATAGTCAAAGTACACATTAATACTACCGAGCCACTTGTAGAGTGAGTAGTATAGTCAAAGTACACATTAATACTACCGAGCCACTTGTAGAGTGAGTAGTATAGTCAAAGTACACATTAATACTACCGAGCCACTTGTAGAGTGAGTAGTATAGTCAAAGTACACATTAATACTACCGAGCCACTTATAGAGTGAGTAGTATAGTCAAAGTACACATTAATACTACCGAGCCACTTGTAGAGTGAGTAGTATAGTCAAAGTACACATTAATACTGTCAGTATATTTACAGAGCCACCCTCTCGTACTAGGAAACAACATACCTACACTCTATTTGAGATCTACTTGGAGCGGTTCGCCGTAGGGTTACCATTGGGTGGGTTTGATGTTTAGGCTTAGTAGGTCTCAAACAGAGTGTATACTACATATATCTCTCTCCTACAATAATATAATATAACAGAACAAGGAGGTGCGACAAAGTGGCAGCCTGAACCGCCCTCTATTAAAGAACAAAAAAGAAAAAATTATACATGTATATTTGTCTGGAGACGTGTACACGCCTGCAGCGCCAGATCAAATATGGCGAAGCCCAGTCGTCGTCTAGGCGACTGCCGCCAAGGTCACGAGGCGAGCACTTCCGGTTCATGATATATGTCCATAGGCCTCCGACATATAGACAAACCTATAATGAGTAATATAGACAAAGTACCAGTTAATACTGGTACAACAAAGAGTGTAGTACTTCTTACCGACTCATGTAGAGAGTAGAATAGGCAAAGTACCCGTTCACAGCTGCACTCTCAGTTAATGTCAGACAAAATCTAAATATTTTCTACTTTGTGTTCCATTCTTTTCCAACCCATCTAAAGGTCACTTGACCAAAATTGTTTTAGGATTTTGTAAAGTTGATTTTGTTACAGGGCTTCTAAAACTTCCTCATTTGTATTTGGTGGACCTGCCGGATACCTTCCTATGGTGACTTCACTTATTATCGCTCACCGGCGATCGTTTTCTCTCGGCGATTACACTTCAAATTCTTGAAATACGCATAGAACAACAGTAGAATATTGATGAATTCAATCCTATAAGTCATAATTTGAGTAAATTTGATCAAATTTGTTTCATTATTATAACTGAGATCGCAGCTTTAATACCGGCATATGGGTCAGATTTTCGGAAAATGTACAATTGGCAGCTGTACACATTTAGTAAATTCTGAGAAATTAGACAGTAAAAATGGTCAATACATACTAGGTATATCTGAATTTATTATACCCGCATTGCTCTGAAAACCATGTATCTAGAGTGATTTACGCATAGTGCATATTTCACTATAGTTTCATTCGCTTAGAATATTGCTCTCGTTGCTACGCAACTCGTGCAATATTCAACTCGTTAGTTAACCAAAACATAGGATCAGCGGGAACGCAATCAGGTGTCATTCGGCTCGTATTACTGCTAGGTTTAATGTTTAGAAAATCAGTGCCTGGGCCGGGAATATCTCAAATTCTTAGTACGGGGAATTAATCAAAATATGTTGTTACGAATATTTGCTATCCAGGACCGGGACCGTGTAATAAGAGGCGAATGTTATTGCTATGGTGCAGATAGCGCCATTTTGTGTATCACTAAAAGGGTCAGATTTTCAGAAAATGTACAATTGGCAATTGTACACATGTAATGAATTCTGCTAAATTAGACTGAAATTTGGTCAATGCTACGTAAATCCGAGTATATTCGGGATTGCATTGATTCTAGCAATCTGTTTGGTTAGGTTCAACTGTATTTTTAAAGTGGTTTTTGTCTTAAATTTAAGTTATTTGATAGGATTGGTGAAGACGAATTGTACATTTTCTGGCGATTTCACCCAAAAGCTTACTGCAGAGTCCTGGAAATCAGGCCATATTTTTATTTTTGTTTTTAGTTTTAATCCATTGCTTTTTAATTTCATACCTTTTTTCATTACCTTTTGTGACGTATGTATTGTGGATTGGCTAACAGCTCGTCGCCGGGCAGAGATGGGAGGAACCGGCGCACTTTAATCAAGTGAAAATTAAGGGATTCCTTTGCCAGCTTTTGAAGCAACATAATGTGTTTGTGAATTCTCTTGGACTTTACAGTTACCTATTAATGGGGCAGACTTTCAGAAAATGTACAATTGGCAGCTGTACACATTTGGTAAATTTTGCTGAATTAGGCTGCAATTTGGTCAATACTAGGTAAATTCGAGAAAATTCGGCATTGCATTGATTCTAGCAATCAGTTTGGTTAGGTTGAACTGTATTTTGAACCTTATTTTCGTCTAAAATTTCGGTTATTTGAGAGAATTGGTGAAGATAAATTGTACATTTTCTGGCGACTTCACCCTAATATTGTATGAGCCTTAAGTGAAATTTTTACATGTATATAATATGTGTTATATATATATATTTCTTGTTGTATTCTTAGTGACCTTACAGTTACGTTTTCTAATATATTGTTGACGAATTGTTAACGAATATTGTTTTCTAATATATTGTTTATGAATTAGGCACTATCTGGTCACATGATGACTTCAGACGCCGACAGGCCCACTCTCTACCCACCCCCTACCCCTCCTCCGCCACCCTCTCCTTCCCCACCCCCTACTGCCCTTCCCCCTCCCCCCACGCTTTCCCCCTCCCCCACCCTTCCCCTGCCCTTGAATATATAAATTGAATATATAAATTGAATATATAAATTGAATATATTTAGAATATAGTAGGAGACCGGAGGCTTTGAATCCCAGGATCTGATTGAAGAGTTTATTATGGTATAAGATCCACATGAGTGGTAGTATGCATGTGTCCTTCATTCATTAAAGTTCATAGTTAATTAGGTCATTAATTATAATGTTGTTAATCACTTTTAAGTCATGATTGCATAATATGATATAACATCGGTAAAAAACTAAATATTTTCTACTTTTTGTTCCATTGTTTTCCAACCCATCTAAAAGTCATTTGACCAAAATTTTGAAAGATTTTGTCCAGTTGTTTTTGCTAAAATTAATGGTTCTAAAATCAATAAAGTCAATAAAGGCTTGATGCTTGAATAGTCAATATGGACATAGCACATCCTCCCCTGGTTATTTACAAATGTGACACTTTCCACTGTAACTTAATTGGGTAAGGCTGTCAGCAGAATTAAGTATTTCTGTTAATTGTATTTGTGTCGGTACAATTTATGACCATGAAATGACACAAACGATATTCGGTTGTTGAACTTATTTACACAGAACAGTGCTACCACTCAGATTCTCCAAATATAATGACAGAAGCCAGGAAAATAAAAGCATCACCAGACCCTTCAAAAAGTATAAGAAATGTATAATATTCAATCTCATACCACTGTTTCAAAAGGCAATTTCATTCACAAAATTCCTAGAACAAGTTTTCAACATAATTATGAAAAATTTACTCCATACAAAGGTATTGGTTTAGTTTGAATGTAGGGGGGACTTTTAGACACTGCAGTATGGGGGGGTGGAGAAGGGGATTTTCTCGATTTTTCTTAGTTTTTACATGAAAAATGGTGTTTTCTGGTATATGTTCAGCATAATTTCCGTAGAAATGTTAGTGTTAAAATTCATACATTTCCTGTTTATATACATGTAAAAGGACGTTTTTAATGACTCCCAGCGAAAATTAATGACTTTTAAGGCCCTTAAAAGTCCAAACTCAAAATTAAGGACTTTTGAAGGACTGCGGGGAACATGTCTCAACTCCAGTGATTGTGGACTGGGCTGATGTATGCGCCTTCATTCATAGACAAAGGAACTTTTTAACAAACTTTGTGGACTTTTCCAATGGTACTTCTGTGGTTCCGGTAACGGGGTGGCATATGGGTCAGATTTTCAGAAAATGTACAATTCACCTTTGCCAATCTTTTCAAATAACCCCAATTTTAGACGAAAATAAAGTTCAAAATACAGTTCAACCTAACCAAACAGATTGCTAGAATCAATACAATGCCAAATATACTCGAATTTACCTAACATTGACCAAATTGCCGCCTAATTTAGCAGAATTTACTAAATGTGTACAGCTGCCAATTGTACATTTTTTGAAAATCCGACCCATATAGCACTGGTTGTTTACGCATGTAATATGTCACCCTAGATACAACATTTCACATCAAATATATAAATAATAAGATATAAAAACTATTATAATTGAAATTTAATACAAATGAAATCCAACACGCTTCATTTAGTCTTCGGTTCCCTTTTTACAAAGGGTTACTTTTTTATTCTATATATCAAGTAGTACAGTGGAAAAGCTAGTAAATGACCATTTACCAAACCCGTTATGCAACACAAGTTTTCTCCAAAAGAATTCTGTGCCAAGTTCGATACGAGCGAGCATGAATATTTGAGATCTCGAATATAAATGCAAATAGTTCACAAATATTAAGTATAATAGCAGGTGGAATAATGAAGTCTGACACTAAAGTGACCAAGTTCAACTTGTACAAACACAACAACCAAAATATTCAGGGAGCATGAACAGGGGACACTATAGTAAAGCCTTTCTCATGGACAACCCTGCGTCAAGTGTACTTAGAGGTTGAGGTGTTCAGTTTGAAGATAGTCACTTTTATAGAGATTTACAGTCAAGGGACTGGCCCCTAACTGCCCATAATTGTGATGTCCGAATTGAAATAATCAATATCAAGTTTGATAGATCCACAGTAAAGGGTCTGGCGCTAACTGTTAATATTCGTTTTTAAAAAATACTTTTATTGGCAAAATTTCACATTCTTGATACGTTCCGTTTCATAATGGTGATGTCTGAATTGAACAAAATCAATATTAAGTTTGATAGATCCACAATAAAGGGTCTGGATCTAACTGTCGATAATGGTGCGTTGTCCGGCTGACCAGAGTATTGCTCGAGAGGGAGAGGTTTTACTGTATTTCAACACACTGTTGGAAGAATACGGATAGTGAAAGTATGAGGAAATAATTAGATATACATAAGATATAGGAGACATGGCAAAATAAACTGGTATACATCAGATTTAGGAGACATGGCAAAATAAACTGGTATACATAAGATATAGGAGACATGGCAAAATAAACTGGTATACATAAGATTTAGGAGACATGGCAAAACAAACTGGTATACATCAGATTTAGGAGACATGGAAAAACAGAGTGATGTACATCAGATTTAGGAGACATGGCAAAATAAACTGGTATACATCAGATTCAGGAGACATGGCAAAATAAACTGGTATACATCAGATTTAGGAGACATGGCAAAATAAACTGGTATACATCAGATTTAGGAGACATGGCAAAATGAACTGGTATACATCAGATTTAGGAGACATGGCAAAATAAACTGGTATACATAAGATTTAGGAGACATGGCAAAACAAACTGGTATACATAAGATATAGGAGACATGGCAAAATAAACTGGTATACATCAGATTTAGGAGACATGGCAAAATAAACTGGTATACATAAAGGCCCTAGTCCACTAAGCCGATTCTCATGCAATGTTGTGCCGCAGAAGACTCTATTCCACTAAATTCTGTGAGAATCACATGAGAATCGGTTTAGTGGATTAGGCCCTTAAGATATAGCACACATGACAAAATAAAGAGGCACATAAGATATAGCAGAAATGGTAAATAAATAAAGTTGGCAAAAATTAGTCACACAAAGATAATATATGCTCCCAGCTCATTCTAAAAACAATATTTCTATTTGTCGCATTTCCTCAGTACAAACTTGAAAGTATTTTTTGTATTATTTTGATAGCTTCAGCTTCATAGTCGGTTTTCAAAATGACAAATTCTTCAAAAATCATATTTCAAAAGCTCAAAAAAACACTCCATTGAACGCACATTGTTACATTAGAATCTCAATTATTATTGTACCTGGTTTATTTATATTGATTGATATTGAAGTGTTTAGAATTATTTTAGGCAAGAGGACAGAAAAACCTTCCTAGATATAATAGTTGGACTTGGAAGGAAAATATGATGTACTCTTAATTCAAGGCATCTTTAATTCAAGGTCGATTCCAAAAATTTCAAGGCCCATTTTTTTGTTTCAAGCTTAATCTATTTTCAAGGTTACTCTAGACCTGGAATTTATTTCCTGAAATCCCAGTTTTGAATGTTTTGCAGGCCCCTGGGATAGCTTGTAAAAATTATATATCCAATATCATAACATTATAACATGAGAATGGGTCCCAAGACTTGGTCCCACACAATTGGCAAGATTTCTTACTTTCCAAAATATTGGTAGACTATTGTATGAGGGTCAGATTTTCAGAAAATGTACAATTCGCCTTCACCAATCCTCTCAAATAGCACACATTTAATACAAAAATGAGCTTCAAAATATAGTTTAACATAACAGAACTGATACTTTAAATCAATGTCATACCAAATATACTCAGATATACCTGATTATCATCATTTTTCAGCCTGATTTAGCAGAATTTACTAAATGCGTACACCTGCCAATTGTACATTTTCTGAAAATCTGACCCATGAACGTTGGGACCTTGTTAGAACATAAATGAATACAATTTGAACCAAATATATACATTCTGACACCCTGATAGATAGACAATACATGACATTGAGATTTGCTACATTCAAATAACATTGACCTTCTGACACCCTGATGCATATACATTCACCCTAGCGTAATCTTCAGTCAACAGGTTCATGAACAAATTGGTGATGTCAGAAAATGTACAATTCAGCTTCACCAATCCTCTCAAATAACCCAACTTTCAGACGACAATAAAGTTCAAAATACAGTTCAACCTAACCAAACAGATTGCTATAATCAATGCAATGCCGAATATACTTGAATTTACCTAGTATTGACCAAATTGCAGCCTAATTTAGCAGAATTTACTAAATGTGCAGAAAATGTACAACTGGTAGATCTATGCATTTAATAAATACTGCTAAATTAGACTGAGAACTGGTCAACCTTAGGTATATCTGAATATATTTTGTATTGCCTTGATTCAAACAATGTGTTTGTTTATGTTGAACCGTATTTCGAACCTCACTTTTGTCTTAAATTTGAATTATTAGAGAGGATTGGTGAAGGAGAATTGTACATTTTCTGGCGATTTCACCCATATCATATATATATGCCTCTGTGTCCGAAGTCAGCAATTTAGACCACTCTGCCACCCTCGATCTCCAGGTTTTTAATCATAAAACCAACACAAACATTTTCTTCCTCCCACTCCTACTTCCTTGGAAATATAGAGACGGCCATCACCATTTAGTACAGTACAACCACACTTGAAGATCTGGACTTTAAATAGCTTCTAAAGTTGCTTCGTCATTCAGATAATGCTGAACATTGGTAATGCAAACAGTTATTTAACACGATAACTCTCACAGATATATTATATATTGGGAATGATATCTGTTGGTTCTAAACCCTCAATCCACATCAATACAAAATATAAAGCCCCACTACATTTTAAATGCTGCATTCCAACTAGTTCGATGAACAAGTTTCATTCCACATTTCTCTCATTATTTGATTCAATTTTTGTTACCTTTTCCTGACAATATTAATTCCTTTTTGCATTTTACTGAACCAGACTGACAGCATGGATTAGATACTTTGAGTTTGCAAACTTGACGCAAAGAGAACTGGGCCAAAACTTTCTTTGTTGAAATTAGCTTGGAACACAGCTTTTATGTAAGTTTTAATCGCAAATTATACATTGAGAGTAAATAAATTAGTTCAACAAAAATAAGTGAGTATTTAACACTGGAACCCAGAATCAATATATGGGTCAGATCATCAGAAAATGCACAATTGGCAACTCTACACATACTTCAAATACTGCAAAATTAGGCTGAAAGTGGTAAATATTAGGTATATTTGATTATATTTGGCAATGAGTTGAATCATGATATCAGTTCCGTTATGTTGAACTGTAATTTGATATTTTTTGTCTTAAATTTGGGTTATTTGAGAGGATTGGTGAGGGCGAATTGTACAATTTCAGGCGATCTGACCCATATACATATATGGGTCAGATTTTCAGAAAATGTACAATTCAACTTCGCCAATCTTCTCAAATAACCCACATTTCAGACGAAAATAAAGTTTAAAATACAGTTCAACCTAACCAAACAGATTGCTAGAATCAATGCAATGCCGAATATACTTGAATTTACCTAGTATTGACCAAATTGCAGTCTAATTTAGCAGAATTTACTAAATGTGTAGATCTGCCAATTGTACATTTTCTGAAAATCTGACCCATATACATATATACTGAGCATAAATTCTAAACTTTACTTTAAATGTAACAATACATTAGGGACATTTTATCTCTTCAGATCCAAAATATACAAACAGTCCCATACAAAAACGTACCACGAAGTTCAACTTCGGGCTAACAAGAACTCAACCATTATTTCACATACACCACACTTAAGGGTGGTCTCCACTGGCTGTGGTAATCTCTGCGGTAAGCCTTGCGATGGTGCTGTGATGGTGAGAAGTGGTGAGGTCCTGCCTACATGGCCAGTAAACCATGTAGGCAGGACCTCATCACTCCTCTCCACCTACAGAACCAGCACAAACCATCGCATGGCTTACGCAGAGCTTACCGCCGCCAGTGGAGACCACCCTTTATTTTTCAGGTAGAATTTACAGACAAACATCAGATGTCTAGAGTGCCATATAGGTGCTTGCGCTCCCGCCGACCTGTGAGGAAGTCTCTCCAGTTGTGGAGTAGACCTTGGTTGTTGATGTTTCTCCTGGCCAGGCAGAACGTGGCCCAGCCTCGCATCGAAGCATTGTGCAATTCCTAGAGTGGAGATCAACAGTCAAATCTTTAATGATTTTATTTATCCAGCTTCTCAAGACAAATATGCACGATACAGTCGAGAACAGGTAACACAATACAAGTCTGTGGCGTTCTACCTGCTGCTGCAGTCTACTTGAATTAACATATAATGATAGGAAAAACTACTACATTTTTGGTGAATTAGATGTGATGTAATATAGTACAGTGCAATACATGTAAAACATTGAAACTTCAAAGTTCAAATAACATTTTTTTAATATTTGTTCTGCATTTGTTTGACGTTTTCACTATCGAATACATGTACATTAATGTAATTAAGCTTTCAAATGTGATATTTCGGGCGATCCAAGGTTATCAAAAGCTTCGAAATAGATAGAATTACAAGATAAATATATATATGATAGAGAGAGTGTGAGTATGAAAGAGAAGAAAGATGTATTGTAGAGTTTCCCAGAATTAAAATATTTTCTTCATACAACTTAGAATATGTTTTACTATACGTTGTAACCCATACTTCTATCAAAGAGAGAGAGGAAGGAGGGAGGGAGAGAGTGTGTGTGTGTGTGTGAGAGAGAGAGAGAGAGAGACAGTGAGTGTGTGTGAGAGAGAGAGAGAGAGAGAGAGAGAGAGAGAGAGAGGGGAGAGAGGAGAGGAGACAGAGAGGGGGAGAGACAGAGACAGAGAGAGGGAGAGAGAGAGAGTAGGGGAGGGGGAGAGAGAAATATAGATACAGAACCAGAGACAGACAAAGGGAGAACGAGGGGAAGACAGAGAAGGGGCGGGGTGGGCGGTAGGGAGGGGGTAGAGGGAGACAGAGTTGGAGACAGAGACACAGAGGGAGAGACAGAGAGAGAGAGGGGGAGACAGAGAGAGAGAGAGAGAGAGAGAGAGAGAGAGAGAGAGAGAGAGAGAGAGAGAGAGAGAGGGACACAGAGAAAGAGAGACACACACACAGCCCGACAGACAGACAGGCAGAGTCTGATACCATAGAGACAGACAGGTGAATGTATGCTTACACTCTATATAGGTCCAAACCTTCAGATCAGATAAGAATGGCATGTCAGCCTACTTCGCTAATCGGTCTCCTCGCCTAAGACTCGGCGTTTTAATGGGAATATAATCGGTCTTAATGGAATTATAATGGCACTTTGCGGTTTGAGGCGAGAGGCTTTCCCTTTGTTTGAAGGGACTTTCTCATCTTTGGGCCTAGACTGCTTACCTGAGATGTGATATTTTGAGAGATGAGGACGGACTGCTGGATGCACAGTAGGAACATGAAGGCGCAGAATATAACCGTGTAGCACGCACACACAAAAGAGAGCGCCGTCCTGAAACAGACCAACAACGCTTTAGTGCACTCAATTAAGACAACATTTCCATGTATGCAGAGCTGCCAACCTGTGAGGATCCCAAATCCTAGTTTTTCGCGGGGAGCCGAGTACGCCAAAGGCGCTATGCCCTTCTAAGGGGGGGCGGAGTCAAGAGGCATGTCCCCCACTGATTTAAAAAAATTTATGAGTCAAGTGGTGCATTTTGGGGTAATTTCCCATGAAGTTAAGGTTAAGTGAAACATAGAGAATCTCGATATCTCCCGTTTTAATTAATTCTAGACAATTAATCTATTTAATCTCATAATTATATTATGTGTAATTAGTATCTCTTTGGAGGCAATTAACAAACACAAATACAAAATACCCAAGCTATGAGGGGTGTAACAAAAATAGTAAAATCACATAGCAAAAACTTAGGTTGAAACACCATAAAATCGAGATGTCTACTAAACATTAGACAAAACAACAACACTCATTAGAAAACCCAAATTATCAGAAATGAGTGATCATTTTTACCATTGAGAAAGAAAAACAAGATGCACGGCTATGACTAACGTCATATAGAATTGCAATGGGCTAAATGTATACATAAATAAGTACATGTACACATACATACATACATGTATAATTATAAGTCATGGGACTATATATGAAAACACAAAACTCATAGATCCTGAAACAAGGATATGCTTCTAATCATAGAACTTTTGACGTACAAAAGTATTGGCGAATTTGTTACGTCATATATTCATAAGTGCCATGAATGATGTATCTTTGATGGCACTGTGCGGCGCAGCACATTAGAGTGCAGCACTGTGCTGCGCAGCACTCTAGTGTGCAGCACTGTGCGGCGCAGCACATTAGAGTGCAGCACTGTGCTGCGCAGCACTCTAGTGTGCAGCACTGTGCTGCGCAGCACTCTAGTGTGCAGCACTGTGCTGCGCAGCACTCTAGTGTGCAGCACTGTGCTGCGCAGCACTCTAGAGTGCAGCACTGTGCTGCGCAGCACTCTAGTCTGCAGCACTGTGCTGCGCAGCACTCTAGTGTGCAGCACTGTGCTGCGCAGCACTCTAGTGTGCAGCACTGTGCTGCGCAGCACTCTAGTGTGCAGCACTGTGCTGCGCAGCACTCTAGTGTGCAGCACTGTGCTGCGCAGCACTCTAGTGTGCAGCACTGTGCTGCGCAGCACTCTAGTGTGCAGCACTGTGCTGCGCAGCACTCTAGTGTGCAGCACTGTGCTGCGCAGCACTCTAGTGTTCAGCACTGTGCTGCGCAGCACTCTAGTGTTCAGCACTGTGCTGCGCAGCACTCTAGTGTGCAGCACTGTGCTGCGCAGCACTCTAGTGTGCAGCACTGTGCTGCGCAGCACTCTAGTGTGCAGCACTGTGCTGCGCAGCACTCTAGTGTGCAGCACTGTGCTGCGCAGCACTCTAGTGTGCAGCACTGTGCTGCGCAGCACTCTAGTGTGCAGCACTGTGCTGCGCAGCACTCTAGTGTGCAGCATACACACTGTTACATACACACTGTTACATACACACTGTTACATACACACTGTTACATACACACTGTTACATACACACTGTTACATACACACTGTTACATACATACATACATACATACAGTTACATACATACATACATACATACATACATACATACATACATACATACATACATACATACATACATACATAGAAGAACCATTCTAAATTTCAAAATATTCAAATTATACATTTGTTAAAACAGATGTAAACTTTTCATGTTTAAATGATTGTAACCATACTACATACTAGGTCACCACAATAATAATAGCTACTCAGATTGTAGTTGTAAGGTGTAACTATGTTTGCATGTACATTTTGTACATGTACATTCATACCTACATTAGTACATACACCCACTGTCACCACTGCCACCACTACCACCACTAACACTAAGCTCCCACTCAGCTGGCCAACGAACCGTGACATAGCATGACCAGCACCACTGCCACCACTACCACTACCACTACCACTACCACTGCACTTAGACGAAAGTGGTGCATAGACGATAGACGACGATTTTCTTCACAAATGTAGAATTCCAATGGTAACATATACTTAAACACATTTAACTGCCCATTGCAATTAAAAATCAATCAATCATGGCGGACACGGCGTATTTCTGTATGCTTCGATTAAATATCATATTGGCTTTAAATAAATTTTTAAATCAATCAATGAGAGATTTGCATAGCCGCCATTTTGAATCTTGATTCGCATGGAATTATGGGACTAGTGGTACAGTCTAAAATCTATATAAACCATGTTGTGTTCAGTATGGAGTATTTATCAATGTTCTAATGTCAATATCCAAATTCAAATCTTGCTAAATACATGTATGTCAGATTTGAACTGAATCCATCCCAGCATGCACTGTAATACACATGCGCAGTGAGACATGTGTAGTGGTCCTGGTGGTTGAACTTGGGATTGTGACCTGCTGAGGTTGTGCTTGCTGCGATAGCTCAGTGGTAGAGCATTGGAGCGTCAATCCAAAGGTCCGGGGTTCGGTTCCCCGTCAAGGCAATGGCATTTTTCAGCAGGTTCACTACACATGCAACTCCCCTATTAATCAGAAAGAACTTACGGGAAGTCTGAGTAGACAAAGTTGCAGTCTGCAGGGAAAAGGAACCAGTCCCAATACATGGTGGGTGTACACACAGTGGTGAAGGTAAGGTGGGCCCCGTAGAACCCGTTCACTAGCAGCAATATCAAGGCGAAGAGGAAGGCCTTGTGGTTCTTGGCACCTATACAGTTGTCTATCCTGCAAACATAACAAACATATTTCACTGGTTGTTTTGACATTTAAAAATAGCTACTGTGAAAAATAACATGTGAGACTAAAAGTGTCTACTTGGGCGATTAATAAAATTGTTATGCACGAAATTAAGATTTGTAAATGATAAAATCTGTAATTTTCTCTTAACTGAGTGCTTTACAAAATTGGAAACACCAGCCTAATGGCCACCTCACACTATACGACTTACGACAGTCGGGGGTCTAAAGACTGAAGTTTGAAGGCTCACACTAGCCAACTTGAGTCCGGAGCATGGTGACTAGAAAAAAGTGTTTTTTGTTGTCATAACCGTTACAACAGCAGTTGTAATGGCTAGTGCAGCTTGTTCTTTTACTTTTATCTGAGTTGTAGGCCCCCCGACTCGCTGAACCTGAGTTCTAGGCCTCCCGACTGGCGCTCACACTGTACGACCCGATTCAACATTTGAATCGGGTGTTTTGTCGGCTAGAACTGCTCCCCACTGCTCCTCCCGACGGAAAAATCCGTCTTAGACCCCCCAACTCGTCATAAGTCGTATAGTGTGAGGGGGGCATAACAGTAGATAATAAGAAATAAAACTCCCGGGTAGTATACAGTTCTATACATTGTATTGTTGAGAGGAAAAACGCCGGGTGCAATGTTCTTCTCTTTTGGAACATCAGTAATGGATCTTTAACGTGCATATAGTACCAGAGGTAGCCATACACAATTTACATGGTCTCAAGGCTTTAGACTAACAAAAATTCAAGGCCTTTCCAGACGGATTTTAGTTTTTTCCAGGCACATTTTAGTGATTCCAGTGATTTTCCAGGCCGATATCAATGATTTTTTAAAACCTTAAGGACGGGGCCTGGGGGTTGATTATTTTTCATAGGCCAATGATGTATTTAACAAGTTTTATATTCAGATTTTATATCAATCCCCGTTTTTCAACTTTTACTTTATGAGTCACTCTGTGGAAGGTGTGATAGGGGCGAATCAGGGGAAAGTGTACAGTAAGAAACAGAATCTTCGAAAATTTCAAGGCTATTTAATAGATCCCAACAGGATTTAAGGCCCATATAATGATTTTCCAGGCCCTTCAACCAAAATACCGATTTTCCAGGATTTTCAAGGCCTTGAATTAATTCATTTCTCCAAATTCCAGGCCCAGCGGAGACCCTGATTTAATGTCCCAGCCAGTAGGCACAGAAATGGGGTTTCATTGATATCGGCCTGGAAAATCACTAGAATCACTAAAATGTGCCTGGAAAACACTAAAATCCGTCTGGAAAGGCCTTGAATTGTTATTAGTCTAAAGCCTTGAGACCATGTAAATTGTGTAATTACAAGTCACTTATCAAACAGGGGTCTCTGATGTCTTTAGGCGCAAAGTCAGCCTATTAAGCCAGTGCACCATCCCTCCCAAGGAGGGTTGTTGGATGAAATTTGAATAAAAATGAAATAAAATAAACTGACCAGACACAGTGGTGGTCTCTACCCAGGACACATGCAGCACACACCGGGCAGTGGCCAGAGCGGGGGGCCCTCTTGACCTGACAAGCCTCACACCAGGTGACCAGGTACCCCTCTAGAAATAGAAGAACGAGAAAACAAGGGTTATAACAAGTCACTTATCAAACAGTGGTATAACAAGTCACTTATCAAACAGTGGTATAACAAGTCACTTATCAAACAGGGGTACGACAAGTCACTTATCAAACAGGGGTATAACAAGTCACTTATCAAACAGTGGTACATAACAAGTCACTTATCAAACAGGGTTATAACAAGTCACTTATCAAACAGGGGTATAACAAGTCACTTATTAAACAGGGGTATAACAAGTCACTTATCAAACAGGGGTATGACAAGTCACTTATCAAACAGGGGTATGACAAGTCACTTATCAAACAGGGTTATAACAAGTCACTTATCAAACAGGGGTATAACAAGTCACTTATTAAACAGGGGTATAACAAGTCACTTATCAAACAGGGGTATGACAAGTCACTTATCAAACAGGGGTATGACAAGTCACTTATCAAACAGGGTTATAACAAGTCACTTATCAAACAGGGTTATAACAAGTCACTTATTAAACAGTGGTATAACAAGTCACTTATCAAACAGGGTTATAATAAGTCACTTATCAAACAGTGGTATAACAAGTCACTTATTAAACAGGGGTACGACAAGTCACTTATCAAACAGGGGTATAACAAGTCGCTTATCAAACAGGGGTATAACAAGTCACTTATCAAACAGGGGTATAACAAGTCACTTATCAAACAGGGGTATAACAAGTCACTTATTAAACAGGGGTATACCAAGTCACTTATCAAACAGGGGTATACCAAGTCACTTATCAAACAGGGGTATACCAAGTCACTTATCAAACAGGGTTATACCAAGTCACTTATCAAACAGGGTTATACCAAGTCACTTATCAAACAGGGGTATAACAAGTCACTTATCAAACAGGGGTATAATAAGTCACTTATTAAACAGGGGTATAACAAGTCACTTATCAAACAGGGGTATAACAAGTCACTTATTAAACAGGGTTATAATAAGTCATTTATCAAACAGGGGTATAACAAGTCACTTATCAAACAAAGTCACTTATCAAACAGGGGTATAACAAGTCACTTATCAAACAAAGTCACTTATCAAACAGGGTTATAACAAGTCACTTATCAAACAGGGGTATGACAAGTCACTTATCAAACAACAAGTCACTTATCAAACAGGGTTTATAATAAGTCACTTATCAAACAGGGGTATAACAAGTCACTTATCAAACAGGGGTATAACAAGTCACTTATCAAACAGGGTTATAACAAGTCACTTATTAAACAGTGGTATAACAAGTGACTTATTAAACAGGGGTATAACAAGTCACTTATCAAACAGGGGTATAACAAGTCACTTATTAAACAGGGGTATAACAAGTCACTTATCAAACAGGGGTATAACAAGTCACTTATCAAACAGGGGTATAACAAGTCACTTATTAAACAGGGGTATAACAAGTCACTTATCAAACAGGGGTATAACAAGTCACTTATTAAACAGGAGTATAACAAGTCACTTATCAAACAGGGGTATAACAAGTCACTTATCAAACAGGGGTATAACAAGTCACTTATTAAACAGGGGTACGACAAGTCACTTATCAAACAGGGGTATAACAAGTCACTTATTAAACAGGGGTATAACAAGTCACTTATTAAACAGGGGTATAATAAGTCACTTATTAAACAGGGGTATAACAAGTCACTTATCAAACAGGGGTATAACAAGTCACTTATTAAACGGGGGTATAACAAGTCACTTATTAAACGGGGGTATAACAAGTCACTTATCAAACAGGGGTATAACAAGTCACTTATTAAACAGGGGTACGACAAGTCACTTATCAAACAGGGGTATAACAAGTCACTTATTAAACAGGGGTATAACAAGTCACTTATTAAACAGGGGTATAATAAGTCACTTATTAAACAGGGGTATAACAAGTCACTTATTAAACAGGGGTATAATAAGTCACTTATTAAACAGGGGTATAACAAGTCACTTATTAAACGGGGGTATAACAAGTCACTTATTAAACGGGGGTATAACAAGTCACTTATTAAACGGGGGTATAACAAGTCACTTATCAAACAGTGGTATAACAAGTCACTTATCAAACAGGGGTATAACAAGTCACTTATCAAACAGGGTATAACAAGTCACTTATTAAATAGGACCTCGGGACCATTGACTTCTACATGTACATATGGGTCAGATTTTCAGAAAATGTACAATTGGCAGCTCTACACATTTAGGAAATTCTGCTAAATTTGGCTGAAAAATGATGAATACGGGGTATATCTGAATACATTTGGTATCGCAGGGTTTAAAAGTATCTGTTCTGTTATGTTAAACTGCATTTTGAAGCTCATTTTTGTCTTAAATGTGGGTTATTTGAGAGGATTGGTGAAGGCGAATTGTACATTTTCTGAAAATCTGACCCATATATCACCCATAACAAGTCAATTTTCCTCTAGATAGAATAGATAAAATCCAGGTAAAGGTGATTATAATTTGTCTTTTTTTTTTATCATATATCCATGGTGTTTGACAGTATAAGCAGGGAGGTATATACAGAGGGAGTGGTCACAGGGATTATGCGTGTCAACCAAATAGTTGGGAGTAATGCCACTACTACTACTAGCACCAACTATCTATAAGTGTGTCCGTAGTATGCTGTTGCTGGAAAAGAGCAATCAAAGCTACCTGGGCTATAGGTGGTACTAGTGCAGACAACAACACTGCAGCATTACCTGGCATGCAGTGGCTAGACCATATACCTGTCACGCATCTGCTGCTTGAAGCAGTATGCCGTTTCTACTCCCTCTGTATATGGGTCAGATTTTCAGAAAATGTACAATTCATCTTCACCAATCTTCTCAAATAACCCACATTTCAGACAGAAATAAAGTTCAAAATACAGTTTAACCTAACCAAACTAATTGCTAGAACCAATGCAATGCCGAATATAGTCGAATTTACCAAGTATTGACCAAATTGCAGCCTAATTTAGCAGAAGTTGCTAAATGTGTACAGCTACCAATTGTACATTTTCTGAAAATCTGACCCATATACCTCCCTGGTATAAGGCATAAAATGAATAGAATAATGAATAATTTCAATAGATGCCGCAGCTTTTACTATCGATGTTATGGTAGTATAAAGGCATTCCTACTGTCAGAGAATGGTCGTGAATCCACCCAGGAGACCTTTGTTTCATGAATCATCCCACTTTCTGATTTCTGGCGTTCAAAGTCACGGGATTCAGGATGCTCCTCCTGTCAACAGAAAATTGATGCATTAAATACAATAAACAGTAAAATAGGACATATGGGTCCCTACAAAGGATTGATAATCAAATCAAATCCAACCACTCGCCTTATACCAAGATGAAAATTGGTACGGACACAATAATCTGCCACATCTAATCCTGACTCCTAATGCCAAATAATGTATTATATTGCAAATATGTGTTCACAAATGTATAATATAATTTAATGTAAGAGGACTCTCTGGAAGATCTATGGCTAGCATAGATGCGAGCACCTATCTCCAGACATATCGTATATTTCTCACTATGTAACTGTTATAATGTTCTGGTAATAAACAACATCAATCAATAAAAGGTAAATAATAAAATATTATTTCCAACGATGTTAAATAAATACCACAACCAGCTTGGCCCTGTGACAAGAGACTTATACTGACGTAGAGAAGCTAACGCATGAAAAGGTTTAAATAGGGTTAGTAAGTTCCAAGCAAATTTTAAACAAAAAAGAAATTTGGTCCCCTTGGGAATATTTCACCCCTATCCCTAAATTACTATTCTAAAGTAATCTAGGCATATTATTCATTATTATATTATGAGAAGCAACCATGAATATAATAATTATATGCACTAGATGAATACTGGATACATTCAATGAACACAATAATTATTATTATTAGTTATCTTTATGATACTATTATAGATGAGTACAAGATATCAACATTGTACAGACGAAATCTTCTACTGCTCGTTAATAGAATTTGATTAATCCATAAATAATTCAAATAAAGAGTATACCGTAAATTACAAATTATTTTACCTTAATGATTGCCATAAGAATATTTCAAACACAATCTGTACAGTATCTGACTTTAGTAGCAAGAACATACAAATCCATAAGTTTACCTTAAATTCTTCTGTGTCTCGACTAGCGACAAACGTAAACCCAGAATCAGAATCCTCATTCTTTTTCGACTCCTCTATCTCCATGATAGCATCATGTTGGTGATGGTTACCACTGCTTTCCTTATCACCATGGTAACCATACCTCCCCCCGGGTCTACTTATTACTCCAGGGTCCTGCCTAACCTGTGTCCAGAAGTACATGAGTAGTCCAAACAAGGACACCTGAACCATAATCTCCCACAGTAGGATTTTACGAAAGCCTGTGACCACACAGATAAAGACAGCAAACATCATGAAAACAGACACCAGGCCCCACATATAGAACACTCGCGTTCTCTCCTTCACCTTCCTCCTCATCCATAGGCGGTAGTGTAGTAGGACTGTTAAAGGCAGGCCGGCCAACATTAACACTGTGAAGTATTCATTGAGTGTGGCCAGTAGGATAGCCACAGGCACTAGTACGCCGGGGATGGCTACGTCCGGGTGCACTTGGATCGCTCCTTTACCCGTGAAGTTTGGGATCCGGATACGGTCAATGATGGTCTGCCACATTCTGTTGTACAGCTCGCTTTCCACACTCCGACAGGTTACAATTCTGGAGAATAATTCATATACTTGTAATGTTATAGGGTGTATGGCTAACCAAATGTAATTGCTAACCATTGAATATGTATATTCTGTATATTCTCCAACATGTCCTTACTGGTGTCACTGTAAATGTTAATAGGCAGGCAGTGGGAACATCGTCACTGCGACAACGCTGATTGTCTATCCTGCAATAAAATTTGTTCAAAAAAAAAAAAAAAAAAAAAAAATGGCTGTCTGTGATCATGCATGTTAAGAATAAGATACATTGCTAATATTGAAAGCTAAGGCCCTTGTCCACTTAGCCAGTTCTCATGCGATTCTCACAGAATTTAGTGCAAAAGAGTCCTCTGCGGCGCAAAATCGCATGAGAATCGGCTTAGTGGACTAGGCCCTTAAGTGAAAATATACAATGTTAATCAGGGTACTGTAATGCTGTACTCTAGTATATATGTTAATTTCCCCTATGGATCTAATATGTTTTATTACCCTAATTATATTTAATGGTTTACAACCCTAATCGCTATTGATAAAGATCTGGGAAACATATGTAGATGTCTGGGGAGCAGGGACATCTCATGAACTTATTATTAAATATAATTGGTCTGGAGATATATTGTAGAACTGGAATTATTGAATATAGGTAGTTGTGTGGATAACTTAGATAAGCTAGTCAAACTGTAAGAAGATCTTCCTGGAGATGTGCTGAATAGCTGGTTTATTACAATTATATGGGTCAGATTTTCAGAAAATGTACAATTAGCTGCTCTACACATTTAGGAACTTCTGCTAAATGAGGCTGAAAAATGATGAATACCGTGTATATCTGAGTATATTTGGTATCGTGTTGATTTAAAGTATCAGTTCTGTTATGTTGAACTGCATTTTGAAGCTCATTTTTGTCTTAAAAGTGGGTTATTTGAGAGGATTGGTGAAGGCGAATTGTACATTTTCTGAAAATCTGACCCATGTGTAGAAATATTAAATTTGTATCAGAATTCAGATCTATACTGATAATGTGGTACTATTTATCCACTTTATTTACTACAATACAAGTTATATCATAGTGTACAGTTGTAGTATTGTAAACCTGCACAATAGAATATTTTCGGATTATCTGTTTTACTTTCACCGTTTAAATGCAATGTTAATATTATTAATGTTATGTCCAAGGGCCAGATGTTCAGAAAATGTACAATTGGCAGCTCTACACATTTAGGGAATTCTGCTAAATTAAGCTGAAAAATGAAGAATACTGGGTATATCTGAGTATATTTGGTATCACATTGACTTATAGTATCAGTTCTGTTGTGTTAAACAGCATTTTGAAGCTTATTTTTGTCTTAAATGTGGGTTATTTCAGAGGATTGATGTTCAAAGATGAATTGTAGGCTACATTATTTAACGCCTTAATCAATATTCCAATACCATATATTTAGTTAAAAACGAAAATAATCTGAAATAATCCGCAAAACGTACCTATCACAGACTGCGTCCAATGCTTCACAATCACAACAACATGCGAGAATATGATTTCTTTCGCCTTTGTAGTCGTAGTATTCACATAAGCAGAGAGTAGGGTCCTGGGAACGACCATACTTTGAGCCACCTAACATTATACTGTAGGACCACTCTAACTAGAACCATTGATGCATGAGCACAGCAATGGTTAAGTTTGTGGATGAGCTGAAAAAGAAAACGATGTTGTTACTCAGTTTGTAGGTTGAAGGATGGAATCAATCAATCAGATTTAAATCAATTAAGAGCCTTTAAAGAATATGTTACTGCAAAATTCGAGATTGAAATCGCTTATTGTTTTGATACTCCATAATCAAACAGTTAATTAATACAACTTTTATAGTTTTAAAGAAGATATTATTATGGTGAAATATCTTGTTTCAGACTCGGTCATCATACATTTAATTGTGCTTTCTCAGTGTGAATTCGATATTTTAAATCAGTTAGTTACGCCATGAATTAATTTTTAAAAAATACAGCCTAATTATAGATGTTATGTTATTATGTTAACCGCAAACTGGATTGTATTGTATTGATTGAATAATTGTATGTCTTTTAATGTACGCTTTTGAAGCTCAAATCACCAAATAACCGCAAGCATAACGTATTATTAAATCCACCCTTGCTATGGGATACCTGGAAGAGCTGCGGGACTTTTATGTTTCTCAGAAGGAGCTAAAGAGAAGGCTGTGTATAGCTTCTCCCCTTTTTCCTTGACAATGTAAATGTTTGAATGGAAATAAAATACATACATACATACATACATAGTTACACAAGTATTCAACATACTAGTTGTTATGATGGGATTCTCCAAACGTTTCAAGAACGTGCACATCAAAAATAGTATAACGTTTACCGTATATAGGCCTATATTGTCTAACCTCCCTACAAACTTAAATGCATTTCCTAAATTTCCGCTGCTTTTCCATAGCATTTTCTCATAATATCTATATCAAATTTTAATCAGAATTTGAATCAAACAAGATCTACAAATAAAAGAATCCTTGGATTGAATTGAATTTCTTTCCCAAGTGAAATGACAAACATTACTATTACGAATACGAGCCACCCTTGTTAATTCGCTGACCAAATGTGTTAATTCGCTGTCCGTTGATTGTTCATGGATTGTCGTGATTGTTTTGTGCAGACGCCCTGAATTTTTGTGATGTAGGCCTAGTACCGGTACGTACGGTAACTTGTGCATTTGAACCTGATTTTATTTTTTTAACTTATTTTTTAATTATATTATTATATCTATCTAAACCTTGATGTAGTAAGCGGTAGACCTTATGCCGATTTTGTAACCTTTATTATAGTCTGTCCAGTAAAAGTCCAAATAAAAAAGTGCAAAACTCCACCCCCACTTCTCTTACTCAACACAAGTCACAGCATAGTAAAATTGAATTTCAACCGGTTGGCAGGCAGATCCCCTCCCAACATCTTTATTATAGTCTGTCTTGCTTAGCTTTAGCTGAGAATAATGTGGTTCACATATAAAATTCAAAAACAAAAAGATTTATTTAAGATATCAGGAGGCAAGACATTTTTTTTTATTTTCCTGTATAGGGCTACCTACGTCTTTAATAGTATTTATAGGCCTAACATATATAACTAATATGTCTGATATATACCTCCCTGTAGCCCACGTTGCTGGCCTTAATTCCCCGATCAATGCTCTGCCTCTGGGGGCAAGGGGACGGATACTTTGTCTAACCTCCCTGCTACAAATTACTAATAAATGGAGAACCGTAGCTGCTTTCGTCCCATTTATTTATGAGCGATAATACCAGATTTGAGCGGATAGCTAGATAAGAAGTGGTCAAGTAATCTCAGATGCTAGAAGCATTCCTCTGGACAAGTTCAGTGACACGATAAGTAAAAGATACGGACCGAATAGAGTCACATATGAAGAAAATTCCCATTCTTAAACTTCCTCCACTTATATGCCGGAGGGGGTTGGCCCCGCCCAGTCCAGTCGGACGACAGGTCCATTCAAGTACTTCAAGTCACAAATTCCTAGTGATCAAGACAACTTATAAGAAGCAGAATGGTACCAAGACGTTACTTACTTCCAGAAACAATGATATTAAACAAACACCACCATTCAAGTTGTTATATCACTGAATGCACACGGTCCGGTGATGTCCAGGAAACTTGATTTGCATTCTCTAATAACAGTGCAACAGAGCGCATCAGTCCATGGCGCTGGGCCGAAGAATGCTTTCTCCACCGCGCGTCAGTACATACGGTGGCCCAACATATATGAACCATACGCTTCGCCACATGTCGCGCGGTCCCTGGCAGAAAGGTGTTAGCTTTTATAGCAGGGCTACCAGCGGTCCTTACCATAATCAGGGCCATTATACCAGGGCCATAATATATGAAATTGATTAAAGTACATAAAATGACCTTTTCAAATCTGTATCATATGATGCAATAGTGTGATTAGGTGATTTTATATGATTTTTCAAATATTTACCATTTTACTCAAATTCTCGTTTAATCGGCATACCCCCTCCCCCCCCCCCCCCACCCCCCACCCCCACCCACCAAAAAATACAAAAAAAAACAAAAAACAGCAAACTTACAAATAAGTCAATATTAAAAGTCTTGTAGAGTGTAGATAGAGCTTTCATTTTGGTATATTTATACAGACGTCATTTAAGGAAAAACTCTTATTTTTATCTATTTTCTTTTAAAAAATTGTGATTCAACACCAATGCCACATTTGCGATGGATGTGGACATTCTAGACAAAAGCGCTACATTTGGTCCACATGCTATTCATTGCCTTAGCGTTCAATTTTTGATAGGAGCCCTTAGTAGTGAAAACAAATACAATTATGGCTGCCATCGTGGAAATTTAAGATCGCCATCATGTAAAACCCAAAATGGCCCTTGAAAAAAATATTCGGGAGAAACTGTTTCTGTGATAACCTCACTTGAGGCAAGGGTGAGCTGCGTTGAAAGTTTGGGCTCCGGGAAAAAGCTTTTTAAACATGTTTGGCGGCACGTCTGTCGTAAAAAAATGATTAATTAAGAGTAGACTGTTCATAATTAATCACTGAGTAGGGGGGGGGGGGGGGCTAGGAGGATTTAGAGAGGGGGGGCCACCTTTTTTGCACAGACCTAGAAGGGGGCGACCATTTAATTTTGCACAAGTCTTGAAGGGGGGAGGCCATCAATTTTAATATGATATTAATTGATTTTAATATGATTTTAATATGATTTTAATATGATTTTAATATGATATATCCAAAAATCAGCTTTACATTATTTCATTCCGGGTTCCATGCTAAAATGCCTGGACCAATCGGCGTCAACTGGCATATTCATATGCCTCAAGCATTTACCGAAGATATGTGCCATGCTCCCTTACTTATCGACAATAACAGTAGAGAACCCGATGGTCCGCCGATCCTCCCAAACTCACATTTCCTGACCTCCTAGCCACCAAAACAATGTACTGAGGCCTAGAGAAATAATATAGACTGTGATTACCTCCAATATATCAAGGTCTTTCTGGTATCACAACCGAGTAATCAGCGATTCCCCGACCCCAATATGCTTTTTAAAAGCATGAACGGACATTTCACCCTGCGTACGGCCACATGCTCGCACATGGCACCTTCGGTAAACACTCGGCTTCGCATCGGCAAAACTCGGGGGAAAAAATTGACCAATCACAGGGCGTATTACATCAACCTTGAGTCAGGCTCTCAGCCAATGGGATCACCGCTTCCAAACGTTACTTGGAACGCCATGTTGACGGCCCCATAGACGGCCGGCAACATGGCGGTGGGTGGCGGTGGGCAGTCGGCGGTCGGCGAAGCCTTTTTAAATAGCCTAAAGTTTCATTATCGGTCAAACGGTATAATATCCTAGTTAATTTAAGAGTTATCTATTGTGACGATTCTAACCTAGTGCCAGTCGCCCTCTGGACTACCTCTTGAATCCCGTTTCTCATCCATATAATATACGGCTAGAGCGATTTCTAGGAAAGGAGGTAGAAAAGAAATGGTAGAAAGAAGGTTTTCTTTGTCCAGAATGTTCTCGGAATTTGTTGTTTTACAAACCACTTTACTCATCTGTAGAGGTCTGTCCCCCCTCTCTGGATGTCGTCGTATGTGGTTTGTGAAGGTATTTGGGATGGAAATGTGATTTTGAAGCCCTTTTTATTCATTTTTTTATACAACTATTTTTAGCACGGGAAAGCCCCTGTTAGAAAGTAAAAGAGATTGACGTCATGCCTCTCCAACCGTCTGTGGCAACGTGGGATTCCCTAGCAACTGGAGGGAGAGGGAAGACACTACGTCATTTCCCACAACCTTTCAGGGGGATTCTTACTACATGCAGAGGAGTGGGAGAGTGAAGAAGAGGGGAGGGAGTGGGTGGGGGTATTGGAGAGAGGGAAGAGATGGAGAGGTTGTAGGAGGAGAGTTAAGAAAAGGGAGATGGGGGGGGGAGAGATTAACAGGTATGAAAGACAGAGAAGAGGGGGAGGAAAACGAGGGAGAGGGGGAAGTGTGGGGAGAGAGGGTGACCGTCCAAGAAGAAGACAGAGAAGAGGGGGAGGGAAACAAGGGAGAGGGGGAAGTGTGGGGAGAGAGGGTGACCGTCCAGAGGACGGGTACTTTGCTTGTTTTTTATAAGCCCGATAAGCGTCAATACCCAGGAAGGAAGCCAACTTTGCAGTACTTTATTCCCTGTATGAGGAGAGCCTCTTTGACATTGAAGCTTGGGAGGATCTTTGCACTTGCATGGCTGATGATATTTAATGGATCAAAATGTTTTTACATTATAGTTTAATAATACTTTTTAGAGACGTTTTGATATAGTGTGTACCCACATATATTCATATAAAGGAAAACACAAAGGTGGTGTGTTATTATAAAAGGCTTTCAATATCAGTGTCAGATACTGTTGATCAAGGAAGATTGGCGCATACCAGTATATAGTTCTCCAATGGTAATAGAAGATGTCAATGTAAACATCAACCAAGACTAACATTAATTTAATTTCATCAATAAATCTATCATACTTGAGTACATTTTAAAAAGTAACAGCAAAATAAAACAAAATCTGCGGGACTATGCAGGAATTCCATGTTGTCGCTTGGCTTTGGTATTGAACCGTGGGCGGTATGTGCACTTGGTTGAATACCTTCACTGCGCGACGATACGCCTTCCCACTCCATCCCTTGGTTATTTTTGTCTTATTATAGGTTATAGGATTCTAATTCTCCTAGGATACTGATATGGAGCATTCCAAATAAAATTATCAATCAATCAATCACACTTATTTGGTGTCAGAAGGGGTAGAGAGGAAGGGGGGCGAGTGAGTGAGTGAGATTGGTTGCTTTACGCCCTTATCAACAAATTGAACTGAAGGTTTAAAGGAAGGGGGGCCATCTATTTTTGCACCAATTCTGAAGGGGGGGGCACCTATTTTTTTATTTTATTTTTTTGCACAAGAATTTTGGCCATTTGCTCCTAGCCATTTCCATTTGGCCATTTCCTCCTAGCCTCCTAGCCTCCCCCCCCCCTCTCCCAGTGATTAATTATGAACAGTCCCTAAGGGGTCTGGATATAGCCGGTTGGTCAAGACGGTGCCTCCACCTGGCGTGGCCCAGTATAGCCGTTGACCCAATAAAGTCAATTCATAACTCAGCCGTTGTACACATACATGTGTGCTTGTATCGAATCATGGTACCAGGAATAAACCCAAGATATATAATACAGAACTTAGCAAAGATGGACGGTATCAAACCGTACCGACTCAGGGGGGTGTCTCATTTCTCTTGCCAAGAAACAACAATAGAGGATTTGCATGTCTCACTGCGCATGTCTACTGTAGTGCATGCTGGGATGGATTCTGTGGAAATCTGACATACACATATTTGGCAACATTTTTTATCGAATATTGCAAGAATGTTTTCACCAATATCAGAGCTTGTATGAATGATTTTTGAAAACCAAATGCATGATGGGAAAGATGGGGACTTATGTCATGGAAACATGCATAACACATAGATATTGAAATTAGATCATTGATAAATAATCAATGCTGAACATAGCATGTTTTCCATAGATTTTAGACTGTACCATAAGTCCCATAATGCCATGCGAATCAAGATCAAAAATGGCGGCTATGCAAGTCCCCTATTGTCACATGTCACAAAGAAAATCAAAATATATTATGACAGATTAAATCAGCATTGTATATTTTGTCCACTAGTAATAGGATTATATTGAAAATTGCACAGAATTTCTCTCAAGGAGTGCGTGGTAAAAGGTGATAGGTCTTGAACTTAGGATTAATAACGCTATTTCCAGGGGGATTAATGTCTTAATATGGTAATCCCTTGATCGTGGTCTGGATCATTGCTGCATGTATACACTCTGTGCATTCAATCTTAGCTAATCTTTGTTTTCATGGTTTAGAATATGAGTCAGATTTTCAGAAAATGTACAATTCGCCGTCACCAATCTTCCCAAATAACCCACATTTCAGACGAAAATAAAGCTCAAAACTCAGTTCAACCTAACCAAACAGATTGCTAGAATTAATGCAATGCCGAATATACTCGAATTTACCTAGTATTGACCAAATTGCAGCCTAATTTAGCAGAATTTACCAAATGTGTAGAGCTGCCAATTGTACATTTTCTGAAAATGTGACCCATATCAAGGTCCTTTCGATAGGAACATTGATATTAAACAGAGGAGTTTACGTAGATCTAAGGAAACTATTGAAAATTATTACACCTAGAATGGAAAAAGTTACGAGTCAACACCAAACAAATCAAAACATTCCTACAAGGAGATATTTTGGAACTAAGCCTAATTTCTTCTGTAATACCTGAATACTTGCGCCATAACCATGTTTCAGCAGATTTACATAAATCCATATTTTACTCACTGTTTCGATCGGTGCACTAAATGGTTACAAATCATGATCCCACACCATCCCTTCCTCTTCCAAACGGATTAAACTTAAATTATTTCATGAACGCATATGGGTCAGATTTTCAGAAAATGTACATGTTGGCAGCTGTACACATTTAGTAAATTCTGCTAAATAAGGCTGCGTTTTGGCCAATACTGGATAAATTCGAGTATATTCGGCATTGCATTAATTCTAGCAATCTGTTTGGTTAGGTTGAACTGTATTTTGAACTTTATTTATGTCTAAAATCTGACTTATTTGAGAAGATTGGTGAATGTGAATTTGTAATTGTACATTTTCTGAAAATCTGACCCATTTCCCGTTCACAATGAGGCTGCAAATTTGTGATGTGTTTCAGGGAAATGAGCCACAAGTCGCAAAATTGATATTTTTCAAAGTGATTTATTCACAAGATTTCTCAGTAGGAATGTTCAGATTTTTTGATTTTGTTTTGGGTGGGGGTGGGAGTGGGGGTGGGGGTGGGGGCTTAATTAGCGCCTTACATCATATAAATTTATGTACCAAATTTCAAGACAGTGTGTAAAATATATCCTTGCGTTTTGAAGGTCATTATTATGGAGTATATTTAATTACTTTACTCGTAATTACCCTCCCAGTATTTCAAACTTTTTGTCAACCATAACCATGGTTTTTGTCAACCATGTTTACTATCATTGGAATTGACTTGATCTTTTCAAATATGATGACATCTCAAAATCCAATATTTGCGACTTGTGAATCATTTTCCTGAAACACATCACATTTTGCTTTCTATTAATAAATGGAATAAGCTCAGAACTTGGCAGAGGACTTGATATTGGATTAAACATGGATATAAACTGGAGGGTCAGATTTTCAGAAAATGTACAATTCAACTTCGCCAATATTCTCAAATAACCGAAATTTCAGACGAAAATAAAGTTCAAATACTGTTGTTTGTAGTTTCTTTTTTAGCATTTTAATTCGAAGTCAAACTCTAGGGGAAGAACATGGGCATATTGATAATAACTAAATATTTATTTTTCATACCTGGATGAGCTCATAAAAAGGGCGTTTCCCCAACAAAATTCCCCAAAAGAAAAATTGAATTGGGAGAAATAAAAAATACCTTATGAATATATATGTTTCTCTGGGTACATAGTCAAAAGATAGAGGTATAGTTACAAACAGAATATATGATTAATTGGAGTGTTGTATGACCTGGTGACAATCGTTTTCATACGATTTTGTATATCTTCTTTGAAAAATGAGCGATTTTTGCATGTTTATTGCCCATAAAATATTTATTATTTATCCTATATGTGATGTGTTTCAGGAAAATGAGTCATAAGTCGTAAGTTATATCAATCGATGTATCAAATTTCAGTACAATCTATGTAATATATCCTTTCGTTTTAAAGGTCCTCATATGGACTACATTTAGTTACTTTACTGTTTATTGACCCCCAGAAATATTGGAAACTTTTTTTTAAAAACGGAAATATCAAACTTAAAATCTAGAAATACTTATTAGATTATTAGACTGTTTACTATCATTGGAATCGGCTTGATCCCGTCTTTTCAAATATGGGGATATCTCAAAATCTATTTTTTGCGACTTATGACTCATTTCCCTGAAACACATCACATATAGATACACAAAACCATACTTCCCCTGAAAGCCCTATCCAGGCTGCATCTGTTAATCTAACTTAAATTTGAACACTACAAACCTCCATCAATATATCACCTATATGGGTCAGATTTTCAGAAAATGTAGAATTCAGCTTCGCCAATCCTCTCAAATAATCCAAATTTCAGACGAAAATAAAGTTCAAAAACAGTTCAACCTATCCAAACAGATTGCTAGAATCGAGTCAAGGCCGATGATTCTGGAATTTATATAGTATTGACCAAATTGCAGCAGAATTTTGCAGAATTTGATTAATATGTACAACTACCAACTGTACACTTTCTGGAAATCTGACCCATATGGACGCCTGGAAGAGCCTGTGGGCACGTTTTGTGAGAATCGACCATGTACAATCGATTATGAGAAGGATTAGTAGTTTAAATGAATTGAAATTTGACACCAATGTATCCCCTGTGTACCTATTCCATGAGAATCGACCATGTACAATCGATTATGGGAAGGATTATTAGTTTAAATGAATTGAAATTTGACACCAATGTATCCCCTGTGTACCTTTTTCATGAGAATCGACCATGTAGAATCGATTATGTGAAGGATTATTAGTTTAAATGAATTGAAATTTGACACCAATGTATCCCCTGTGTACCAATTTCATGAGAATCGACCATATATGTATAAGACCATTAACAGTACCAATCAGTGCACAGTCATCCCTACAAGCAGTATCGGACATACAGGCTCAAATTTCGACAAGTCAGGGCCACCTTGCCCAGGCCCACAAACTGGGCGATCTCTTGGTGTTATATCCAAGGAAAAGGAAAGTAAGTCTCATTTAATATTTCTAATCTACGGAAGAAACATTTCTTTAATAATTTTATTTATACTGGGTTTGTCAAGTCCCCTTTTTAGGGTTTTTCACTTACCTCGGTGTTGTTGACATAAATATGTGATGTGTTCCAGGGAAATGAGTCATAAGTCGCAAAATTGATATTTATAAAGTGTTTATTTTACAAGATCACTTTATTGGAATTTTCTGATTTTTAGGGAGTTGATTACTTATAGTTATATCGATCGATGTATCAAATTTCTGGACGATGTATGTAATATATTCATTCGTTTTAAAGGTCAACATATGGAGTATGTTTAGTTACTTTACTGGTTATTCCCCCCCCCCCCAGAAATATAGTTAACATTTTTATAAAAAAAAAAATACAAATATCAAACTTGAAATCTAGAACTACTTATTAGATTATTAGACTGTTTACTATCATTAGAATCCACTTGATCTCATTTTTCCAAATATGATGATATCTCGAAATCTATTTTTTGCGACTTATGACTCATTTTCTTAAAATCACATATCACATCCCATATGCGTTGTAGAAATTTGAGCTTATGAGTCAAGTCATCAGAAAAAGTACAATTAGGAGCTCTACACATTTAGTCAATTTTGCCAAATTAGGCTGACAAATGACAAATACTACGTATATCTAAATATATTGTGTGTTGTTTTGCTTCCAAAATCCTCACTGGCCATGCTGAACTGTATTTTGAAACTAAATAAGGGTTATTTAAACAGATTGTTGTAGGCCAATTGTAGATTATCTGATGATCTGACCATTATAGAGCTTTGATAGAATACAAGTAGGGTACATTGTGATCTCGAAAACATGAAAAATACAAGACAAATTAATAATTACAAAAGGCAAAGATACATCTTTCCTAGAAAGATCTTTTCAATTCAATTCAATTCAACTAATTCTTTATTTCCAAAGATGTTACATGGATAAAAGGTAGTGAACTTATTCGGAGATCTCTTCCAGTTCATGCCTCCTTGGCTTAGTTGTATGTTTCCTAAAGTAAATCATGAAGTGCTACATCTCTATAAATGCAAATAAAGGAATAACACTTTTTTCTATCTCAGTGTTTGTGGTTCCTGGTGAGATGGCATGACACAGAGCAATACTTCTATGTGTGATGTGTTTCAGGAAAATGAGTCATAAGTCGCAAAGTTGATATTTTTCAAAGTATTTTTTTCACAAGATCACATTATTGGAATGTTCTGATTTTTGTGGGGTTTATCACTTATAGTCAAATTTCAGTACAATCTATGTAATATATCCTTTCGTTTTAAAGGTCCTCATATGGACTACATGTAGTTACTTTACTGTTTATTGACCCCCAGAAATATTGGAAACTTTTTCTTAAAAACGAAAATATCAAACTTAAAATCTAAAAATACCTATGAGATTATTAGACTGTTCACTATCATTGGAATCGGCTTGATCCCATCTTTTCAAATATGGGGATATCTCAAAATCTATTTTTTGCGACTTATGACTCATTTTCCTCAAACACATCACATATAAAGAAGCATAATCTCTTCCTAGTTGATTTCGAACTTCTTTCCAACTGCTCTGCCATTCAGATAATAACTCTTTGTATTTAAATATTTGTATTCAGCAAAACATTTTGCAATTACACACTGTTCTCAGTTGTAGCCGTACATGGAAATCAATTGAAAAATTAGACATAATAGAAAAGAAAGGTAACCGGATATAAATTAAAATCAGCTAAAATAAGTCGACATAAACATAGAGAATAATCTAAATTATGAATGCACTCAACACAGTTACTGGCGTTTAAACTCTTAATCATGATAGTAAACCCATAAGCAAGAAATGTTCAAATAAACTACCTTACACTCAAAACAAAAAGTACTGACTGGGGGTTAGCGCCAAACAGATAAACCAATAAATAATCAAACAAACATACATGTATATAAAAATCCATTTTTTGTGGCTCGTTACTCATTTTCCTGTGAAACATCACATATGAAGATAGAAGTAAACAAGAGCTGCATATGGGTCAGTTTTTCAGAAAATGTACAATTCACATTCACCAATCCTCTCAAATAACCCAAATTTAAGACACAAATGAGCTTCAAAATGCAGTTTAACATAACAGAACTGATACTTTAAATCAATGTGATACCAAATATACTCAGATATACTCAGTATTCATCATTTTTCAGCCAAATTTAGCAGAATTCCCTAAATGTGTAGAGCTGCCAATTGTACATTTTCTGAAGATTTCACCCATATATGTGATGGCATATTCACAAAATGCAAGTGGCGTAAGGGGAAGGTCTTTCACAAGTGCCAAAGGCACGGATGAAAGACATTCACCAAAAGACACAAAATATAAATTCTGACCACTTAAGACCATTTCACAAATTAGAGTAACTCACGTTATGCATGTAAAAACTAAATGGGTCAGATTTTCAGAAAATGCATAATCTACACTTCTACACATCTCTCAAATTCTTCTAAATTAGTATATTAAGACTATGTAAATTAGTATATTTAGACTATGTAATATGGTGCATAACATAGACATTGTCAAGTAATATCTTCATTATCATTATATAGATAACTAACAAGTAAGTGGAGATAGTACAGAAATACAGGTGAAAATTAAGCAGTACAGCTTAGAACATGCAAAAAAAATGTATAACTTCTACATGTTAAACTGAAAATATCTTCTACTGAATTGATAGTCTTGACTGTAATTTTATTTATGTACAAGGTTGGTCACAGATGAAGACATCAAGACATCAGCAAGTCATGAGGAAAACATATAAAGAACATATAAAACTCAGGAAGAGTAAAAAAGAACAATGATAGACTCAATAATAAAATAGAAAATAGAAAAGGCTGAAAAAACGAACACTCAGAGACACTTTGAATTAATGAAACAATTATTTTATCTATTTAAGGGTCGTCTGAAAAACCTAAGTATAAAGGACGCTTCACCCAATTTTAATGCATTGGACTATGTGTACAATTTTATGTAAAATCGTCATATGTATAAAATGTGTTGGAATAAAAATGATTATATATATTAATACGACCAATGTGTTGGACACGGGGCTCAAGCTAGATATTCAATAATGGGGCATGTGATTACTAAAAATGGAGATAAAACAATGTACCATAATACCAACTAAGGGTAATTGAGGCTCAAAATGATGAATATTTAAATATGGTTTCTAGTATGACAAAGTAGTTACAGAAGATAGTAATTATGATATTTTGACTGGAGAACGATAGGGCCCAAAATGCTCAGTTAATGTTAGGTAGTCAATGCAGTGTTCGCAAGAATGCCAGGACATAGCTGATTTTGAAAATGGGATACACTACCTGTACAAACACACAACCCATTTTCTCTCACTTTCTCCATCAAACTTAAATTAACCCAAATTTAACAAAAGGACGGCGTCCACAAAATTATACACAAGGAAACCCAATACCATGGGTCACACCTTGATAAAGATATAGCTAGTGCATCCCATTGCAGTAGTGTAGGTAACTAGTCACTTTATACCTCTATATACCGTAAGTTGTAACTTAAAAGTCTAGTCTAAGGGACCCTCTGGAAGAGCTGTGGCTGCCACAGAAGAGGACAGACCCATTTCCGATGTAAATTATCATATATTTTTATCATGTACTGTTTTCGGAAATAGACAATATACATACATACATAGTATTACATAGAATAATATATTAAGTTATAGGTTAGGGATAGCTCAACTTGATAATTAGTGAAGATATTTCAATATATTAATATGGGTCAGATTTTCAGAAAATGTACAATTGGCAGCTCTACACATTTGGTAAATTCTGCTAAATTAGGCTGCAATTTGGTCAGTACCAGGTAAATCCAAGTATATTCGGCATTGCATTGTTTCAGCAATCTGTTTGGTTAGGTTGTACTGTAGTTTATTTTCTTCTGAAATTTGGGTTATTTGAGACGATTGGCGAAGTTGAATTGTACATTTTCTGTAAATCTGACCCATTAATATATTAATATGTCAATGAACCCTGCACTCACTCAATATACAATAATACAACATGAAAGAATACAAATTATCCCTAACGAATATTCACAACAAAATAGCTAAAGAAACCAAAAGAACCATAATCAAACAGACTGAATATTCTCAAGGAAACCAAACACAGTTGTTATATCATATTACGTAATGATGACGTAATAGTGATTAACCACATAATAATTAATAAGCTAATTAACAATGAATTACAATAAAGATAATTACCCCTTAGAGAAAGAATTAATTGCAGTACTATGCAAGTCTAGACGGAGAGGATCGGGTAGCAGCAGGGGACAAGTAAGGGATATAAGCTTAACCATGTGAGACAGGATCACTGATGTGAATCCAATGTATCGAGAGTGCATAATAAAACAGTCAGTCGGTTATACACGCTGAAGGACTCCGGACTCTATTTATTCTCCTCTACTAAATAGCTTCCCAATATATATAGAAACACTATACTAACAATTGTAAGTTATAATAGACTATAACACAGTGGTCTCATTATGTTAACATTAAATCTAATTTCGGAATTGCTGTTTGTATTTCTGTCATTGATACCTCTGAATATTGTCTATACATGGCTAAAACCAGCATAAGGGTCAGATCATCAGAAAATGTAAAGTTGAAGTAATCTTCGTAAAAACAAATAACTCCCGTTGATTCCTTTATGCTAATGTTTATTAGCTAGTAGAGAAAGGCTTATCCCTACGCGTTTCGACCGTAGCATAGGTGGTCTTCATCAGAAAATGTACAATTGGCAACTCTACACACTTAGTAAATTCTAATAAATTAGACCGAAAAGGGATAAATACTAGACGTGTCTCAGTATATTTGGTATTGTATTGATTATGAATATATTTTTGGCTATGGGGAACTGTGTTTTAAATCTCATTTCTGTCTTGAATTTGGGTTATTTGAGAAAATTGGTGAAGGCGAATTGTACATTTTCTGACGATTGGACCCATATAAGGAAATTAATTTCTGCTCTCTTCTGTATGAACCCCATGGGAATTGAGGTTATATTAAGAGCATGACATGAGTTACTCAGAAATACTAAAAACTTAGACATACAAATATTAAAAGTAATACTTGGAGATGTCGAAATATTGTATTTTACACTTTATGTTGATGGGTCAGATTTTCAGAAAATGTACAATTGGCAGCCGTACACATTAAGTAGATTCTGCGAAATTAGGCTGAAATTTGGTCAATACTAGGTAAATTGGAGAATATTTGGCATTGCATTGATTTTAGTAATCTCTTTGGCTAGGTTGAACTGTATTTTGAACTTTATTTTCGTCTAAAATTTTGGTTATTTGAGAAGATTGGGGAAGTTGAATTGTACATTTTCTGAAAATCTGACCCATATGAAGGCTCTTGGAGCCGGTATAAAAATAGATAGAAAATCCGAAAGAAACAAAAAAATATAAAAGTTAAGGGAGGCGATTTGCTAGCCATTTAGAATTGTATGAGCCTCGATGATTAAAACAAAATAATACTTAGAGATGATGATTGGATTTAATTTTATAAATAATACCGAAGATGTTATTAACAGTTCATGGGAAATCATTACCGAATATTTAAACAGAATGTGCCCAATTAAAGAATTTAAAAAGAATTCTGAAAATCTGACCTAATTATCATCTTTGCAGCAATAATGACCAGTGCAACGGTGGCACATAATTATTTAATTAGCTTGTTTTTAATCATTATCAAATAATTCTCTGATTCTTTCAGAATGTTTATATTTTTACCTTTTCAGCATAACCATGTATTGGTGGATTTACATATTGGGCCTCACAACCCTTCTACAAGTGCACAGAAGTACTGCACCACCAGCCGGTAAGTCTCAGATCTATGCTCTTCTCTACATTTGGTATCTTTGGTTGTCCTAGTAGAGCACCAGCTCACTGTACCCAGCCTGGGGTAGTATACTACATATATACATGGCTGGGACAGGTATAGTAGGTATAGACCAGCTCACTGCACCCAGCCTGGGGTAGTATACTACATATATACATGGCTGGACAGGTATAGTAGGTATAGACCAGCTCACTGCACCCAGCCTGGGGTAGTATACTACATATATACATGGCTGGGACAGGTATAGTAGGTATAGACCAGCTCACTGCACCCAGCCTGGGGTAGTATACTACATATATACATGGCTGGACAGGTATAGTAGGTATAGACCAGCTCACTGCACCCAGCCTGGGGTAGTATACTACATATATACATGGCTGGGACAGGTAGAGTAGCTATAGTATAGACCAGCTCACTGCACCCACCCTGGGGTAGTATACTACATATATACATGGCTGGGACAGGTATAGTAGGTATAGACCAGCTCACTGCACCCAGCCTGGGGTAGTATACTACATATATACATGGCTGGGACTGGTATAGTAGGTATAGACCAGCTCACTGCACCCAGCCTGGGGTAGTATACTACATATAGATCAGCTCACTGTACCCAGCCTGGGGTAGTATACTACATATATACATGGCTGGGACAGGTATAGTAGGTATAGACCAGCTGACTGCACCCAGCCTGGGGTAGTATACTACATATGTACATGGCTGGGACAGG
Organism: Sthenelais limicola; assembly: GCA_942159475.1. Lineage (NCBI taxonomy): Eukaryota > Metazoa > Annelida > Polychaeta > Phyllodocida > Sigalionidae > Sthenelais > Sthenelais limicola. The sequence continues at coordinate 50,934,242 of OW804102.1, forward strand.
TATAGTAGGTATAGACCAGCTCACTGCACCCAGCCTGGGGTAGTATACTACATATAGATCAGCTCACTGTACCCAGCCTGGGGTAGTATACTACATATACATGGCTGGGATAGGTATAGTAGGTATAGACCAGCTCACTGCATCCAGCCTGGGGTAGTATACTACATATATACATGGCTGGGACAGGTATAGTAGGTATAGACCAGCTCACTGCACCCAGCCTGGGGTAGTATACTACATAATTATGTACATGGCTGGGACAGGTATAGTAGGTATAGACCAGCTCACTGCACCCAGCCTGGGGTAGTATACTACATATATACATGGCTGGGACAGGTATAGTAGGTATAGACCAGCTCACTGCACCCAGCCTGGGGTAGTATACTACATATATACATGGCTGGGATAGGTATACATGTAGCAGGTATAGACCAGCTGACTGCACCCAGCCTGGGGTAGTATACTACATATAGACCAGCTGACTGCACCCAGCCTGGGGTAGTATACTACATATAGACCAGCTGACTGCACCCAGCCTGGGGTAGTATACTACATATAGACCAGCGCACTGCACCCAGCCTGGGGTAGTATACTACATATATACATGGCTGGGACAGGTATAGTAGGTATAGACCAGCTCACTGCACCCAGTCTGGGGTAGTATACTACATATATACATGGCTGGGAGAGGTATAGTAGGTATAGACCAGCTCACTGTACCCAGCCTGGGGTAGTATACTACATATATACATGGCTGGGAGAGGTATAGTAGGTATAGACCAGCTCACTGCACCCAGCCTGGGGTAGTATACTACATATATACATGGCTGGGACAGGTATAGTAGGTATAGACCAGCTCACTGCACCCAGCCTGGGGTAGTATACTACATATATACATGGCTGGGACAGGTATAGTAGGTATAGACCAGCTCACTGCACCCAGCCTGGGGTAGTATACTACATATATACATGGCTGGGAGAGGTATAGTAGGTATAGACCAGCTCACTGCACCCAGCCTGGGGTAGTATGGTATATATTTGTGTAAATGTATGTGTAATTAGATTGGCTATTTTATGTTGGGCCACCGTACACCTCAGCTTGTGCTTCCCGGTTGCTAGGCGCTTTTGGCGCGAAACTATTGTTCTGCGGCAGTTGGTCGCTCTGCCCTGTACGATTCAGGCTGGAAAAATTTGTTTCCTTGAGGAGCTATAAAAATATAGTTGCTGCTTGCACAATCCTATCTGGATGTTTCGTAATTGTTCATATTGTTTGAGCAAACACGACGGCCCGGATTGTTGGGTGTTAAACAGTGATTTTATAAGGAAAACCTCTCCTCGCAATAGAGTTGGACCAGCTACTGTCATGAACGCTTCCAGATTGGCAGCCATTTTGGGCACGGAGATGGATCGTCTACCCCCGAAAGATTCAGATGAATATCTGACGGAGGTGGAAAAAGCCATCGAGATCCTGGATAATAAGAAGAAAGCTAAGACGGACTTACTTGATAAAATTGCCCAGGCGGAATTGGAGCTCCAGCAACTAGCGATTGACGTCGGTGGTAGCTCCCGGGCTGACAGTAGGTTGCCTGCCGGCAATGACTCGGGTGACAACCGTTCTCCACCGCAGCCTCAGGGCTCGACACCGAAAAGTTCTCGTCTTCCTGACCTTGGTAAGTTCCGGCCGGAAACATACCTAGAATCGAAGAAACCCTTCCAGGAAATGTCATATAGGGATTTGGCGTATGGTTGCCTCGGTGTGTTGGGTGCTTTAATGGATTCCGGGGCTAAGTCAGATGTGATTCGAGGCTATGTCGGACATCTTCAGTTCATCACCTACAAGGCGCACCGAAAGGCGTTCGTTGACGAAGCCTTGGTTGCGTATGAGCATGAAGCAACTACCAGACTTCTTGAAGGTTGGTCCCCGAATTGGTGTGGTGTTGACACGCTTGCAGAATCGAAACACCTCAGTGCGGATAATACTACAGTTGTTCGAGATTTATTAGCAAAGAAGGACAGATTCTCTCGTTTCTCCTACAGCCGCCATAACCGGAAGTCTGCCGAAACTGGGCACCCTAAAGGCCCGCGTTTCGACATCGATGCTTGGCCACATGGCGTATGTTGGCGCTGGAATGATGGTAGGAAATGTGAGAACTGTTATTATTCTCATGTTTGTGGCCTTTGTGGTGCTGATCATCATGCTAAAACCTGTAAAATACAGTTAGACTGGGAAAAGTCTCATGGTCATTCCACGACATCTTCCAACAGCAAGAGCCCAGTGACGGCAACTACTTCCGCTTCTTCTTGACAAGATGGCGGACAAGGTCCCGATTCGGTTCCCTCGAAGGAAGATGACTTGGATTATTTACCAAATATTCAGCAAGAGACTGTCAGCAATGTCATCCAGACTAAGAATTTACGATTGTTGTATGACTGTGCCGCTTCAATCCAAGATAGAGGTTATTTGGTGGGTGTGGAGAGACAATTCAAGCCTGCAGCCTGGGCCCGCGCCCTATTTTCGCCCTCTTACGCGGATCAGGATGGACATTATATTCTAGACGGTGTCGTCAACGGGTTTAAACTAGTGGATCCCTCTGCGGATATACCTCATTACCATTGTTCGAATTACCGTTCATGTTTTCATCCCAAGGGGAATAAGCTTAAATTAGAACAGCAACTTTTGTCAGATATTAACGCGGGTAAAATGTCTATTGTTGACGTATCACCGAGTTGTATTCATGCGGTTGGTGTCTTAAATAAGCCTTCGGGAGATATACGTATGATCACTGATTGTAAACGGCCCGAAAAACGCTCTGTGAATAATTATACAAAGGAGGTCTTTTCTTCTTTTCAATACATTAAGGTGGAGGAAATTGTTCAGGATTTGGATCGTGATTGTTTTATGTGCTCTGTGGACATTAAGGCTGCCTATCGCTCAGTAGCCATTCACCCCGACCAACGTTCCCTTTTTGGACTAGCTTGGTCTTTTGCTGAGGGTGATAGATTTATTTGCGACAATTTTATGTGCTTTGGTTCTAGAACTGCCCCTTTCTGTTTTTCTTGTATAACTGATAGTGTTTGCAGAATTCTGCAAGTAAGAGGTCATAAGATATATTCATATTTAGATGATTTTTTTATCTGTGCCCCTACTTACGATGAATGTATACACAGTCAATCTGCCTTGATATCCTTGCTTCGAGACTTGGGTTTCTATATTTGCTGGCAGAAATTAACGAGTCCATCTCAAACATGTACCTATCTTGGTATTGACATTGATACGATTAATTGCCAGCTCAGGCTTCCAGAGAAGAAAATTGTTAGATTAACCAACGAACTAGCTTTTTTTGCCAACAGAAAATGGGTGACTACTAAACAGCTTAGAAGGTTGGCTGGTATTTTATGTCATGCTGCCAGGGTTGTGAAAGGTGGCAGAATACATAGCGAAGGGGTGCTTAATGAACTAAATCTTATGCTTCGATGTAAATACCGCAGAAGAAGAATAACAAGTAATATCTTGGATGATATTCATTGGTGGGTGGACTGTGCAGACATCTTCAATGGAACGTACGATTTTTCAGATCTAAAAACAACCAAATGTCTGAATTTTCAGTTTGCTGGTGGTATGTTTAGAACAATGTGTGACAAGGTAGAGGTAACTGGTGTCATTGAAAGACAAGGGGATGATCCTACTAGTTATTCGCCGGATTCAGATATTGTTATTCCCTCTGTACCTCTATTACGTGAAGATGATGTTGCTCAGTTAATGGTAGTGCGATTCAGTCTCCAAGAGCTAGCTCATTCATTGAAGAATTCTAGTGTAGAATTTTTTGGTTTGTCCAAGAAAGTCACCCAGATATTATCAGAATGTAAAGCGAAAGGTGATTTTGAAATCAATGTACTTCAAGATATTTTCTGGTTGTGTATAAAATATGACATTCGCCTTTATCCATCTTGTTTCTGCAGGGCAGCTTAAAGCAGAGGTGGTACAGGTCAGGAAGCAAGCCCTAGCAGAATCATCTCTCCAGACACGAAACAGCCAGTGGAAACGATATTATGATTTTTGTGAAGTTTATAATGTTCCATCCTTACCTGTGGATGTTGATAACTTTTCTGCTTTCATGGTGTATTCCTCCTCGTATCTGTGTTATTCTTCACTGAACAACTTATTTTCTGCTGTGAATCACCTGAGTAGATTACATAATGGTGTTGATTTACGTGAGGATTTTAGTCTCAAGCTCCTTATGAGAGGTTTAAGAAGAAAATTGGGTGACAAAGCTAAGCCTAAAGAGGGTATTACTCCTACTGATTTAGTCAATGTTTTTCAACAAATTGATCTGTCGTCAGACAAAAATATAGCGTGTTGGTTGGGCATTTTGCTGTGTTTTAGAACCTTATTGAGAAAATGCCATGTTTTTTCTGGTAGTTCTGACATTCATCTCTTGAAAAGGTCTAACGTTTCTATGGAAACTTGGGGTATTAAGATCACTGTACCATCATCTAAGACTAACCAGTATGGCCTCCGGCTGTTGGAGTGCCCAGTGACTTACACAAATTCAGATTTATGTTTGGTAACACAGTTGAAAAATTGGTTCATTCGTTCTCCTGCCAATCCAGATAAGCCACTAATTTCTTATAATAATGGTCAGGCAGTTCCATATTATTTTGCTCTGTCAGCTTTCAAGAAATGGTGTAAGGCTGCAGGTATTGTGAAAGATGTCGGTTTACATAGCCTACGTAGGGGAGCAGTGGTCTATATGTACATGTCGGGGATAACAATCCCAGATATTCAATTACTTGGAGATTGGTCTAGTGATGCGGTTTTGAAATATTTGTCCACCCCTTTAGAATACCGCATAAATATTGAACAAAAGGTATCTGCTGCTCTATCCACTCCGTGATTATTATTTAAGTTTATCTTATTATAATTATCATTATTGGGTTGGGAAATAAATATAATCCCAACGTTTGTGCAGCACTCTCTTGTTATGTCTATCTGTTCATCGCCTATCGGTAATCCACCTTCGTCTGATGACAATAATTAATTACGGTATATATTTGTGTAAATGTATGTGTAATTAGATTGGCTATTTTATGTTGGGCCACCGTACACCTCAGCTTGTGCTTCCCGGTTGCTAGGCGCTTTTGGCGCGAAACTATTGTTCTGCGGCAGTTGGTCGCTCTGCCCTGTACGATTCAGGCTGGAAAATTTTTTTTTTCTTATTGTTTATTTGTCTTGATTGGGGAAATAAATATAATCCCGACGTTTGTGCAGCACTCTCTTGTTATGTCTATCTGTTCATCGCCTATCGGTAATCCACCTTCGTCTGATGACAATAATTAATTACACTACATATATACATGGCTGGGACAGGTATAGTAGGTATAGACCAGCTCACTGCACCCAGCCTGGGGTAGTATACTACATATATACATGGCTGGGACAGGTATAGTAGGTATAGACCAGCTCACTGTACCCAGCCTGGGGTAGTATACTACATATATACATGGCTGGGACAGGTATAGTAGGTATAGACCAGCTCACTGCACCCAGCCTGGGGTAGTATACTACATATATACATGGCTGGGACAGGTATAGTAGGTATAGACCAGCTCACTGCACCCAGCCTGGGGTAGTATACTACATATATACATGGCTGGGACAGGTATAGTAGGTATAGACCAGCTCACTGCACCCAGCCTGGGGTAGTATACTACATATGTACATGGCTGGGACAGGTATAGTAGGTATAGACCAGCTCACTGTACCCAGCCTGGGGTAGTATACTACATATATACATGGCTGGGACAGGTATAGTAGGTATAGACCAGCTCACTGCACCCAGCCTGGGGTAGTATACTACATATATACATGGCTGGGATAGGTATAGTAGGTCTAGACCAGCTCACTGCACCCAGCCTGGGGTAGTATACTACATATATACATGGCCGGGATAGGTATAGTAGGTATAGACCAGCTCACTGTACCCAGCCTGGGGTAGTATACTACATATATACATGGCTGGGACAGGTATAGTAGGTATAGACCAGCTCACTGCACCCAGCCTGGGGTAGTATACTACATATATACATGGCTGGGACAGGTATAGTAGGTATAGACCAGCTCACTGTACCCAGCCTGGGGTAGTATACTACATATAGACCAGCTCACTGCACCCAGCCTGGGGTATTATATATATATATATTTACATATTGAGATGCAATCTATCAAAAAGACTCCCATGTCGGCAAAACTGATTTTGGAGTATGGAGATGGGTAAGCACCATGAAAGAGCTTTCCAATGATGTATAGTATGGACTTAGAAGGTTGTGGTTTGGAGCGAAGAGTCTTATGGCATGGGATAGAGGACGAGCGATAGCGAGTTCTCTATCCCATGTCCATAAGGCTATTCCCTCCAAACCACAACCTTCCAAGTCCTTTAGGGGTTGACCACAGACTATCCGATGGTAGGATTGTCCGTTACAAGGGCAATTTAGGGACAAAATTGGACCGGAGACCCCTAAAGCTTAATTTTAGGCCTATTGGGTATATTTATATGTTTGCGGTCAGTATTTAAGCGACACGGTTACTGGAGGTACCGGAAACTGAGATATTCAAGGTCAAAGTTGTGTGACTTTTCTTTGACACGCCAACCTTGGTTACGGGCATTTTTTATCAGTGGATTTATATATGTGATTTGGGACACACATTACTACCTACAAGGGCCATAACATATACAAAAATCAATTGATTTCATTTGTAACTTTTTATTTTAGCGCGCGGGGAAAATTGGGGTAACAAAATGTTCAAGGACTTTTGTGGGAATTATGTTGGGTGCTCCTACCCTTTTACCCTACCCTTTCCCCTACCCTTTCCCTTCCTGGCCGAGGTTCATTTTGAGCTGCCTTCTTATTTCGAATATATTGATGCTCCCCAAAATCCAACACACCTTGTCTTGCATAACTCTAGAAAAGGAGGTTATAAGGAAAATCACCAAAGTATCAAGGGAAATCATTTTGAAATGGCAAACATAACCCCATAAGCATAGACTACCTGAAACAACTCATCGCCAAAGGCGGTCTTAAACACAGGGCCCTTAAAGGAATCATTCTCACCAATAGGGTGATGTGGGTAAAACGCTTTCTAGGAAATCAGGAAGATGGGTGGACAAAAATACTTGAGACGTGGCATGGAAAAAGCAAGTGGTTAATTTCTATATGGGTCAGATTTTCAGAAAATGTACAATTGGCAGCTGTACACTTTTAGTAAATTCTTCTAAATAAGGCTGCAATTTGGTTAGTACTAAGTAAATCCGAGTATATTCGGCATTGCATTGATTCTAGCAATCTGTATGGTTAGGTTGAACTGTATTTTGAACTTTATTTTTGTCTGAAATTTGGGTTATTTGAGAGGATTGGTGAAGGTGAATTGTACATTTTCTGAAAATCTGACCCACATATATATCGTATTTTTATTCTGATTCCATCAATATACAATTACAATTACATCGTTCAGAACCTGGTTTGCAGCCTCTGCTGTTGCAGATCTTCCTGGTGCGGCCAGCTAGTTCATTACAAGATTATTTTACCTTTTACGAACATTATTGAAGTGCACTTGATACATATCAGGATCATTATTACAATACAATATATTAAAATGCAAAGTGAAGATATAAAAATACCCTTCCCCCCCCCCCCCCAACCCGGCTCATTCCTCAAAATTGTGAGTGGCTCCCAGAAAAACCCTCAGCCCCTTTTACAGGGACTTATTGATTGAATTATCAAGCCACCATAGGCTTAACTGAAGAGGTTAGGAACATAGACATATAACAGGGGAATGGGCGGAATTCTATGGGTCAGATTTTCAGAAAAAGTACAATTCACCTTCACCAATCTTCTCAAATAACCCAAATTTCTGACGAAAACAAAGTTCAAAATACAGTTCGAGCTAACAAACCAGATTAATGCAATGCCAAATATACTCAAATTCACCAAGTATTGACCAAATTGCAGCCTAATTTAGCAGAATTTACTAAATGTGAACAGCTGCCAATTGTACATTTTCTGAAAATCTGACCCCTATGATTCAATGAAGGAGAAGCTTAAATATTTGAAGCTTTAACCATCTCCTCCATCATGAATTCCATCGTATCCTTTCTATAAATGGGTCAGATTTTCAGAAAATGTACAATTCGCCGTCACCAATCTTCTCAAATAACCCACATTTCAGACGAAAATAAAGTTCAAAATACAGTTCAACCTAACCAAACAGATTACTAGAATCAATGCAATGCCGAATATACTCGAATTTACCTAGTATTGACCAAATTGCAGTCTAATTTAGCAGAATTTACTAAATGTGTAGAGCTGCCAATTGTGCATTTTCTGAAAATCTGACCCAAATACCACATTACCTAGGTACATTGTCACTTTTGTTCCTTGGTCTAAAGATTTTCAAGTCATTCTAATAAACAAGCAAGTAGCAATGACTACTGAGGTAGCCAATAGGGGATTTGCATAGCCGCCATTTTGAATCTTGATTCGCATTGAATTATGGGAGTAATGGTAGAGTATAAAATCTAAAGAAAACATCCCATGTTCAGCATGGAATATTTATCAATAATCTAATGTCAATATCCATGTATTATACATGTTTCCATAACACTTGACACTTCATCTTTCCCATCATGCATTTGGTTTTCATAGATCATCTATACAAGCTATGATATTGGTGAAAACAATTTTGCAATTTTTGATAAAAATGTTGCCAAATATGTGTATATCAGATTTGAACTGAATCTGTCCCAGCGTGCACTGTGACAGACATGCGCAGTGGCACATGCAACTCCCCTATTCTTGCCCTTGGGGTGGTTTGGAGGGGGAGGGACAGGGTTGGCGTAGGAACACATACATCATAGTACATTTGGCTGAAAAGAAGAGCATATTCTGAAAAGGCGTGGATATTCCAAAAAGGAAAAGATATTCCAAAAAAGGAAAAGGATATCTAAAAAAGAAAAGGAAATTCCAAAAAGGTAAAGGCTATTGGCAAAAAGGAAAAGGAACTTGACAAAAAGGAAAAGGATATTCCAAAAAGAAAAGTCTTGGATGTTTCGGATTTTTCCTATTTCACATATATATCCTGACCAATTGGGGACAAAACAAAGTTAGATATTTTGCAATTGTTGGCAAAAAGTAAATTTGTTGCCAACAACCTATTTTACCCCTCTTCCACTAGCAATTTTTGCGCGCCGACACGTTCAATAAGTGTTGCTGACACTTTTTAGGCATGTCGGCAACACTTTTTGCCTGTTGGCGCCGTTTTTCTCTTTAGTGGAGTTGCCCTATTATACACATTCTTGAAATTGGACACATGTATTTATATTCATATGTGATGTGTTTCAGGGAAATTGATATTTTTCCAAGTTTTTTACAATATCTCTTCATTGAAATGTTCTGATTTCTAGAGGGATTATTACTTATTGTCATATGAATCTATATAACAAATTTCGGGACATTGCATTAAATATATTCTTGCGTTTTGAAGGCCTTTGAATGGAGTATATTTAGTTACTTTACTAGTAATTACCCATCCAGAAACATTGCAAACATTTTTTTTCAAAAATGAAAATATCAAACTTAAAATATGGAAATACTTATTAGGTGTCCTAGTGTTTACTATCATTGGATTCGCCTTTTTCTACTCTTTTCAAATGTGATGATATCTCAAAATCGATTTTTTGCGACTTGTGACTTATTTTCCTAAAACGGATCACATATGAGCAAAGGTGCTAGATACCTAAAAGATAAGTACATTCCTACAAATAAATCCTGTGAATAGAACACCTTGAGAAATATTCATTTTGCGACTTATGACTCATTTTCCTGAAACACATCACAAATAATGTAATTATAAAACATCTTCAGCACCCAATCAGATACTAGTAGTGTTCCTGACCACACCTATCCTCATAGTCTAGTAGAGTAATGTCTGAATATAGAAATAAAGGACCAAAGTTCCAATGTTAAACTAAAGTGACTCTGAATTATGTTAGTTATCACAAACACCATTCTAGTTTTTATCCATGTGTTACAGGTATTCTTACTTCTATTAAAAAAAGCAAATCTCAGACACTCTCACTAACACTACATACAAAGTGGCATAGTGAGTGTCATGTACACACGTGTATATTGTAAATAAGCACAGATGTTCATCTTGGCCCGACAGAACTAACCCCGGAAAGGGGAGTCGGTACCCAAGAATAAATAAAATCATTAAAAAAAACAAAACTGCAACAATGTACTATCAGGTATACACTATTCATTTGAAATGTACAATATGTTTTGAGTTGTCGAATGAGACCTATCACAAAATGTGAAAATTCGTGCAATAAAATTTCTTTAAAAAAAACGGTATTCCCGATTCCACCTAATATTGGCTTAAAGTATATAAATTCCTATTGAATAAAGAATATACTATTGTAGTGACCCGCTGGGTCATTTTATGGAGGAGAAATAAGAACCCAACAAACGTCTACTATTAATATTCTGTTTTAATAAAGCACAACTGTGATGTGTTCCAGTAAAATGAGTCACAAGTCACAAAATTTATAATTTTCAAAGTGTTTTTTCCACAAGATCTATTCATTGAAATGTTCTGATTTTTAGAGGGATTATTACTTATTGTCATATGAATCCATGTAACATCCCTGCGTTTTGAAGGCCTTTGAATGGAGTATATTTAGTTACTTTACTGGTAATTACCCATCCAGAACCATTGCAAACTTTTTTTTTCAAAAATAAAAATATCAAACTTAAAATATAGAAATACCTATTAGGTGTCCTAGTGTTTACTATCATTGGAATCAGCTTGATCTCCTATTTTTAAATATGGTGATGTCTCAAAATCCGTTTTTTGCGACTTATGACTCATTTTCTTAAAACGGATCACATTTACTGCTCACATCCTGTTGAAATTGATGTGGGAAGCAAAGGAGTGTTTACAATACAAAAAAAATTGTAAAAAAATGTTGTATGAACCTGACATGGAAACCCTATGTGCAACAAGATCAGCTAATAAAGAATACTTGAATTGAATTGAATACATATACATGTCATAATATGTGATGTGTTTCAGGAAAATGAGTCATAAGTCGCAAAAAAATAGATTTTGAGATATCATTATATTTGAAAAGATGAGATCAAGCCGATTCTAATGATAGTAAACAGTCTAATAATCTAATAAGTATTTCTAGATTTTAAGTTTGATATTTTCGTTTTTGAAAAAAAAGTTTCCAATATTTCTGGGGGTCAATAAACGTTATTAGCTTTCAATCATGAAAATAGAAAAAAATCTAGTCATAAATTTGAATTTTACCAGTAATCTTAGTAAATAAAACCAGATTGGTTGCCATGACAACCCCACGTAAATCACTAGTGAAATACGCACTATGTGTAAATCACTCTAGATACGTTGTTTTCAGAGCAATGCATTTATAATAAATATATAGATTATTTGCGTCAAATATTATGTTATTACTATTTTTTTTTATTTTTTTTATATTTTTTTGTTTGTTTTTGCAACATCTTTATTATCATATCCTGCCATTTTGGCTTCTACATTTCTAAACACATTTTATGCTTTTCATTGTTGTATAAGTAGTCGTTCTTTCGCCATTCTATTATTTTTCTAACATCAAGAAGTATATGTATGATATGTTCAAATATTGAAACCTTATGTTATTACTATTACCATGGTACCAACTACATTATATAATACTTGCCTTTCAGCGGCGTGTTCGGGGATGTCCACCACATTTATTAAGGATAGCGTCAGTTCATGCCATTACTACATGTGCTCAGGTGGAAGGATATTTTCATGGCTGGTAAGTACCATTTGTGATGTGTTTCCGGAAAATGAGTCATAAGTAGCAAAAATGTTATTTTTCAAGGAGTTTTTTTCACAAGATCATATATTTGGAATGTTCTGATTTTTAGTGAGTTTATTACTTAGACTTATATCAGTCGGTGTATCAAATTTCAGGACAATCTTTATAATATATCCTCTCGTTTTAAAGGTCCTCATATGAACTACATTAAGTAACTTAACTGTTTATTGACCCCCAGAAATATTGGAAACCTTTTTTTCAAAAACGAAAATATCAAACTCAAATTCTAGAAATATTTATAAGATTATTAGACTGTTTACTATCATTGGAATCAGCTTGATCTCATCTTTTCAAATCTGATGGTATCTCAAAATCTATTTTTAGCGACTTATGACTCATTTTCCTGAAACACATCACATTTTGAATTCCATTTCCTTCAATTCCTTAAGTTGTTCATGAATAGGGGAGTTGTATGTGCCACTGCGCATGTCTGTTACAGTGCATCATAGGATAGATTCTGTTGAAATCTGACATACAAATATTTGGGACCATTTCTATGAAAAAATGCAAGAATGTTCTCACAAATATCACAGCTTTTATGAGCTCCATAAGCTTTATGGCACCATAAAATCTAAGTTTTTATGAATGAACTAAGAACAAAAAAAGGCATTTTGCCTAAAAAAATTGTGTTAATTGTCAATAAAACAAACTACTCCATACATACTACACCTACACATGCTACACCTACACATGCTACACCTACACATACTACACCTACACATGTATACTATACCTACACATGTTACACCTACACATGCTACACCTACACATGCTACACCTACACATGCTACACCTACACATGTATACTACACCTACACATACTACACCTACACATACTACACCTACACATACTACACCTACACATACTACACCTACACATACTACACCTACACATGTTACACCTACACATACTACACCTACACATACTACACCTACACATACTACACCTACACATACTACACCTACACATACTACACCTACACATGTTACACCTACACATACTACACCTACACATGCTACACCTACACATACTATACCTACACATACTACACCTACACATACTACACCTACACATGTTACACCTACACATACTACACCTACACATGCTACACCTACACATACTACACCTACACATACTACACCTACACATACTACACCTACACATACTACACCTACACATACTACACCTACACATACTACACCTACACATGCTACACCTACACATACTACACCTACACATACTACACCTACACATACTACACCTACACATACTACACCTACACATGTTACACCTACACATACTACACCTACACATGTTACACCTACACATACTACACCTACACATGTTACACCTACACATGTTACACCTACACATACTACACCTACACATACTACACCTACACATACTACACCTACACATACTACACCTACACATACTACACCTACACATACTACACCTACACATGCTACACCTACACATGCTACACCTACACATACTACACCTACACATGTTACACCTACACATACTACACCTACACATGTTACACCTACACATACTACACCTACACATGTTACACCTACACATACGACACCTACACATACTACACCTACACATGTTACACCTACACATACGACACCTACACATACTACACCTACACATACTACACCTACACATGTTACACCTACACATGTTACACCTACACATACTACACCTACACATACTACACCTACACATACTACACCTACACATGTATACTACACCTACACATGCTACACCTACACATACTACACCTACACATGCTACACCTACACATGTTACACCTACACATGCTACACCTACACATACTACACCTACACATACTACACCTACACATACTACACCTACACATGCTACACCTACACATGCTACACCTACACATGTTACACCTACACATGCTACACCTACACATACTACACCTACACATGCTACACCTACACATGTATACTACACCTACACATACTACACCTACACATACTACACCTACACATGCTACACCTACACATACTACACCTACACATACTACACCTACACATGCTACACCTACACATACTACACCTACACATACTACACCTACACATACTACACCTACACATACTACACCTACACATACTACACCTACACATGCTACACCTACACATACTACACCTACACATGTATACTACCCCTACACATACTACACCTACACATACTACACCTACACATGTTACACCTACACATGTTACACCTACACATGCTACACCTACACATACTACACCTACACATGTATACTACACCTACACATGCTACACCTACACATGCTACACCTACACATGCTACACCTACACATGTTACACCTACACATACTACACCTACACATACTACACCTACACATACTACACCTACACATACTACACCTACACATACTACACCTACACATGCTACACCTACACATACTACACCTACACATGTATACTACCCCTACACATACTACACCTACACATACTACACCTACACATGTTACACCTACACATGTTACACCTACACATGCTACACCTACACATACTACACCTACACATGTATACTACACCTACACATGCTACACCTACACATACTACACCTACACATACTACACCTACACATGCTACACCTACACATACTACACCTACACATACTACACCTACACATGCTACACCTACACATGCTACACCTACACATGCTACACCTACACATACTACACCTACACATACTACACCTACACATACTACACCTACACATACTACACCTACACATACTACACCTACACATACTACACCTACACATGCTACACCTACACATGCTACACCTACACATGTATACTACACCTACACATGCTACACCTACACATACTACACCTACACATACTACACCTACACATACTACACCTACACATACTACATCTACACATACTACACCTACACATGCTACACCTACACATACTACACCTACACATGTATACTACACCTACACATGCTACACCTACACATACTACACCTACACATACTACACCTACACATGCTACACCTACACATACTACACCTACACATACTACACCTACACATGCTACACCTACACATGCTACACCTACACATACTATACCTACACATACTACACCTACACATGTTACACCTACACATACTACACCTACACATACTACACCTACACATGCTACACCTACACATGTTACACCTACACATACTACACCTACACATACTACACCTACACATACTACACCTACACATGTTACACCTACACATACTACACCTACACATACTACACCTACACATGTTACACCTACACATACTACACCTACACATACTACACCTACACATGTTACACCTACACATACTACACCTACACATACTACACCTACACATACTACACCTACACATACTACACCTACACATGCTACACCTACACATACTTCACCTACACATACTACACCTACACATGTTACACCTACACATGCTACACCTACACATGTTACACCTACACATGCTACACCTACACATACTACACCTACACATGTTACACCTACACATGTTACACCTACACATGCTACACCTACACATGTTACACCTACACATGTTACACCTACACATGCTACACCTACACATACTACACCTACACATGTATACTACACCTACACATACTACACCTACACATGCTACACCTACACATGCTACACCTACACATACTACACGCACACATGCTACACCTACACATGCTACACCTACACATGCTACACCTACACATGCTACACCTACACATGCTACACCTACACATACTACACCCTAGCCCCAAAATTGGCAATCTCCTGAAGAAGGTCAATATGACTGAAACGTTGAGAATTGTAAAGAAAATAAAATGATTTAAAATACAAACTTACTGCCATGTTGGCGTTGGTCACGGTTCTACCATACTCTAATCATTTATAAGATATCTTTGCTGGAATATTCTAATGTTTAGGGTACTTAATGCTGCTAGTAATAGTACATGTACGAAATTTCAAGGCAATATATTAAATATATCTATGCATTTCTAAGGTCATCTTATGAAGTATATTTAGGTACTTTTTTCCAACATAAAGATATCAAATTTATTATATAGAAACACTAATAAGTTGTCCTGGATGTTTACTACCATTAGAATCGGCTTGAGCTCATCTATTCAAATATGATAATATCTCAAAATCCATTTTTTGCGACTTGTGACTCATTTTCCTGAAACACATCCCAAATGATATCTTTGATTCCAGGGTGCGGATAAAGAGTTTGATTGTGCCCCGGGCACCAGCACAAGAGGAGCATCAGATTCAAACAGTGGCAATCCCTGTGTAACAGTGGAGACTTGTATGTATCAGGGTCAGATCTTCAGAAAATGTACAATTCACTTTCACCAATCGTCTAAAAAAATCCACATTTAATACAAAAATGAGCTTCAAAATGCAGTTTAACATAAGAGAACTGATATTTTAAATCAAATATACGCGGATACTCATCAGTTTTCATCATTTTTTAGCGTAATTTAGCAGAATTTCCTAAATGTGTAAAGCTGTAAAATTGTACATTTTCTGAAAACCTGACCCATTTATGAGTTTGGAAGGCACAAAGCCCTCAGTAGTAACTCATATATTCTTTCCAATGGAAGGATTGGAAGCATTTTTCTTAATTTCTGTTTAAACGCAGAATACCACTTTTGCTTTAATGATATTCAAATTTTCTTTTTTTTTTAATTCAACTTTTAAGGATAACGGATCTTATTTGGGGTGGCTGCAATCTTGCACAAACAAACATCAAGATAGTAGGCCAAAAAAAAAGAATAGGTGTGTTTCCGATTCATATGGGTGAAAACTAGGTTGGGGGGGTGGTAACCTTTTTTTTTTGTTATTTTTGTTTGTTTGGAAATCTCCTCCCAGGAACTGAAAAAAATGTCTTTTTCACAACAATAGTTGTTTTGAACATGGGAAATGTGCCTTTTGACAGTTCCAGGTTAGGAAAACCCGTTTTCCTGCTTTTATAAGCTTTTTTTGTCAAAAAATCCAAAAAAAGTAAGATATGATGGGGAAAAAATCAGGTTTCGCAAATTTTTTTAGGTAGGGTAAGGTTTTTCTAGGTAGGGGGGGGGGGGGGGGGTAAATCGGAAACACACCTATTTTTTTTTTTTGGCCTAATGAATATAATTTCCCAAGCTAGAAATAATGTTTTTTTAAAATTATGATATACTGGGGGATAGAACTGTATGAACTAATGTTTAACAAGGTTAAAAGCAGATCTGCTTTTAACCTTGAAAAACATTAGTTCATACAGTTCATCAGTGGGAGCAATGTCCGTATGGGTCAGATTTTCATAAAATGTACAATTCAACTTCACAAATCTTCTCAAATAACCCACATTTCAGACGTAAATAAAGTTCAAACTACAGGTCAACCTAACCAAACAGATTGCTAGAATCAAAGCAATATACTCAAATTTACCTAGTATTGACCAAATTGCAGCCTAATTTAGCAGAATTTACAAAATGTGTACAGCTGCCAATTGTACATTTTATGAAATCTGACCCATGAGTGATATGTTGTGGGTTTGAACTCACTATATTTAATACTCTATATATTTTAGGTCCAACAATCATAATGAACTTTAATAAAAATGGAGGATGCTATTATTGTTCCAGATTGGACATTTTGATCAAAGAAAATTATTAAAATTAATTTAAATATTTTTATTGTACTGTGAAAAAGAGTTACTCTTTATTCTAACAGCTGTTCGGCAACCACCTTATTCTGCACTTGTTTTTCACTGATTCTTCTCAATATTTAGGTTCCAAAGGACCAGCACCAACGCCAGCACCAACGCCAGCACCAACGCCAGCACCAACGCCAGCACCAGTAGTACCAGCACCTACTACAGCGGCTTCAGGGTCAGGGTCAGGGTCAGGAGGTATGTAATATCAAGAAGAACTCACACAGGGAGCAGTGTTAGTGTATGGGTTGTGTCTCAGTAGGAAGGTGTCACACAGACAGCAGTGTTAGTGTATGGGTTGTGTCTCAGTAGGGAGGTGTCACACAGGGAGCAGTGTTAGTGTATGGGTTGTGTCTCAGTAGGGAGGTGTCACACAGGGAGCAGTGTTAGTGTATGGGTTGTGTCTCAGTAGGGAGGTGTCACACAGACAGCAGTGTTAGTGTATGGGTTGTGTCTCAGTAGGAAGGTGTCACACAGGGAGCAGTGTTAGTGTATGGGCTGTGTCTCAGTAGGAAGGTGTCACACAGACAGCAGTGTTAGTGTAGGGGCTGTGTCTCAGTAGGGAAGTGTTACACAGGCAGCAGTGTTAGTGTATGGTCTGTGTCTCAGTAGGAAGGTGTCACACAGGGAGCAGTGTTAGTGTATGGGTTGTGTCTCAGTAGGAAGGTGTCACACAGGGAGCAGTGTTAATGTATGGGGTGTGTCTCAGTAGGAAGGTGTCACACAGGGAGCAGTGTTGGTGTATGGGCTGTGTCTCAGTAGGAAGGTGTCACACAGGGAGCAGTGTTAGTGTATTGGTTGTGTCTCAGTAGGAAGGTGTCACACAGGGAGCAGTGTTAGTGTATGGGCTGTGTCTCAGTAGGAAGGTGTCACACAGGGAGCAGTGTTAATGTATGGGGTGTGTCTCAGTAGGAAGGTGTCACACAGGGAGCAGTGTTAGTGTATGGGCTGTGTCTCAGTAGGAAGGTGTCACACAGGGAGCAGTGTTAGTGTATGGGTTGTGTCTCAGTAGGAAGGTGTCACACAGGGAGCAGTGTTAGTGTATGGGTTGTGTCTCAGTAGGAAGGTGTCACACAGGGAGCAGTGTTAGTGTATGGGCTGTGTCTCAGTAGGAAGGTGTCACACAGGGAGCAGTGTTAGTGTATGGGTTGTGTCTCAGTAGGAAGGTGTCACACAGGGAGCAGTGTTAGTGTATGGGTTGTGTCTCAGTAGGAAGGTGTTACACAGGGAGCAGTGTTAGTGTATGGGCTGTGTCTCAGTAGGAAGGTGTCACACAGGGAGCAGTGTTAGTGTATGGGCTGTGTCTCAGTAGGAAGGTGTCACACAGACAGCAGTGTTAGTGTATGGGCTGTGTCTCAGTAGAGAGGTGTCACACAGGGAGCAGTGTTAGTGTATGGGGTGTGTCTCAGTAGGAAGGTGTCACACAGGGAGCAGTGTTAGTGTATGGGTTGTGTCTCAGAAGGAAGGTGTCACACAGACAGCAGTGTTAGTGTATGGGTTGTGTCTCAGTAGGAAGGTGTCACACAGGGAGCAGTGTTAGTGTATGGGTTGTGTCTCAGTAGGGAGGTGTCACACAGGGAGCAGTGTTAGTGTATGGGCTGTGTCTCAGTAGGGAGGTGTCACACAGGGAGCAGTGTTAGTGTATGGGCTGTGTCTCAGTAGGGAGGTGTCACACAGACAGCAGTGTTAGTGTATGGGCTGTGTCTCAGTAGGAAGGTGTCAGACAGACAGCAGTGTTAGTGTATGGGCTGTGTCTCAGTAGGAAGGTGTCACACAGGGAGCAGTGTTAGTGTATGGGGTGTGTCTCAGTAGGAAGGTGTCACACAGACAGCAGTGTTAGTGTATGGGCTGTGTCTCAGTAGGGAGGTGTCACACAGACAGCAGTGTTAGTGTATGGGTTGTGTCTCAGTAGGAAGGTGTCACACAGGGAGCAGTGTTAGTGTATGGGTTGTGTCTCAGTAGGAAGGTGTCACACAGGGAGCAGTGTTAGTGTATGGGTTGTGTCTCAGTAGGAAGGTGTCACACAGACAGCAGTGTTAAGGTATGGGCTGTGTCTCAGTAGGAAGGTGTCACACAGGGAGCAGTGTTAGTGTATGGGCTGTGTCTCAGTAGGAAGGTGTCACAGGGAGCAGTGTTAGTGTAGGGGCCGTGTCTCAGTAGGAAGGTGTCACACAGGGAGCAATGTTAGTGTATGGGTTGTGTCTCAGTAGGAAGGTGTCACACAGGGAGCAGTGTTAGTGTAGGGGCTGTGTCTCAGTAGGGAGGTGTCACACAGGGAGCAGTGTTAGTGTATGGGTTGTGTCTCAGTAGGAAGGTGTCACACAGGGAGCAGTGTTAGTGTATGGGTTGTGTCTCAGTAGGAAGGTGTCACACAGACAGCAGTGTTAGTGTATGGGTTGTGTCTCAGTAGGGAGGTGTCACACAGGGAGCAGTGTTAGTGTATGGGTTGTGTCTCAGTAGGAAGGTGTCACACAGACAGCAGTGTTAGTGTATGGGTTGTGTCTCAGTAGGAAGGTGTCACACAGGGAGCAGTGTTAGTGTATGGGCTGTGTCTCAGTAGGGAGGTGTCACACAGACAGCAGTGTTAGTGTATGGCCTGTGTCTCAGTAGGAAGGTGTCACACACGGAGCAGTGTTAGTGTATGGGTTGTGTCTCAGTAGGAAGGTGTCACACAGGGAGCAGTGTTAGTGTATGGGCTGTGTCTCAGTAGGAAGGTATCACACAGACAGCAGTGTTAGTGTATGGGGTGTGTCTCAGTAGGAAGGTGTCACACAGGGAGCAGTGGTGGGGTAGAGGTTGTGTCTCAGTAGGAAGGTGTCACATAGACAGCAGTGTTAGTGTATGGGCTGTGTCTCAGTAGGAAGGTGTCACACAGACAGCAGTGTTAGTGTATGGGTTGTGTCTCAGTAGGAAGGTGTCACATAGACAGCAGTGTTAGTGTATGGGCTGTGTCTCAGTAGGAAGGTGTCACACAGGGAGCAGTGTTAGTGTATAGGCTGTAGACATTCCTGTTCTGGTCCAAGCTGATTCTTATAAAACCATATCATCCATATCACCCATAATCCAATCTGCGTTCTGGGATTGTGGTTTGGCTTAATTCTATTTTTCAACTGTGACATGGTAGAAAAAGTCTTGTCAATGAGGAAATATCTTAGTTTTTCATCGTAGCGTATAGTGGGCCCACAGGATGAAATGCTTACAGAAATTCTTAAGCAAAAGTTCTTATTCTAAAGGTTTGCATTTCGTAATATGAGGATCACATACTCTTTCACCTTTTTTTTTTTTTTTTTTTTTTTAAAAAAAAGGTTTTATTCAACATGACCTGCCATCGAGGCTCTTACAATTCTAATTTATAATGTATTTTATATTTTATATTTTTGCTTTTTTTAAATTTTTTCTCCACTGACCGTTTAGTGTCAATGAGTGCTATGTTCTGAACAATAGTGTCTATGTATATAAAATAATCGTAAACAGAATCATTTAAATATATAAAGGAATTTATTCCCATCTTTTGTCATATTTTATTCTCTTAAGTAAATTGAAATTCAACCATCAGTAAAATAAAGACTGCCGTCAAGGCGTTGACTTGATGGAAGATTGCTTTCCTTATTTTTATGTTCAAACCACCACTGTGGTGATATTAATATTAACATGCTAGAAGATCAATCTCGGGAAGTTTCAGATCTTGCTAATATGCTCGCTGACTATCATTTACTTCCTCACATTAATACTCCAACCAGATACTATAATAATACCTCATCTCTTATCGACATTATATGCTCGGATCACCCCCATATTAGATCATCAGGTGTCATTAATTACAATATCTCGGATCATCTCTGTACTTATATCCAGCAGAGTGTGAAACCCTCCCACTACTGGTATAGCATTATTACCCCGAGGTTTGGTGGTTTGTTGTGGTCTGTGTGATCATGGAAACTCGAGGGCTCTACCACAACAAACCACCAAACCGAGGGTAATAGTGCTTTTAGACGCGATTTGATCAGATCAACTTATTAATACCAAAATAGAGGGTTTACCAACCTGTACAATTATTTATTTCGATCAAATATGCCTTGCGAAACAGGTATTGGGTCCTCATACTTTGAACTGGAAGCTTACCTCAGGTAGGCCTAGGCCTACTTCCGTCGTGGTCTATAGACCCTACATTGTCTATAGGCACAAAAAAACCTCCCAGAATCTGATCAAATCGCGTCTAAGGAGAATTAGATTCTCTGACAGGGCACTTGCCAATAAAAGTATAACAAAAAAACAATATAGCAGCTATTAACAACCAGTTTTGTCCCTCTGGACTCAGTCTTCGGAATCTAACTCTTTTAACAATTTAAAACAGATTTGTTCTTTTTTTCCATGACCTTTTACAACCTTGTTGTACTCTACAATTCTCATATTTATTTTTACTTCATTGATAAGATAAGATGAGATAAGAAAATATTTTATTCGTCAGACTGCTCGAGGTTCCATCATGTTAAAAGGGACAAATAGGTCTACATGGCTATATGAAAAAGAATATTCCATTTCTGCCGACAGTTACCTTTAATTTAGAGTGCGTGAGTCTTGTACTGGACTGAGCAGAAAATATGATAGAAGTAAAATGAAAAATAAAAACGAATGTATAAAAGAGATGATATTATATAGATCAGAGGGGTCCTATACAATTTCATTATTATAAAAAAATTCTGTCACATTTTCTGTAACAAGACGGTACCATCTCATGCCAAGCTAACCTCGATTATTAGAGACCTAATGTTTCTATTTACCTTTTCAGTATTTTTTATTTTTATTTTAGTTAATTTTACTCTTAAAAGTTGATTTTATTTCAAAATTCACACTCTGCCTTGTGCGAGATGGTAACGTCTGGGAGAACTGGATCTAATCTAGATGACTGTATACCAATTTGTCAATTTATGTATGTTTATTCTTATGTAATGTGAGTTCGATAAATAAAGTAGTATCTTCAATTCAATTCAATTCAAATATTCTTTTATTGTCGAATTTCTCAAAACAATGGCGGTTGTTCAAATCTGGCGTGCCAGCTCTTCCAGTGAGTGCCTCATTTACATTATTTTCATTGGTGACAATAATCGAAAAAACAGCAGAAATACAACAATAAGCAAGCTATCAGTGAAAAAGATAGCAGAATGGATAATTGGTTAATCTTATCTTATCTTATTTTCTTGCTTCATATAGGTTGCTTGACCGCAGGATTTGGCGCGAATACTGGTGGGAACAATGACATGACCACCTTCATGGCGTTCTACAAAGGCTATCAGTTCTCTTGCAATAGAAGAATCTCAGCATTTAAAACTGTTGGTTTTAGGCTTGGTGGATTCACCATCGGTATCTGGACCCAACTCAGCGGTTGTCACTACAGATTGAAATGGTTCCAAACTTTTGATGTCCCGCAAACTAGTTATTTTGAAGTTGCTGTCACCGATCCATTAGCAATAGTAGAATATGGTGACCATGTTGGACATATTGGTACTGGTGGAGGAATCAAGCAAAACCGTGATTCTTCAGGTTTCGACACAAAGGTCGTTTCATCAGATGTATGGACTTTGAGTGACTGGGTAGTTGGACTGGACCTAGATGTCAACAATGGTGCCATAGTAACTAATAGTTTTCAAGCACAACCCGCTCTGGACTTTGACCTTGAATATGGTAAGTTGATTCCTTTTATGTCTATACTAGATGTCCCCTGTCTAACGCGGGTAGTGGGTCAGATTTTCAGAAAATGTATAACTTTTTTGTGTTGTTTTTACGACAACTTCTTTTATTCAATATGTCAACAAATATCTTCCATCTTCTAGGACAGCTCTACAGCGAGAAGTATATATGTCCCTCTTCTGCATCATGTTTTACTTCACCAATCTTCTCAAATAACCCAAATTTGAGATGACAATTAAGTTTAAAATACAGTTCAACCTAACCAAACAGATTACTAGAATCAATCCAATGTCGAATATTCTCGAATTTACCTAGTATTAACCAAATTGCAGCCTAATTTAGCAAAATTGACTAAATGTGTACAGCTGCCAATTGTATATTTTATGAAAATCTGACCCTAGTAACTCTCAGCATGTAAATTCTATTCAATTCCTCCATCGCTTCTCCTATTCCTTTTCACTGCCACCTTTATCATTCACCTCCCCACTCTACCACTGGCTTGGGTGGCATTGCATCAGCCCAGTAAAAACCAGCTGCCATAAGTGGGTTGAAGCATGTGCAATCTTCCGAATGGAATAGCATTGAAATAGTTTCAAAATCACTTCCTTGAAAAAAATATTTTTAGGGGAAATCAATGCCCAGGTAACATCCCTTGAGATTTATGTAAGCCATCTTGAGAGTTAGAGCCCTGTACATGCAGCCAGTAAAAAAAAGAAAAAAAAAAAGAAAAAAAGCCTTTTACAACTTTGTGCAGAGCATTGAATGTCGTTAATCCACAATTAATATTCATAAGATTAATGACCCCATTCTGGTCTGCTGGTGCACCAGCAGCCCCTCATTATTGGTAATTTTTCTTTGTTTTTGCAAATCGACTTTATTTCTTTAACCTGCCCTCTTGGCCTCTACAATTCTAAACCAACTTTTATTTCGGTTTTATCGTTTGTGTTATAAACTGTAGGTTTCACCATGTGGGTCAGATTTTTTATAAAATGTACAATTGGTAGCTGTACACATTTAAACAATTCTGCTAAATTAGGCTGCAATTTGGCCAATACTAGGTAAATTCGAGTATATTTGGCATTGCATTGATTCTAGCAATATGTTTGGTTAGGTTGAACTGTATTTTGAACTTTATTTCTGTCTGAAATTTGGGTTTTTTGACAGGATTGGTGAAGTTGAATTGTACATTTTCTGAAAATCTGACCCATATATATATACTCACATAATTAATATAAACATATATAAATCGCTTCACATCTTTTCTTATCTGGAAGTATAACCACTGATACAATCATCATATGCACTAAGAAAGAGAATATTGATAAACCATATATTATATATCTCTCCATATCTCATGACTGTAAACCATATATTAAATCCTATGATGATGGTCTCAGAAACTGGTCCATTGTCTGGTCTGAATACATATAAATTTATTATACTTTGATGTATAGATAACTATTTTTACTAACAAGTTTCATTTCTTTTCAAGTATCAACATCCGGACTGACTTACGGTAAGTAAGAGTTTTGTTTTTCCAATATGTCAAATCGGCATATTGTGTAACAATATTGTGAAACATAAGTTTCGTGTCATGAAATTGGGAAACTTTCTCTTCAAGAGAATATGAATTTTGTATCTTCAGGAGAGCAAAGTGCTCTTGATGATTTGAATAAAGATATACCCGTCCTTGATATAACCAGATTAAATGTGTTGATAAGGGCGTAAAGCAACCAAACTCACTGACTCCTTTCTCTCTCAAACTGACCAATACTGCCACAGTCAACCTTCACATACAGTATGAGTTTACCAGAGGTTTTCATGAAGCTCAACAACCAAATGGGATGAGTTTCAGGGAAATGAGTCACAAGTCACAAAATCAGATATTTTTCAAAGTATTTTTTTCACAAGATCACATTATTGGAATGTTCTAATTTTTGGGAGGTTTATCACTTATAGTTATATCAATCGATGTATTTAGTTTCAGGACAATCTACGTAATATATCCTTTCGTTTTAAAGGTCGTCATATGGACTACTTTACTGTTTATTGACCCCCAGAAATAATAGAAACTATTTTTTTCAAAAACGAAAATATCAAACGTAAAATCTAGAAAAACTTATAAGATTATTAGACTGTTTACTATCATTGGAATCGGCTTGATCTCATCTTTTCAAATATAATGGTATCTCAAAATCTATTTTTAGCGACTTATGACTCATTTTCCTGAAACGCATCACAAATGTGATGAGTTTCAGGGAAATGAGTCACAAGTCACAAAATTGATATTTTTCAAAGTGATTTATTCACAAGATTTCTTAGTAGGAATGTTCTGATTTGTTGGGGGCTTAGCGCCTTAAGACTTATAAATTCATGTACCAAATTTCAAGACATTGTATATGATAATATATCCTTGCGTTTTGAAGGTCATTATATGGAGTATATTCAATTACTTTACTCGTAATTGCCCTCCCAGAAATATTTCAAATTTGTTGTCAAACATAAAAATATCAAACTTAAAATATAGAAATACATGTTATCTATGTCCTACTGTTTACCATCATTGGAATCACCTTGATCTCATCTTTTCAAATATGATGATATCTCAAAATCCAATTTTCGCAACTTGTGACTCTTTCCCTGAGACACATGTCATTATTATGCACTGCTTATTTATTGTCTTCTATTTTTTTAATTTTTTTTTAAGAAATTTTATTGAGCTGGTTTCGGTGGTACATTGATATTCTCACAGACTCAAGTCAAAAACAATACAAAATTCCATTTCTAGTTGAAAGTAGTATATAAATGTTCTTCAATTTAGTCATAATTTAGCATTTAACCATTTAGCTGATCTTGATAGAACGTGTCAAATTAGGGACATTAGTTTTAATAAACATAATCATAATCGTGAGGACGGAGAGAGACCAAGAGACCTTCTATAAAAAGGTAAAAGAAGAGTATGTATGAAGGGATGGTCTAGAGTAACATAAAGAAATTGTATATCGTGGTTGTGTATTAAATGTATTACAAGCTGTGAACAGTATTATATTCTTAGTATTCATTGTTGCTTCTAGGGATATTCATGGAAGACATTGTATTGTAATTTCTGTTTATTTCTTGAGTCTGTAATGGTTTTGAATCGATTGATGAGACCTTTTTATAAGGCAACGTACGAAGACATCACTGAGTGATACACTACGTTTTTTCAAATGTTCGGATAAATATTATGTAATTGGCCTTTAATACAATAAAAAAAAAAAATCGTTAAACCCTTTAGGGGGGTCATTTCAACACTTCAATATTTTTGGGTTTTTTTCACCACAACATCACAGAAAGTAAGTACAAGAACGATTGATGAAAACAACAATGCTACTCTGGCAATTTTGCTTTTGAATTTCAATAAACATTACAATACATATTAACACCATTGAATTATGAAAGAAAATCAATGGAAAATTGATCTGAGAGTATTTAATATTTTAAAAATTTAGCTCTAAAGAACATTATTTCCAATGTATAATAAAGGTTAATTTAAACATAACAGTGTACTCGTTCGTCAATGACGACTGGGGAATTGTTCACTGTACATGGATTATGTAAAACATCAGAGAACATGGAGACCTCCCTTTAGTTGGAGAACCGTACTCTGTCAGCGATAATATGTGATGTGTTTCAGGAAAATAGGTCATAAGTCGCAAAATTGATATTTTTCAAAGTGTTTTTTCACAAGATCGCATTATTGAAATGTTCTACTTTTTGGAGGGTTCATCACTTATAGCTATATCAATCGATGTATCAAATTCCAGGACAATCTATGCAATATATCCTTTTGTTTTAAGGGTCCTCATATGGACTACATTTAGTTACTTTACTAGCTGTTTATTGTCCCCCAGAAATATTGGAAACTTTTTTTTCAAAAACGAAAATATCAAACTTAAAATCTAGAAATACTTATTAGATTATTAGACTGTTTACTATCATTAGAATCGGCTTGATCTCATCTTTTCAAATATAATGGTATCTCAAAATCTATTTTTTGCGACTTATGCCTCATTTTCCTGAAACACATCACATAATGTATAACTATGTATTCTCTCATCACAAGGCATACAAAGCCAAAAGCCATGATTTATCATGTTAAACTCAGCTACAGTAATTTCAAACTGAACGGTATAACCTTTGTTTTTCCAGCGACTTGTTATGTCATATTCTTCCTATGACTTTTACTGTATCATAATTATAAGGGCTCACCCGGAAGATCTGGTTTCCAGACGGTGCTTGCCATATTTCTGTCATGTTATTATGGAAATAAAAACGAATATATATATATATATATATATTAACACTTACATGTTGCCTGTTTCTAGTGTCCAGAGGCACCACCCTGCCACCATTGAATGACACCCTCATCTACCCAGCGTCTGCACCAGGAATGTTGGCTGCACTCGGTACCAGCTCATTGATGCTTTTCCCTCAGCCAATAGCACCAACTTCCACTATGCATATTCAGACCGTTAATGCTTTTCACTATGGAGGCACAGTGTCCTATAGAATACCGGCTGTGACTGGTACTAGGGTACAGACTTCCATGACTGCATTTGACTCTACAAGTAAGGATGTTACCAGTCAAATAAGCAGTCTGACAATAACAGAGACAGGAACTAGTAGTACAGGTAAACCAAATTTGCATTTGTTTTGTTTTTTTTGTTTTTTTAAACAAACTTTATTCAGGTTAATATATTTGGCATATGCCAATTCGTTAATGTGGCTCGGGATATTCCCGGTATTCCTTCACACCCTGAAATCTGAATTATATCTCTATTACAAATATTAAGTGTGTGTGTCAATACATATTAATTTTAATAATCATAGTAAATCGGTTGATGAGAGTAATGAAGATGAGATTGGGGGGGGGGGGGACGAAGGGTTATGTGATTTATTCGTTGAATGTATATATAATAGGGGATTTGCATAGCTGTCATTTTGAAACTTGATTCGCATGGAATTATGGGACTAATGGTACCGTGTGAAATCTATAGAAAACCACATTCAGCATAGAATGTTTATCAATTCTGTAATGTCAATATCAATGTGTTATACATGTTCCATGTCAATCTCAATGTGTTATACATGTTCCATGTCAATCTCAATGTGTTATACATGTTCCATGTCAATATCAATGTGTTATACATGTTCCATGTCAATATCAATGTGTTATACATGTTCCATGTCAATATCAATGTGTTATACATGTTCCATGTCAATATCAATGTGTTATACATGTTCCATGTCAATATCAATGTGTTATCCATGTTCCATGTCAATCTCAATGTGTTATACATGTTCCATGTCAATATCAATGTGTTATACATGTTCCATGTCAATATCAATGTGTTATACATGTTCTGAAGACACCAGTCCGCATCTTTCCCATCATGCATTTGGTTTTTATAGATCATTCATACAAGCTCTGATATTGGTGAAACCATTCTTGCGATTTTCGATAAAAATGTTGCCAAATATTTGTGTTGTGTTCCAGGAAAATGAGTCATAAGTCACAAAATTGATATTTTTCAATGTGTTTTTATCATAAGATCTTTATTGAAATGTTCTAATATTTAGAGGGTTTAGTACTTATAGTCATATCACTCCATGTAACAAATTTCAGGACATTATAATAAATATATTCTTCCATTTTGAAGGCTTTTGTATTGAGTATATTTAGTTACTTTACTGGTAATTACCCATCCAGAAACATTCCAAACTACTTTTTCACAAATAAAAGTATCAAACTTAGAATATAGAAATACATATTAGCTGTCCAAGTGTTTACATTCATTGGAATCAGCTTGATCTCTTCTTTTCAAATATAGCTGATATCTCAAAATCCATATTTTGCGACTTATGACTCATTTTCCTAAAACGGATCACATTTGTATGTCAGATTTCAACAAAATCTATCCCATGATGCACTGTGTCGGACATGCGCAATTGCACATGCAACTCTCCTATTGAACCTGATTTTTGTCCTAAATTTGGGTTATTTGAGAAGATTTGTGAAGGCCAATTGTACATGGGTCAGATTTTCAGAAAATGTACAATTCAACTTCACCAATCTTCTCAAATAACCCAAATTTAAGACGAGAATAAAGTTCAAAATACAGTTCAACCCAACCAAATAGATTGCTAGAATCAATGTAATGCCGGATATACCCGAATTTACCTAGTATTGACCAAATTGAAGCCTTATTTAGCAGAATTGACTAAATGTCTAGAGCTGCCAATTGTACATTTTCTGAAAATCTGACCCCGTCAGCTGAACTGGCGGATACCAGGCATACTGGTGAACTCCCGGATTTCCACAGCCATCAGCTGGTTAAAAAAATCAGTTTGTATGAGTTTGACAAAACAAATATCTTATTAGGATATGGGTCAGATTTTCAGAAGATGTACAATTCACCTTCACCAATCTTCTCAAATAACCCGAATTTCAGACGAAAATAAAGTTCAAAATACAGTTCAACCCAACCAAACACATAGCTAGAATCAATGCAATGCCGGATATACCCGAATTTACCTAGTATTGACCAAATTGAAGCCTTATTTAGCAGAATTGACTAAATGTCTAGATCTGCCAATTGTACATTTTCTGAAAATCTGACCCATATGTTCTTGCAATTTGACCGTATTACAGCAGTTCATCCAAAATCCAGCTGCCAATTTCATCAATGGTATAGGACTATAAAGTGGGAAAATCTTGGCTGATCACGAGATTCATCACAAGGGTCAGCTCTTCAGAAAATGTACAATTCATCTTCGCCAATCTTCTCAAATAACCCAAATTTCAGACGAAAATAAAGTGCAAAATACAGTTTAATCTAGCCAAACAGATTGCTAGAATCAATGCAATGCCAAATATTCTCGAATTTACCTAGTATTGACCAAATCGCAGCCTAATTTTGCACAATTTACCAAATGTGTACAGCTGCCAATTTTACGTTTTCTGAAAATCTGACCCATATGTGTAATTTCCTGACTTGATCATGTCTTTATGTGTAGTGTCCTAGCACCAATGCCACCTTGCATGCTGAAAGAATATTATGGTTCAATGGCCCTCACCTAAATACCTGCTGATCCATATCAATATTTTTTTTTTTTTTTTTTTTTTAAATCTTTATTTCTTTATCCTGCCATCTTGGCTTTTACATTTCTAAGAGTTTGCTGTCCTTGCGAAGGGTTTTTTGTTCTGAAAAAGAAGAAAAAGACAATATTCTCGACTCCTTTTAGCCCTTTTAGGAACAGTGAGATGGTAAACAAAGGTAATACATAAAGTCTATAACAAGGAAATCTTTCCTTCTTTAAGAAGCTATTCCTGAGAGGTAGTCGGCGATAGAATTTTATTATTATTTCATTTAAACTTTAAGAGCTCTATTTGTTCCTCTATGTCGGCCCTTAGCCTCCATATCAATATTATGCTACATTTCAGTTATGGGGCTTTCGTATGACCAGACATATATAAAACATTATGCGTATGTTAAGAATGGATGCGATTCCATGGTGGGTATGAGTCCTCCACAAGAGAACCAGAGAGGACATCTCTTCTATGCAGTAACTCAATATTCATATTATGCTGGAAAGAGTTATATCACTGTTATCGCGGATGAGGATTTAACATTAGAGGTTTGTATGCTTAGGAAAGCGCATAAAATGACATCCTGTATTGTATATGTGATGTGTTTCAGGAAAATGAGTCATAAGTCGCTAAAAATAGATTTTGAGATACCATCAGATTTGAAAAGATGAGATCAAGCTGATTCCAATGATAGTAAACAGTCTAATAATCTTATAAGTATTTCTAGATTTTGAGTTTGATATTTTCGTTTTTCGGTTTCTAATATTTCTGGGGGTCAAATGTAGTTCATATGAAGACCTTTAAAACTTAAGGATGTATTATAAAGATTGTCCTGAAATTTGATACACCGACTGATAAAAGTCTAAGTAATAAACTCACTAAAAATCAGAACATTCCAAATATATGATCTTGTGAAAAAAACACCTTGAAAAATATCAATTTTGCTACTTATGACTCATTTTCCGGAAACACATCCCAATATTATTGTTTATTTTCGGAAAACAGTACATGATAAGAAGTGTATATAATCATAAGATAATTTACACCGGAAATGGGAATGACCCTCATCCATAGCTCTTCCAGAGGGTCCCTTTAGGCTAGAGTTTTAGATTACAATTTAGAGATATGGGTCAGATTTTCAGAAAATGTACAATTCGCCTTCACAAATCCTCTCAAATAACCCACATTTAAGGCAAAAATAAGCTTCAAAACGCAGTTTAACATAACAGAACTGATACTTTAAATCAATACGATACCAAATATACTCAGATATACCCGTTATTCTTCATTTTCCAGACTAATTTAGGAAAATTTCCTAAAAGTGTAGAGCTACCAATTGTACATTTTCTGAAAATCTGACCCATATAGAGGTATTATGAGGATGACTAGTTACCTACACTACTGCAATGGGATGCACTGACCCTCTGCCCACATACACTTATACATGTAACCCATCATATTTAGAATATATACAAAAATATATAATATTCATTCCCCCTCGTTTTCTTTTTAAGTTGACTTCAATACTTGAAAAAGAAAAGTTATTTCTTTGCAAGTATTGAGTGGGGAATCTATAAGGGTGAAATCACCAGAGAATGTACAATTCGCCTCCACCAATCCTCTCAAATAACCCAAATTTAATACAAAAATCAGGTCCAAAATACAGTTCAACATTATCTAACATTGTTTGAATCAAGGCAATATCAAATATACCCAAATCGTCAACACTATGTATATCTGCGTCTATAACAGAACGGACACTTTAAATCAATGCGATACCAAATATACTCAGATATACCCAGTATTCATCCTTTTTCAGCAGAATTTAGCAGAATTTCCTAAATGTGTACAGCTGCCAATTGTGCATTTTCTGTAAACCTGACCCCTATATATATATGTGATGTGTTTCAGGGAAATGAGTCATAAGTCGCAAAAATTGATATTTTTCAAAGGTTTTTTTTTACAATATCTCTTCATTGAAATGTTCTGATTTCTAGAGGGATTATCACGTACTTATTGTCATATGAATCTATATAACAAATTTCGGTACATTGTATTAAATATATCCTTGCGTTTTGAAGGCCTTTGAATGGAGTATATTTAGTTACTTTACTAATTACCCATCCAGAAACATTGCAAACATTTTTTTTTCAAAAATGAAAATATCAAACTTAAAATATGGAAATACTTATTAGGTGTCCTAGTGTTTACAATCATTGGAATCGCCCTTTTCTCCTCTTTTCAAATATGATGATATCTCAAAAAAAGATTTTTGCGACTTGGGACTCATTTTCCTAAAACGGATCACATATCTATAATTATGCAAAATAGGCTTATTTATTGTTAATATTGTAGAGCTGACTGACTTTTTAAAATTATGAACATTTTATTCACATTATAGTGTTCACTGACACATTTGAAAAGGTGAACATTTTCCTATGTTACATTTCAGGTGTATATTTCCCCGGAGTTACCATACCTAATCATGACCTACAATAACAATATGTATCGCACGGGAACTACCTTCAATGTGAACATGGTGAAAAATAATGCCATTCAGTTCTCCTCGGAATGGGAACTTTCAGGTGTTAGGGTAAGCCACTCAATTTCTTCGATTTCTTTTTCTATGTTTTAAAACTGTTTTATTTGCTATTTGATCAAAATAATACTCCCTGCATACCACCCTGGAAACCATCCACTTGGGCAAATTGTTAATTTTTATTAATTAAAATAGTTAATAAAATAAAATTGCCCAGTTCTTTCATACCATCTGTTTTTGCCCTAGATTATATATGTGTGCTTTGAGAATATAACTCTACCTAGCATATTAATTCTATAAATATATTTAATGACCTTAATGAATTGTATTAAACTTCAGTGTTACCTAAAATTAAAACTAACATGTTGATCGGTTAATTAGATGGAACTGTAATCAAGGTAAAAACTAAAAGTGTGATTCAATGGCTCGAGTTAAAACTTTGTTTTGTATCCAACAAGCGGCTGCAGGTCACGCGTTGGATGCAAAATAAAGTTTAAACGAGAGCCATTGAATCACACGAGTAGTTCCTAACCTCAAGTACAGTTCCTTCTTCATACCGTTAATACGACTTGGAAATAATAGAAAATCGTCATTTTTACGCTTGTATTAGGCTGACAGAAGCAGTAAACGACATTTATTCTGAATGTGCGGAATCCCGAGTCAAAGCTATGATAATGCTCGTCTGTGATTGGTCAATAAGGCTGTCATTGATGACGTCAGACCAATTGATGACGTCAACGCTTCTGTATTACACGTGTACAGAAATGAACAAACTATTAAATGGGCGTATTCTTCCTGCTCTAAGTGAATAACCCATTCAGTCATACATGGGTCAGATTTTCAGAAAATGTACAATTCAACTTCACCAATCCTGTCAAAAAACCCAAATTTCAGACAGAAATAAAGTTCAAAATACACTTCAACCTAACCAAACATATTGCTAGAATCAATGCAATGCCAAATATACTCGAATTTACCTAGTATTGGCCAAATTGCAGCCTAATTTAGCAGAATTGTTTAAATGTGTACAGCTGCCAATTGTACATTTTATAAAAGTCTGACCCACATAGTCTCCCTTTCGGCCACTTTGAAAGATGCATGGAAAGCTATAAAGCATGGGTAGATTGAGAGTGGGCAATTGAGTGTGTGTCAGAGGTGCCTATATTGCAGCTGGATGCAAGAGGTGTGAATAAAGACCATAGATGGATTTACTCAACCTTTTAAGGCAATTAGGATAGGGGGAGACTAAAGACATTTCTTTTTTCATTCATTTTTTTTTTCCCCAACACCGGGTCTTTATTCATTAAGTAGACATGATTTCAGGTAGGGAGCGGTTTACAATTTTCATATTACAACGCTCCAAAAGAAGAAAAGACATGTTTTAGACCGGGGTAAATAGGCTACAACACTAAATACAGGTACGCTCACTATAATCCAGGTCTAGGCCGGGACCTTTGGTTATGCCGCAAGGAAAGAAAATACATTACAAGTTGGAATAAAAACACTCCCACAGTTTAAATTCATTGACATGGGACTGGCCGTAGACAGCGCTGTCCTTGAGGGTGAGACTAAAGACATTAATAACCTTGGTATGGTGGATGCTACGGTACTTCAAACATCGCGTCCACCAAGGCTTGGCCGTTAATCCTTCAGTCATAATAGAACTCTAGCTAAGAGATAAGGAAACATTTCTAGTGGTGCTTGTTGCTGGAATTTTAAAAATGGATTCTCCAATGGAATCTAATTTTAAATGTTGCAAATCTTAACTGTAGTCTTAACCTTTGGTTGTGGCAGTCAAACCCAACTTTAAAAAACTAAAAGTACTATTCGCTGAACTTTCAAGATGAATGCGAATGATGATCCAGGAGAATGAATAAAGTGTGACTTTAGATGGGAAAAAAAAGAAACGTTGAGTTTAGCCTTATACTTGTTTCTCTTAAATACAGTATATGGGTCAGATTTTCAGAAAATGTACAATTGGCATCTGTACACATTTAGTAAATTCTGCAAAATTAGGCTACAATTTGCTCAATACTAGGTAAATTCGAGTATATTTGGCATTGCATTGATTCTGGCAATCTGTTTGGTTAGGTTGGACTGTATTTTGAACTTTATTTTCGTCTAAAATTTGGGTTATTTGAGAAGATTTGCGAAATTGAATTGTACATTTTATGAAAATCTGACCCATATCTCTCTATTTCTATATATTATTTCGTCAATAGTTTTACAGTCCTGGACTATTTTACGTGATGTGCTGGAACAGAGGAGGAGGTGCTGGAAATGTGTTCTCAGCCGAGACCATGCCACCTGCACATGTCTGGGGCAAGAAGTACATTGTAACCACTCTGGGACACGCAAGTGCTAGTGTTGTTATGATTGGTAAGTTTTTTGGGGGTTTTTTTCACGTTTTAAGAAATCTTTTATTCAGGAAACATCAGCAAACAGTCTCACAAATTCAGGTGTTTTTGTTCTGCCCTGATGCCGACAGTCATTTAACAATTCATTACAGGGAGAACGTATATTTATATGTAGGATAAATTAACTAATGGGTCAGGTTTTCAGAAAATGTACAATTGGCAGCTGTACACATTTAGTAAATTCTGCTGAATTAGGCTGCAATTTGGTCAATACTGGGTAAATTCGACTATATTCGGCATTGCATTGATTCTAGCAATCTGTTTGGTTAGGTTGAACTGTATTTTGAACCTAATTTTCGTCTAAAATAAAGTTCAAAATACAGTTCAACCTAACCAAACAGATTGCTAGAAACAATGCAATGCCAAATATACTCGAATTTACCTAGTATTGACCAAATTGCAGCCTAATTTTGCAGAATTGACTAAATATGTACAGCTTATAGTAGGTAGACGTGGCAGTATTCACCTCAACCCGTACGACCGTTGAATGCCAGTGGGTGGGATCTGTGCCTTTTTTATAGGTGTCCAGATTCCCGCCAGAATTGAAAATCCTTTGTTCAGTGCTGGATCCAGGTCCTGGTCACTGTGCTATTTCCGTCCTGCCTGTCATGTGAGTCTGTTGCTCTCCTCTATTTGGGGTTAGGCTAGACTTGCATAGGGCTCTCCCTTGTTTTGGTAGAGGCTTATGTATGGGGTTGGGTGAGATTTTAGGGGTTACTTATTGTTAGGGGGGGGGAAATTTTAGGGGAAAGGGGGGTACAAGATTTTGATCTTGTGTAAAGGTGAGAGGGAATGTTGTATTCTTTCTCAGGAAATAGTGTTGTTTTAGTTCAAACGGTTTCGGCTATGGGCCTCATCAGGTACTTTATTTAGGTGTGTGCTCTCTTCCCTTCTTCTCCCTATTTTTTAGGGGGGTAGGGGCGGTCAGTAGTTTTTTATATTACTACTTTATGGTTGTACATATGTCATGTGTATAGGATTTTTCTGTTAGCCTTTTTACCTTCGTATTAGGCTGGGCATCCAAAAAAGAGTACAGGTCTTAGTGAGAGTCAGTCCCCTTGATATATTTTATATTTAAAAATCCTTTACCCAGTTTTGGGGAAAAAAAATTTTTCCCAAAACTGGGTAAAGGATTTTTAAATATAAATATGTATAGCTGCCAATTGTACATTTTCGGAAAATCTTCAACAAGGTCCATGTTTTAAGGGAAATAAGGAAAAAGTTCAATTTGTAAAACTACATTTTGAATTGTTTTTTTAAAGGGAAATAGGGTGTGTGATGTAGTTGTGCTCAAACTTTGGATAGCTGTAGCGTCATGAGTAATTCTCCAATTTGTTAGCAGACTAAAGGGGGGTCTCCACTGGCTGCGGTAAGCTCTGCAGTAAGGCTTGCAATGGTTTGTGCTGGTTCTGTAGGTGGAGAGGAATGACGAGGTCCTGCCTACATGGTTCACTGGCCATGTAGGCAAGTCCTCGCCACTTCTCACCATCACAGCACCATCGCAAGGCTTACTGCAGCCAGTGGAGACCACCCTTAAGAATATTAAACTTCCAATTGAGTACTTTATCATTATTGCCTAAGTATGAACCTCAAGTACCAGTATTAGACTTTGTCAGTCACACCCCCTGAACCTAACTGTGATGTGCTTCAGGAAAATGTGTCACAAGTTGCTAAAAATGGAATTTGAGATATCATTATTTTTGAAAAGATGAGATCAAGCCGATTCTAATGATAGTAAACTGTAGGTCATCTAATAAGCATTTCTAGATTTTAAGTTGGATATCTTTATTTTTGAAAAAAAATGAGAGATGAGAAACTTCCTATAAAGTGATCTTGTAGATAAACACATTGACAAATATTCATTCTGTGACTTATGACTCATTTTCCTGAAACACATCACAACTGGGCTTTTTTCTGAGCAGCAAATACCGCCTCCTTTGAAGCCAGAGGTCATCCCAAGGATAAACTGAAGATGGTTTGTAGATGGCTGAAAACCCTCCCCAAAAGGTCTGAACCTAAGATGCAACTTCATAATTCTTGATTGGACCAATTATATATAGTTAATGCCATTTATCTCTCAACAAATACATTTTTCAGCTCGAAATAGTTGGACAAATGTGACATTACAGTCTGTATCACCGGGGTCAACCGCTAGAAACTACTACCTTGATGCTAACGAAGTGAAGAAGGTTAATATATACGTGGACTCTGCTATCTATTCCACTCAACCGCTTTTTGTCACCAGGTTTATCAATCCAACCGACAAAGACTCAATGATGTCTGTTATCCCGGGCTTAGAACAAGAATCAGATGAGTATGTACTTGTTCTTTACCCTAACAATGTAGTTTTTGTCTATTGTGGTGATCTTCTTTTTTTTTTATAATTTAGTGTTTAAATGTGATGTGTTCTAGGAAAATGAGTCATAAGTCGCAAAAAATAGATTTTGAGATACCATTATATTTGAAAAGATGAGATCAAGCTGATTCCAATGATAGTAAACAGTCTAATAATCTTATAAGTATTTCTAGATTTTAAGTTTGATATTTTCGTTTTTGAAAAAAAAAGTTTCCAATATTTCTGGGGGTGAATAAACAGTAAAGTAACTAAATGTATAGTCCATATGAGGACCTTTAAAACTAAAGGATATACTACATAGATTGTCCTGAAATTTGATACATCGATTGATGTATACATATAAGTGGTGAACTCCCCAAAAATCAGAACATTCCAATAATGTGATCTTGTGAAAAATCAGTTTGAAAAATATCAATTTTGCGACTTATATTCCTGAAACACATCACAAATATGTTTTGAAAAATGAATAATGAAATCTCATCATTAAGATGCCTGTCATTTTTATTTCCAGTGGAGCCTGGCCCATGGGTCCTCCCGGAGTTGCAGCTAAAGTGCAGATAATAATGAAAGCAAGCTATCCCAATAATAATTTCAAGGTGTCTTGGGGTGGTCCTAGTGACATTGTATGGACACCAGTGTCAATTGCCGTGCATCCTAACTTCACTGAAGATTATCTCATCGGCGATGTTCCTCCATCTACTGCTGACTCGTACAATGATGTTTGGGGTAGAGGCGCAGCGGTAGGTTGACTCTGAGCTAGTTTGTACTTGTGGGTGAAATCGCCAGAAAATGTACAATTCATCTTTACAAATCCTCTCAAATAACCCAAATTTAAGACAAAAATGAGGCTCAAAATACAGTTCAACATAACCTAACAGATAGTTTGAATCATTAGATATACTCAGATACAACTAGTATTGACCATTTTTCGGTCAAACTTAGCAGATCGAATTTACTAAATGTGTTGATCTGCCAATTGTACATTTTCTGAAAATCTGACCCTTGTATATAGGTCAGATCATCAGAAAATGTACAATAGCCAGTCCTACATATTTATTAAATTTTGATAAATTTGGCTAAAAAAATATAAAGAGGCCTACAAGGTAGGCCTATATATATGAGTGTATTTGGTATTACATTGGTTCAAGAAGTATCTTGGGTTATGTTGAACTGTATTTGAATCTTATTTCTGTCTTAAATTTGGGCTATTTTAGACGATTAGTGAAGGCCAATTGTACGCTTTCTGGCAATCTGACCTATAATTATATATTCTGTGTGTAAAACGTCTCTTCTGAAAAGTGTGTTTACACAAAAAAACAGTGTGTTTACACTTTAAAATATTATTTTATATATTGGTCAGATTTTCAGAAAATGTACAATTCACCTTCGCCAATCTTCTCAAATAACCTAAATTTCTGACGAAAATTAACTTCAAAATACAGTTCAACCTAACCAAACAGATTGCTAGAATCAATGCAATACCAAATATACTCGAATTTACCTAGTATTGACCAATAATAATGTGTACAGCTGCCAATTGTACATTTTCTGAAAATCTGA
This sequence comes from Sthenelais limicola, assembly GCA_942159475.1. Classification (NCBI taxonomy): domain Eukaryota; kingdom Metazoa; phylum Annelida; class Polychaeta; order Phyllodocida; family Sigalionidae; genus Sthenelais; species Sthenelais limicola. The sequence goes on from OW804102.1 coordinate 50,973,669, forward strand.
CCCATATAAAGAAACTTGACTTTTTTCACCAGTTAATAAAGTAATAAAGACCTTATAATATATTGTTATAGAACAGACTATAGGGGTATGCTATTGTATCGTTAGTGTTATGTATTTCTCTATAGAAGGTAAATCGCCTGGCGATTCGCCCAGTTTGACGAATCGTCTAGTAATATTTTTATTAAAAGTAATGTCATGATGACGAAAGACGAATAACGAATGGTGAAAGGCGATTAACGATAGACGATCCACTTGTACTATATAAACCCCTGTTTGTTGACGATTCACATAATAAACCTGAGACTCGAACTGCAAACAACTCCTTGACTTCCTCCCTCGCAAAGCGCAGATATCTTTGGCGAATATAAGTACCAGTAATCATATAGCAGACACCAAGTAGAGTAATCCAGCATCTTTATTAAATATGGCGTATTCGACATCATCATTAGATCATCTCTGGGACCAGGCTCTGGAAGACCAGGCCCAACGATTACATGAACATGGACAATATGAAAAGGAAAACCGTAACATTGGTGGCAGCGGTGGGGATAACATCAATACCCTGGGCGATGGATCATCATCATCATCGCTTACGGATCCCCATCCTTTTCCATTGACGCCATCGCTGGAAGTGACTGTCAACCCACGTCAGTATGAGAACTGGCGGTCATCTCAGCCTGCAAGAGATAGACGTGTGAGGGTACTGGAGGAGGTGCCAAAGCCCGATGTGAAAGTAAAGCCTGGGAGTGGGGGAGGAGTGGCTGTAGCCAGACCAGGCAGGAAAGTGAAAGCAGCGCCAAGAGTGTATGACGGTTCCACTTCACTTGGTGACTTCCTGAACCATTTCCAGGTTGTGGCGGACTTAAACGATTGGACAGATAAAGAATGTGCCTTGTATCTAGGGGCCAGCCTGGACGGTTCGGCATTAGCTGTGCTAGAGAAAGTGGACTTGGATGGCCCTACTGGGTATATGTTGCTAGTAGAAGAACTTGAAAAGAGATACCAGCCGGCTGACCAACTCGCCCTGTACAGAACGCAACTTAGACTGAGACGACAAGCGAAAGACGAAAATGTGAATGACGTAGCCGACAACATTGAGCGAATGGTGCGATTGGCCTACCCCAGAGTAGATAGAGAAGTCAGGGATGATCTCAGCCGAGATGCATACATCGCAGCGTTAAAAGACGAAAAGCTGAGGCAGTGGGTAGTGCAGGCTAGACCAGGAACTTTTGCTGAAGCTAGAGCAGCAGCTTTGCACGCAGAAGCCTTCACTCAGGCTGAGAAGGATAGGTATGCGGCGCCCAAGGGTCAAGTGCGGGTGGCAGTGAGCGAATCGCCCCTAGCGGCCCCCAGTGCACCTGTCCAATTGGAGTCAGTCTTTGAGCGAATCATTGAAAGGTTAGAGCGACTGGAGACGAATCGCCCCCAAACGAATCGCCTTCAACCCAAGAATAGAGGCTGCTTCCAGTGTGGCGAGATAGGCCATTTCAAACGTGACTGCCCCCACCTGCCTGCACCCAGGCCGTTGATGGAGCAGGGAAACGACCAAGGGCAGTGAATGGCCGGGAGCCTGTCCAACGGATAACCGGTGGGAGAGAGGGTTGGATCGCAGTGCAGGGGCGATGGGACCCGTCGACAGCGGGGGTAGTAGTAGATGGAAAGTGTCGGGGAGTGTCAATACAGTGGCTAGTGGACACGGGAGCATGCACTACTATTATGAGTAAATACATCTGGCAGCAAATGGATCAACCACCACCACTCAGGGCATCTCAAATACGTATAACTGGAGCCGGGGGTACACCAGTTGATGTGTTAGGAGAAACTGACATAGAAGTTGACTTTGGGACTCTGATAATCCAAATGCAAGTGATAGTAGCCAAACTGGACCAAGGAGGCATCCTGGGGATGGATGTGATTAGAGCCAGGAAAGGACAGGTAGACACAGACAGTGGGAAAGTGTGGCTGGAGACTCAGGCCAATACAGGACCAGGCCACTTGGAGGGGTATGTGTATGCAGCCCAGGAAACCACAGTGAGGGCAGGGAGTCGCAAGATGATGAGAGTAGAATGGGACAATGTATCAGACAATCAAGGATCCCTGAAACATCTCAGGATCCTGGAGGATGGAGGATTTGTGCCTGATATTCGTGTAGCTCGGTCTGTGCACCTATCACAAGATCTGGGTAGTATAGCAGAGGTTCTGAACGGAGGAAACAATGATATACGGATCCCTAAAGGAAGTAAAGTGGCTCTGTGGGCTGAGGGAGAGAACAGTTTGGAACTGGGGGAAACCACTCAGTCTAGAACGAAAGAACAGGAAGAGGAATTGCTAAAAGAACTGTGGAAACGGACTGATCAGGAAACCGTGGGGTCACACAATGAGCTGATTAATGACCTGTATAGACAATTTCTCCCTAGTTTCTTCCTGGAGGGGGAAAGCTTGGGGAGGACAGGGATGGTGAAACATAAGATTCACACAGGAGACCATGAACCAGTGAGAAATAAACCTCGTCGTGTCCCTATGCACAGACGACAAGTTGTGGAGAGTGAATTATCACGGATGTCGGAAGGGGGCATCATTGAACCAGCTACGGGACCATGGGCCTCCCCAGTAGTTCTGGTCAAAAAGAAAGGTGGTGGGTGGCGTTTCTGTGTAGACTATAGGGACCTGAATAAAATCACCAAGAAAGACGCATATCCCCTACCACGAATGGACGACACGTTAGATATGCTGAGTGGTGCTAAGGTATTCACCACCTTGGACCTGGCCAGTGGCTATTGGCAGGTCGAAATGGACAATGAAAGCAAAGAGAAAACTGCATTCTGCACGCACCAAGGGTTGTTTCAATTCAATGTGATGCCGTTTGGGCTGGTGAATGCGCCCTCTACGTTCGAGAGACTGATGGACACCGTGTTGTCAGGACTAGTAGGTGAACAGTGCTTAGTCTACTTAGATGATGTTATTATTTTTGGCAAGAACACAGAAGAATGTGCTAATCGATTGGCTGCTATTCTAGAGCGAATCACGCAAGCTGGACTAGTAATAAAACCAAGCAAGTGTCAGCTGTTTCAACCCTCAGTTGCCTTCCTGGGGCATGTGGTTTCTGGAGATGGTGTGGCCACCGATCCTGATAAGATTGAGGCCGTGAAATCTTGGCCTATACCCACCAGCAAAGAAGCATTGAGGAGCTTCCTGGGCTTCTGCTCCTACTACAGGTCATTTGTGAAAGATTTCGCCAGTATAGCAGCCCCTCTATTTCAACAGACCAAGAAGGATTGTGTCTTCCAATGGAGCCAACAGTGTGATGAAGCCATGAATGAACTGAAACAGAACTTGTGTGATGCACCCATACTGGGATTCCCCGATGCCAATCATCCCATGCTCTTGGACAGTGATGCCAGTGGTCAAGGGCTAGGGGCTGTGTTGTCTCAGGTGATCGATGGTAGAGAGAGAGTGCTAGGATTCGCCAGTCGGTCACTAAATAAAGCTGAAAAGAACTATTGTGTGACTAGGAAGGAACTGTTGGGGATTGTCTTTGGCATCAGGAGGTATAGATCTTACCTAGTAGGGAGCCACTTCACTGTCCGCACTGACCACAGCGCTCTTAAATGGTTGCTGGAGATGAAAGAGCCAGAGGGGCAACTAGCTAGGTGGTTGGAGGAGTTGGCCTCATACACATTCACGATCGTTCATCGGCCAGGGAAACAGCACGGGAATGCAGACGGAATGTCACGAATCCCTTGTAGCCAATGTCACCGTATTGATGAAGTAACAGAAGAAGAAGGAGACGTAGGAAGGATTAGAGTCATTCAATGGGATGTAGGTCACCAATGGCTCAGTGAACACCAAGAAGACGATGTCCTGTGCGAGATATTTAAAACAGCTGTGGAAAAAGAAGTGTGCCCTGAGGAAAAAGACAGAGTACCTGAGAAAGACTGGTTGTGGTTCTTGCATAACTTCCAATCCCTGGCAGTTCAATCTGGATTGCTAGGGTGTTGGAGATGGACTTCTGCTGGAGGCAGAGAGTGGAGAGTATATGTCCCTACAGCAGGTAGAGAGGAGTATCTGAAGCAACTACATGAAGGACCACTAGGAGGGCATTTGGGCCGAGACAAAACTCTAAGCAAAGCAAAGCGATCCGCCTATTGGCCTAGTATGTCAAAAGACATAGCCCTTTTTGTAGCTACCTGTTTACCCTGCCAGCAGAGGAAAGGACCAGGTCAACGGAGGAGGACTAAGATGGGGGAGAGGCCACTACAAGGCCCCTGGGAGGAGATAGCCATGGACATCACCGGGCCATTTCCAGAGACGATTCGTGCAAACCGCTATATCCTGGTGATTACTGACCTGTTCTCCAAGTGGACAGAGGCCTTCCCACTAAGAGATTTCACAGCAAAAACAGTGGCTGAAGTACTGGTTACTGAAGTAGTCTGTCGATTTGGTACTCCTTTAATCTGGCACTCAGATCAGGGGAGGAACTTCGAGTCAAATCTGTTCAAGGAAGTGGCTGAACTCCTAGGGATATGGAAGACTAGGACTTGCCCGTACCACCCGCAGAGCGATGGTCAAACAGAAAAATTTAATAGGACCATGGCTACCATGCTAACTGGACTTGTGGACGAAGAACATAGTGACTGGGATCTATGGACTCCTTATGTGACTGCAGCATATCGCTCCTCTGTACATGCTACTACAGGATTCTCCCCAAACTACCTAGCACTGGGTAGAGAAACTAATATGCCATGGGACCTGGCATATGGCCTACCTGAACAACGAACCCCCCAGCCTAGAGAAGGGTATGTGAGTGACATGTGTAAGCGAATGGAAGCGGCCCACCGAGTTGCTTTTAAAGCTATCAAAACTACCCGAATGAAACAGAAAGACTATTACGATTTCTACACTCGAGAGAAACGGTATACAGAAGGTCAGTCAGTGTGGGTGTTTCAACCAATTAAGAAGATCGGGAGATCTCCGAAACTACATAAATTTTGGACTGGGCCATGGACAGTGATTGAAGTGCTAAATGACATGGTCTATCGAGTTCAAAGCGGCCGCAAACGCAAAGTAGTGCATGGCGATATCATGAAAGCAGCACATGGAGGGGAGAGAATCGTGCATCCATTGGTTTGTGATGTAAACAAACACGCAAGGCTGCGAAATGGACACGACGACATGTGCACAGAAGACGGAACGTCAGTCGCCAGGCCGACCAGCGCGGCAGCCAAGACAACCAGCCTTGTAGTCAAGGCAACTGGCGCACCGCTCAGAAGAGCGCTCGCTGGCGAAACGTTACATCTTGGAACAGCGCCAAACTGGGTCGCGCCTCCCGCTGGAAACGAGCCCGCCTTGAACATGCACCATGACGTTGCGTCATGGCCTGAGCCCGGCCCGCGAAGTATGAATCTAAGCGAAGAAACACCTGTGATTTAAACTGTTATGATGATTAGAAGTAAATCAACGAGTTTGGACGAATCAGACATCAGCAAACAGCTTCAGCGGTTGCATTTACACAATAATCAAGCGATCGCAAGACCGATCCTGCCCATTCGCCTGAAACGACTTGCTACAAATGTAGGAAAATCGCTCAAAACAAAGACGGTGTTGCCATATAAAAGAAGAGCGGATCTCGCTGACCTGTCACTCTCGATCAACATGGCGAGCAGAATGGAGTTATACGAATGCTCACACCCGAACTGCCAGTTTATTACCAGATCAAGAGTAGCTTTGGAGGATCACCAGAAAGAGAGGCATGACGATCTTATTGTAGGGGTGATGTGCCCTAAGTGTGATCGAGTGGTGTTCTCCAGGAGGAGGAGGGACTTAGTGAAGCACGAACAAAACGTACACGGCATTGCTTCGCCTGACTGGCCCGGACCAGCTTCAGTAATAGTGGTTACCTGCCGAAGGCCACTAAGTGGACGACTAGCCACCCCGGAGGAGGTCAAACTGTATGATCAGGGTGTGAGATCTACAAGGCCAGCCGAACCGCCATCGCCATCAGACCATGGTCAGCAAACACCTGAAGAGACGGGGCCCATTGATCGCCCACCCGACTCCCTCCCTTACTGCCCTCAGGTGGAGGCTGTCACACCTGTACACCCACCAGAAACCACGGAATTAGACAGACTCCTCGACCAGGAAATCCAGGACATTACTACTAATATTCAGACAGCATGTGTGAGAATAACTAATTTAACTGACTCGGCCCAGCCTGTGCAAGTTATGCGAATGCCTATGAAGGCAATGAGTGCTAGGGCCCCATGTATTTCTCCGGACAGATCAGACTTGGTGCAATCAGTGACAATGGAGATGGGGGCTGGCGATCCGCCACCCCAACATATGACAGTGCCAGGGGAATTAGTAGTACCTGTGATAAATAGTGAAACCCAGAATCAGGAGGTTCTGGAAGTATGTACCACAGACACGGGCGGAGGCGATCAACTGGGACTCAACCCCCCTGCCCTGCTAGTAGCTGAGTTTAGTGTGCCGGATAACAAGACTACGAATAGCCCTGTTCGCCTAGCCCCTGAGGCGGTTCGCCCGGATAACCTCAACACCCCCCTCCCCCTGGAGGCGAATCGCTCAGGTGAGGAGTATAACTGCTTGGCCACTCTCCCCGCCCCTGCAGAAGCTCTCCAGTTCCCCGAGCGGTGGAACTTCACACCTGAGACCCAGGATCTGGTTGCCCAGCTGGTGGAAACCACAGTACGAGAAATGAGGCCTCCTGCAAGAACAGGTGTAGTAAGTGGGAACACCTATATGCCTGCCCTAGGAGCCCCTGTGCTTGCTGACATTCACGTTCCCCACTCAGTGGTCCATGAGGACAATGAAGAGTCGTGGGAGATAGTGCAAGGTCCCAGAGTGTGTCGGCTGTCCTACCGGCGAGTGTTTACGTGGGCAAAGGCTATACCAGACGTCCCCCTGCCCCAACCTGAAGGTCCCCCGGAACTGCCCACCTGGCCGGGTTTCCCCGTCCAGGTAGTCAAGGAACGTGTGAAACGCAGAAAGCTGGACACTGGTGCTGTTCAGCACACACAAGAAACGACGGCCACATACAGGATTGATCCCGGTGATATCAGTGAATAGACTGAACTGTGTGACCTGTGTGGATTTTTATATCCAGTTATGTTAGTGTTCTTAGTAAAAAGAGACTGAGATGGACTCCCATTCCGGCCGACGGCAGATCATTAAACAGTTTGTAATTTATTGCTATCTATTTAAATTCCATGTTTGGAAGAGAACTATGAACATTTCCTGTGATTCGAGTTGCTGCTTGCTGAAACTAAACTGCTGAAAAGGATCTACGGTGCCTCGCTGTTGTGTTAATGACATTGTTTCTTATTTATATTTCTTACGGGTCAAGAAACCTCAAAAGGGGGAGTAATGTTATAGAACAGACTATAGGGGTATGCTATTGTATCGTTAGTGTTATGTATTTCTCTATAGAAGGTAAATCGCCTGGCGATTCGCCCAGTTTGACGAATCGTCTAGTAATATTTTTATTAAAAGTAATGTCATGATGACGAAAGACGAATAACGAATGGTGAAAGGCGATTAACGATAGACGATCCACTTGTACTATATAAACCCCTGTTTGTTGACGATTCACATAATAAACCTGAGACTCGAACTGCAAACAACTCCTTGACTTCCTCCCTCGCAAAGCGCAGATATCTTTGGCGAATATAAGTACCAGTAATCATATAGCAGACACCAAGTAGAGTAATCCAGCATCTTTATTAAATATGGCGTATTCAACATCATCATTAGATCATCTCTGGGACCAGGCTCTGGAAGACCAGGCCCAACGATTACATGAACATGGACAATATGAAAAGGAAAACCGTAACAATATATAAAAGTCTAATATTAAGTATTAGGTAATTGTCCTAAAATAATAGTGGGTAATTTTAGTGAAGTTTTACGGTTACGTATTTGGGGGAACTTTGGAAATATTAACACTTTTGAAAGTTTAAAAATCTTGAAATCTTGAAAATTCAGACATATTCTTGGGGAACTTTAAAGGATACCTGAGGTTTTTTCACAAATTCTCCCATAATAATTGCTAAACAAAATTGAAAATCATCGAGTTAGGTTCTTTGACCTTGTGCTGACATCGAGTTAGGTTCTTTGACCTTGTGCTGACATCGAGTTAGGTTCTTTGACCTTGTGCTGACATCGAGTTAGGTTCTTTGACCTTGTGCTGACATCGAGTTAGGTTCTTTGACCTTGTGCTGACATCGAGTTAGGTTCTTTGACCTTGTGCTGACATCGAGTTAGGTTCTTTGACCTTGTGCTGACATCGAGTTAGGTTCTTTGACCTTGTGCTGACAACCAGGTAGGTTCTTTGACCTTGTGCTGACAACCAGTTAGGTTCTTTGACCTTGTGCTGACAACCAGTTAGGTTCTTTGACCTTGTGCTGACATTCAGTTAGGTTCTTTGACCTTGTGCTGACATTCAGTTAGGTTCTTTGACCTTGTGCTGACACTCAGTTAGGTTCTTTGACCTTGTGCTGACATTCTGTTAGGTTCTTTGACCTTGTGCTGACATCGAGTTAGGTTCTTTGACCTTGTGCTGACATCGAGTTAGGTTCTTTGACCTTGTGCTGACATCGAGTTAGGTTCTTTGACCTTGTGCTGACATCGAGTTAGGTTCTTTGACCTTGTGCTGACATCGAGTTAGGTTCTTTGACCTTGTGCTGACATCGAGTTAGGTTCTTTGACCTTGTGCTGACATCGAGTTAGGTTCTTTGACCTTGTGCTGACAACCAGGTAGGTTCTTTGACCTTGTGCTGACAACCAGTTAGGTTCTTTGACCTTGTGCTGACAACCAGTTAGGTTCTTTGACCTTGTGCTGACATTCAGTTAGGTTCTTTGACCTTGTGCTGACATTCAGTTAGGTTCTTTGACCTTGTGCTGACACTCAGTTAGGTTCTTTGACCTTGTGCTGACATTCTGTTAGGTTCTTTGACCTTGTGCTGACATTCAGTTAGGTTCTTTGACCTTGTGCTGAATGTTGAAGCTTTGCAGTATTTAGTGGTCAGATGTGATGTGTTTCAGGAAAATGAGTCATAAGTCGCAAAATTGACCTTTTTCAAGTGTTTTATTCACAAGATGTATTTGTGGGAATGTTTCTATTTTTGGGATGCTTAACGCTTGTCATACTATGAAGACATGTACCACATCTGAGGACAGTGTATCAATTATATCCATGTATTTTTCTAAGGTCATCATAAAGTATATTTAGCTACTTTTTAAAAATTTTATACTAAACTAACCTAATGAACAATACACTGACACTGCCAACTCTGTATGCAAATACCAAACTAACCGATTATTGCTGACTCTGTATGATTGCAAAATTTGCTCATTTATTGATATAACCCCCAATGAAACCACAATGTAACCACTCTTTGATACAACCACACCCCTTTGGTGAAACGCGTAAGAGTTGCTAAACAATAAATATGCTATAATGTGAGGGTTTTTTAATTGAGTTGATTCATTCCCATCATCCCTAATATAGAATTTGGTTCATTGGGACTGAAGAGACAGTTCCCTGCATCCACCTGGCTGATGTTTTTTCTCGTCAATTTTTCTACCAGTTCTTAAATCAAAATTTCAATTAAAAAGATCCGGACAATAGACTAAAATCATTTTTTTTAAAACATTTTTATTGGCCAGTCATTTAACAGGGTAATTAGAAGATACGCATAACCAGCTAATGGGATTGTTTTACATGCGTTGCCATCGTTGAATATACAAGTATCAATAATAGTCAGGTTATATGAAATATCAAGACATCAATTATCATAGATCAAATGTGATGTGTTTCAGGAAAATGAGTCATAAGTCGCAAAATTGATATTTTTCAAAGTGTTTTCTTCACTAGATCACCTTATTGGAATGTTCTAATTCTTGGTGGGTTGATCACTTATAGTTATATCAATCGATGTCTCAAATTTCAGTACAATCTGTGTAATATATTTTGTCGTTTTAAAGGTCCTCATATGGACTAAATTTAGTTACTTTACTGTTTATTGACCCCCAGAAATATTGGATTTTTTTTTTAAAAAAAACGAAAAATCAAACCAATAATCTAGAAATACTTATAAGATTATTAGACTGTTTACTATCATTGGAATCGGCTTGATCTCATCTTTTCAAATATAATGGTATCTCAAAATCTATTTTTTGCGACTTATGACTCATTTTCCTAAAACGGATCACAAATATAAACTTAGCAGATAGCATCATTCTCCTGTACAAATCCAAATTAAATTTATAGATGGAAAACTCCATTTCAAATCGACAAGTTATCTCAAGTAGAATATCTCACCCACATAATTATGGGTCAGATTTTCCAAGTGTGCTGTTTTGCATATGAGCTGCTTCTCATGAGGGGGATTTTTTTCTTCTTAGATAGATTAATTAAACTCTTGATACTAAACTTTAGATCATCAGGATGTAGATAATGGGTCAGATTTTCAGAAAATGTACAATTCACCTTCACCAATCATCTCAAATAACCCATATTTAAGACAAAAATGAGCTTCAAAATGCTGTTTGACTTAACAGAACTGATACTTTAAATCAATGTGGTACCAAATGTACTCAAGATAAACCAGGTATTCATCATTTTTCAGCCTAATTTAGCAGAATTTCCTAAATTTGTAGAGCTGCCAATTGTACATTTGCTGAAAATCTGACCCAAATGTTTATACCAACAAGATCGACCCATCTGAGGCCAAGATAGAGCTTGTGAAAAATACCCTACCTGAGAGGCTAACGTTAGCACCCCCTACCATGTTGGAATTCTATTTTTTATATCTTTTTACTCAAATTCTTTGTATTCTTGTTTCATATTATGCACATGTATTCTACTCCTCATTGTCATTTGTCCACTGCAGTTGTTGGAAAACAACTTTACATCAAAGAATCTGTTTCCAATTTTCAGAAATATATTGCTGAGATGTATGGGGAGGAGGCTGGTTCTGGCGCCTTCTCGACATTTGTGGCGTTTAATTCTGCTCATATACATAAATGTGTGGTCGAGACCGACCCACCCGTGGCCGACTGGGTAGACAATGATTGTGATGGTCACATAGATGAAGAATTCTGTGATGGATTAGATGATGACTTTGATGGGTCTATTGATGAGGATTGTTTCGACGCTGTCACCACCATTGCTCCCACAGTACAGCCAACGACCATACCACCAACCACAGTAGCTCCCACTGTAGTACCAACCACTGTTGGTGACACCATTACCTCAGGTACTTACAAATTTTCAGAAAATGTACAATTGCCGGCTGTACACATTTAGTAAATTCTGCTAAACTAGGCTGCAATTTGGTCAATACTAGGTAAATTTGAGTATATTTGGCATTGCATTGATTCTAGCAATCTGTTTGGTTAGGTTGACCTGTATTTTGATCGTTATTTTCGTCTGAAATTTGGGTTATTTGAGAGGGTTGGTGGAGGGGAATTGTACATTTTCTGATGATTTCACCCTCAACTATAAATATGAGTCTCAAGTTGCAAGATTGATTTTTGATATAGATTGATATGAATTCATGTACCAAATTTCAAGACAGTGTATAAAATATATCCTTGGTCATCATATGGTCATTATATGGAGTATATTTAATTACATGGAGTATATTTAATTATATGGAGTATATTTAATTACTTTACTCATAATTGCCCTCCCAGAAATATTTCAAACTTTTTGTCAAGCATAAAAATATCAAACTTAAAATATAGAAATAAGGCTTCCGGTTACAACGCGCGTGGTACGAAGCGAATCTGAAGAGGCTCTGGCCGTTTCGTCGTAGTGTGGGAAAAATACTGCAGTGCAGAAAAGATTTTTGGGTTTTAAGTACTCATGAATCATCGTGGAAAAGGTAGAGAGTAATTTTCACGCTCTACAATTCTTGTAGCGTTGGAGAAAAGAAGAGACTGTTTGTCAAGCGTGGTCACGCGCTACACCAGCGCCATATTGCCTTGCTCATTGCCGTAGATTAGCCATACGCGAGGAAGGTTTAATCAGACGAACAGAGGATTTAAGTGGTGAAATAACACAAAGTGGATATTAGAACTCTGATCAGCTGTAAAAGGAAGCTAAATGCTACACATGAGCTAGTGTTTTATTGTTGATCGCCGAGTCTGAGCCCACATCAGATTGGACAGTAAGGAAGGCCAAAGGCGGGAAAAGCTTGGGAGACGAGCTTGACTGTGGAGGCTTATTTGTGCGCACGGACTTTAAATCTCATCTAAATAGCCTGAGGTTAGTTCTGAACTGTGACTATAAAATTACATCAGAGTTGTATGTTTAAAAGAATCCTGGGATTTAAGATAAATTGAAGTCTACAATCGGAAAGGCCTGTCAGTAGTGAGCGCGCGAAGCAAAGGAGACTCTAAGTAGATCGCGCTAGTTTGACTGAGAACGAGGTAAACAAACCTCGCGAACGGCCTCACTGACAATGGCGCACGATGCCAAGAAAATCAAGCTGAATGACGAGGATCAGAAAGAAAACGAGGAGATGGAGGTAGAAACTGATCCTATGTTGATTAAAATGCAGGCAATGATGAATGCAATGGAAAGGAGACTGACGGTGTCCCTTAAAGCGACGGTTGCCAATCATCAAGTGGTGAAAGAAACAGTCAAGACGGTCGGTGAACTTGTCACTGCGACCGAAACCCATGAGGCCCGACTCAATAGGATGGAAAAACATATAAACAAACAAGACCAGGAGTTGGCTATCCTGAGAAAATTATGCGTTAAAAGAGATGACCAAGCCTTCCTTACCATGGCCGAGGAAGCTAAAAAGAAGGCGGAAGAACGCCTAACGAAAGAAAAAGAAGGTATGAGCAAATCTTTCGTTATAGAAGGTATCTCTAAAGCAAAAAAAGTTGCACAAGAGGACAGAGACTATTTACGGAACACGGCAACCGAAGTGCTCAAACATGGCCTGACGATGGATGTCCCAGAGGGGATGAAAGTCAGTAGAGCTGGCCCCCCACATGAGGGTTTCTTTCTTGAATGATTGCGAGGCCTTTGAATTCTGGGCGAATAGAGCTGAATTGAAAGAGTATACTTTGCCGGAGACTGGAGCAAAAGTATGGGTTAAAAGGGACCTACCCAAAAGTCTTAGACTCCGTGAAAATCGTGCCGAGTTCCTAGTTTGTAAGGCGAGACGCCTGCAGTTATATGACAGAATAAGTCAATTCGAAGGCAACATTAATATTGATGGAGACGTCTACTACCATGACCAGTTCCATACTCTGCCAAGAGAGATTAATCCTATTGCCTTGTCCAAAGCTGAAAATGACGACACCATGGTGTTTTTTGGTAAAGAATCGCCATTGTCTAACCACCATCTAGCTGACTTTCACACTGGAGGTGTCAATTTTTCATGTGTCGAGCAATTTCTGGCGCACTCATGCATGAGGGCGACGGAAGATCCAGCCAGAGCCCATGCTATTGTAGCTATGAGGAATCCTATGTTATGCAAGGATGTCCTAAACACGGCGAAGAAGACAGGATCCGCAAAGCACAGAAACTGGATGAATGGGATTCAGGAAACTCTGTATGTTGTACTCAAAGCCAAAGCCATACAGAATCCGTATATCTCCGAATATTTGCTTGAAACCAAAGCAAAGAGGCTGGGCGAAGCAGCCCCCTTCGACTCGGTATGGGGAGTTGGGATGGGATCTCAACACCCTGATGTACTCGACCACGGAAAATGGCCGAAAACTGGAAATATCATGGGAGCAGTTTGGGAGAGGGTACGGATGCATCTACAAGGCAGGGCAGCAGCTAACATGAATCCAGTCCCTTAGCTTGTGAAGCGCAACATGTCGTATTAGCCAGAACTTTCTTCTCTAAAATCCAAGATGGCAGACTCAGAGACAATTTCGACCACAACACCAGACCTCGCACTCCAAGTCGACGACGAGCCTGAAGAGATAAAAAACACTTTTAGGTTAAATTCTCTTAATTGTAATGGAATTGCAGATATTAAAAAACGCAAATCTCTTTTTAGTAAACTAAGCGCTCATAAAAGAGCTATTTATGCCCTCCAAGAAACACATTCCGATAAAAATTCTGAACCAGTTTGGCGTAGCCAATGGAGAGGTAGTATGTTTTTAAGCCATGATAGGTCCAACTCAAATGGTGTAGCAATACTAATGTCTGAGGATTTAGAGTTTAAATTGATATGCAAAGGCAGCGACACAGGTGGAAGAATTGTATATGTATGCATAGAAATGGAAGGTATTGTTTGGTGTATAGTGTCTGTTTACTTCCCAACGTCATCTCATAGAAAAAAACAAAAATCTGCCCTGAAAGATCTTCGGATAATGCTTGAACCTATTGATTGTCATTGTATAGCCCTCATGGGTGACTTTAATATAGATTTGATAAATAAACCGAAGGATTTATTGTCAATCAGGCTGGAAAGATTTCTGTGTAAATTTGACTTGTGCGACACCTTAGACGCGTTAGCCAACAGTGATCATACTTGGTCGAGAAATAATCAAAGATTAAGATTAGACTATATCTTTTTAAGCACGGCAGTGCTAGGGAAAGTCGCGAGTGGAAGTGCTGATTATCTAGCTATGACTGATCACAAAAAAATACATGTTGATATTATGTGTAAAAGTTATGTAAGGGCCAAAGGTTTGTGGAAACTAAACAACAAGCTTCTGTCTGACGAGATGCTCGTGGAAGAGGTTAAAAAAATTATTCATGATCATGTTTTTGAATATTATGATGTTTGTCCAATTTTATCGTGGAATATATTAAAGCAAAAATGTAAAGCCAAGCTCCAAGCTAAAAGTAGGGAGGAGGCCTGGGCGAGGAAAGAAAAGAAGGGTCACATGCAGACTCGGTTAGAAGAACTAGATGCCCAAAACAGTGTAAGTGAGGAAGAACAAAAAGAAATACGAGCTATCAAGAGTGAAATGTGTCAAATAGATTGTATTAAAGCTGAAGGCGCGCTCATATGTTCCAAAGCAGAGTGGATAAGGGATGGCGAAAAGCCATCCAAATATTTCCTAAATTTAGAATCACAGAATGCCAGGAAAAAAACTATTTCGTGTCTTTTAATAAATGACAAGCTATCAGATGATTCTGGTGAAATTGTAGAGGAAGGTAGACGTTTCTATTCTGAATTATATGCCGAGAAAGATATAAGTGAATTGGAATCCAAATTTTTCCTAGATACAGAAGTTAAAATACTGAGGGAAGAAAAAAAAGACTGGCTTCAAAGGCCGGTTGTAGAGTGTGAGGTTAGAAAGGTTATAACTGAGATGAAAAATGGCAAATCTCCTGGCTCCGACGGCCTGTCGGCGGAGTTTTATAAAATATTTTGGAATGAATTATCAGAACCATTTATGAAAATGATGTTAGCTGTCAATGAAGAAGGACGTATGACGTCCGAGCAAAGGGAAGGTATCATTTCAGTCATTCCCAAGAAGGGAGGCGACCTAAGATATATAAGTAACTGGCGCCCCATTACGTTATTAAACGTAGACTATAAAATTATTTCAAAAACCATTGCGCAAAGAGTCAACCAAGTTTTACCTGATATTATAGACGAAGATCAACACGGTTTCATTCAAAATAGATACATAGGTGTGGCCATTCGCAGAATTCAGGATAGCATTAATTTTTTATCTCAGAAAGGCCTAAGCGGAGTGCTACTGGCGATTGACTTCCAGAAAGCTTACGATACCATCAGTTGGCGCTTTCTGCATAAATGCTTGTGTAGGTTTGGTTTTCCTGATTTTATTTGTAAGTGGATTGAAACTCTCTTGAGAGACTCGGTTGCCTCATTCACCAATAATGGCCATATGTCAAGTTGGTTTGAGGTACAACGTGGCGTAAAGCAGGGAGACCCAGTCTCACCAGCCATGTTCACTTTAATCGTTGAGTTTCTTGGAATTAAAATCAGAGAAATGATTGACATAGAAGGTTTCCCTGTTGGTAATATTGTAAACAAAATAGTGCAGTACGCAGACGATACCACCCTACTTCTTAGAAATGAAGCATCTGCTATAAAAGCTCTAAGCGTTATTGACAGGTTTGGACGAGCCTCCGGTCTAGTGGTTAATATTAATAAAACGTCTGGTATGTTAATAGGAGACAAAGTAATTTCCAATAGCAGACTGGCCGAAATTAGTTGGCGTGATGTGGTCAAGATTCTGGGTATTGTGCTTGTCAGACCAGGGTCTGGAGAAAACGAGAATAAATTGAATTTCAATGAGCTTATCAAAAAGATGAAAGGAGTCTGCGGAGTTTGGAACTCCAGGCATCTCTCCCTCAAGGGTAAGGTGATTGTGAACAATTCGTTAATCTTGCCCATGGTGCAATATGTGTTATCTTGTATAAATGTCGACACACACATGGAAAACACAATAAATAGAGTTTCTAGATCTCTGATCTGGGGGGGAAGGTTGAATAAGATCAGCTCGGCCTTCCTCAAACAATCCATAGAAAATGGAGGTTTGAACCTTAGATGTATAAAAGAAATAATTATTACCAATAGAATTATGTGGGTAAAGAGAGCCTTATGTGAGAAAGAATCCAAATGGGTTAAAACCCTGGAGGTATTTCATGATATGAGTGTGGAGGATCTCCTACTCGGGAGAAGAAAACCCCCTCGAAGTCTGGGACCTTTTTATGAAGGTGTTTTCAGAGTCTGGGCTAGGGTCTACTTTAATAGAAAACCGCAAGATCCAAATGAAATTTTGAGTGAAAGGCTATCTAATAACAGATGGATTAAGGTAGGGAAAAAAGTGGTTCGAAGAAAACACTGGTCTAGAGCAGGCATCAATTGTATTAGAGATGTTCTCAATGAAAACTATGTATTTTATTCGCATGAAGAGTTAACAAGACTCTATGGTATCAGGTGCTCGTTTATAGACATTCTTCAGATCAGGTTCGCTATACCCTTTGACTGGTTAGAAAAGATCCGAAATAGTGTAATACAGGAAAATCGCACCAGAATTAAACTGTTTGAAATAGACGGTAATACATTCAATATTTTTAATACCAACTGTAAAGAAATATATAGAGAACTTGTTAAAAGAGACAAACCAGACTATGATAAATTGAGAGTCTGGGAAGAAATTGTGGCAGAGGTCCCGTATGACGCAGAGGTAGATTGATCTAAGGTGATCTATGAGATGCCTGTAAAATGCTGTATCGAACCCAAATTACAAGCTCTGCAATACAGACTTATACATCGAACCATTTGTTGTAACCAATATTTAAAAAGAATTAAGATTGTGTTAGAAGACAAATGTAGGTATTGTGACGAGAAGGATGATTTAAAACACTTTTTTGTTACTTGTACCAAAACCAGAGCTTTCTGGGATCAGTTGATGTTGAAATTTATGGAAAATGAGTTGCTGGGACCCATTGTAGTAACCGATCTTCACGCCCAAAGTATTCTTCTGGGTCACATGGGTAACCAAAAACATAAGACATTCCTTAACTGGATTCTGTTGATGGCCAAAAATATGATCCACAGGCAAAAACTATTTTATAGTAACATCATAGAATTTAGAGCCTTTGTAAATGAAGTTAAGAGACATTATCGTGCCTTATCATATAACGCTGCGTTCGATAAAAGCAGCATGAGATGGTTCAATAAGGTTAAAGTCTTCATGAAGGAGTTTGTTAAAATTTAATTACTCATTACATCCTTAATGTGTTCAAAGGTATATGATTTCTGAAGTAACTTGTCTGTGTTTATAAGACTCTCCTTGTGGTCTTGTGTTATTTCGTCCACTGGCATGTCGGGGACATCGTTGTAGGTAGTAGTTTTCAAAAAAAACACAAAAAGCAAAAAAAATATAAAATTCCAGGATTACAGCAAAGAAACAATTTAGTGATGTATACGCCACGACGGCAGGAAGCTGAATAAAATCTTTCAAAAAAAAAAAAAAAATATATATGTCCAACTGTTTACTATCACTGGAATCGATCGGATCTCATTTTTTCAAATATGATGATATCTCAAAATCCAATTTTCGCGACTTGTGACACATTTTCCTTATAGGGGACCCACACTGATGGCGATGGGCTTTGTGATAGACTTTGGTGATTAACCTTTGCAATCAGTATGGAAATAAATTATTGCAAAAGTGCGTCGCAATAGACTTTTGTGATGACATGGTTTGAGACAGAGTTTTGCGATATTTGTATTTAAAGATTTTTATTCAGTCAAAAGCATTGTGCAAGAAGTACATTATTCTCAGAATTTGCTGACTCTAATTTAACAAGTTGTTATACAAATGTCTAGTGAAGATGTTGTATCACAAAAAATGTTATTTTATAGGTAAAGAAGTGAAAATAAAAAATAAAATAAAACACATCAGACATTCATATTAATTTTTACCAAATTCTTTCTGTATATATCAGATATTCAAAAAAATGTATTCGCACGAGCAGACATCACACCATCTCAAGACATATTCTTCACACATTCTGAACACATTCATCAAAAGGCCAGTGGGTCTGGTATAGACCATAAACCCTCAGTGGCTCTAAACGTTTCTGAACATAATTTCTTAATACTACCAGAAAAGTCAGTTTTAACCTCGAACCTCCTAATATTTACAGGCACAACATCCCATATTGTATTAATTCTACCTATTAAACTCCTTCTTATTCCTTCTTTATTCCATTGCCTTACTCTAACTCTGTTTGGATCACGCATATTATAACCATGCAGTAGTTGTCCCTCTTCCATACTATTTTCTGCCCAGGCTTTAGCAGACGATTCTGAGTTCTATATCGCAAAAGGCTATCACAAACCCATCGCAAAGCAGAACACACTTTTGCGATCAATCAAAAAGCATATTAACTTCTCCCGATAGACTACATATCGCAAACAAATATTAAACATGTCAAATAATTTTGCGATAAACTCCGTGACTTTTTCCGTCGCAAAACCCATCGCAAAACCTATCGGGAAGTAGCCCAAACTGCTGCGATAGGATTATGTTTGTGATAGAAAAGGTTCCATTGCATCGCAAACCTTATTGCAAAGCTTATCACAAAGCCAATCACCGTCAGTGTGGGCCCCCTATTAGACACATCACATATTACTGAATTGCATTAAAATTGAATTTAGGTCTGAACGATACTGGAGTGAATGGTACTGGAAATGGTACAGACGGGAGTGGAGCCGGTGCAGACATAACAAGCACCACTATGTCTACAACGGAGGGTCCAGTTACACCCTGGATGTTCTACAAGGGCACCCCTTTTGATGGTGATTGGTACCAAGAACCATTCTTCATAGCATTGTATGCAATTCTGGCTGGACCTCCAATACTGTATTTGCTTTATCAGGCAGTTAAGGTAGGGTATAGATTTAAACCGCATTCCCAGCTAACATCGGTCAAAAACTAAAGATTTTCTACTTTAAAAGCCATTTGATCAAAGCTTTTTTTTTTTTGCTTTTTTTGACATTATTTTAGGTTTTTGACAAGTTAGGTTTTTTTTATTTTCGACATACTTCAATACTCACTTTTTTTGTTTAAAAAAAAACGCATTTCGACTATAACTTTCTGATGATTATACATAATATAAAAACCAATAGATATTTGTTGACATTTGTCCAAAACTTAGAGGGATGTTTGTTTTTGTTTTAAGAGTTTTATTCAGCAAGACATTATGCAACGTACAGGTACACTATTCGCAGAAAAGCTGATTTAAATCAAAAATAGAAAATATTAGAAAAATACCTCATAGAATTATTTCATGAACGCTTATGATCTTATAAGCAAAATTATACAAATTCATATAATAATAATAATAATAATAATCACTAACCAGAGAGGTTATCGCACAAGTAGGATAAAATAATAATAAAATAAAACCATACACCCAGGACTGTGTCCAATTCACGACAGGCCATGTTGTCCAGGTTGTTTTTGCTACAGGGCTTCAAGAAAGGCCCTGAGCAGTAGAGGAGCAACATGATCAACATGACACAAGGATGAGTGGCTCTATAGACAACACCCCCATTGCCTAGAGCTGCTCATGGTATAGGCTAAGGTCTATATTTGGGTCAAATTTTCAGAAAATGTACAATTGGCAGCGGTACACATTTAGTAAATTCTGCTAAATTAGGCTGCAATTTGAAGCCCTGAATCTGACCCATATACTTCTCCATTTTGAATCGAACAAGTATATAGAAAGTTTTAAGAAAGCACTCTTTGTAATACTATTCTGCAGGCACATAATCCTTATTTTCAAAACATTTCTACCATCTCAATATAAACAAATATTGGTATCATTTATGGGTCAATTTTCCAGAAAATGTACAATTGGCCTTCACCAATCCCCTCAAATAACCCAAATTTAAGACGAAAATCAGGTTCAAAATACAGTTCAGCTTAACCAGACAGATTTATTGAATGAATACAATACAGAATACATACAGATACTCAGTATTTATCATTTTTCACTCTAATTTAGCAGAATTTGATAGATGTGCAGAACTGTAGATTGTGCATTTTCTAAAAATATGACCCATATACAAAGTTTCCCAAGAAGATATTCCTTCAATTCTATATATATGGGTCAGATTTTCAGAAAATGTACAATTGGCAGCTCTACACATTTAGTAAATTCTAAAAAATTAGGCTGTCATTTGGTCAATACTAGGTAAATTCGAGAATATTTGGCATTGCATTGATTCTAGCAATCTGTTTGGTTAGGTTGAACTGTATTTTGAACTTTATTTTGGTCTGAAATTTGAGTTATTTTAGAAGATTAGTGAAGTTGAATTGTACATTTTCTGAAAATCTGACCTATATGTAGTCGGTGTCAACATTAAGAAAGCACTCTTTGTTAAACCATACACAATTTGATAGATGTACAGATCTATAGATTGTGCATTTTCTAAAAATACGACCCATATCATACATAAACTTGATTGCAGGCAATTGGCAATACGTTTAGGGATGGTTATATCTATGGGAAGGATTATATACGCTGCTGTAGAGACAAGGACCCTGAACTGGACAGCCTAGACTCAGAGACAGGATCAGAGTGGGAGACAGACACAGATGATGAGAATGATCCCTGGGCCTCATGGAAGGGGCAAATATATGATGTTGTATATCCAGAAGGTTTGTTTGTTTTGTTTATTAATAAGCTCATGTAATGTGTACAATATTTTCTGCTTACATACTATATTAAATTATTATAAAAATGTTGGATTGGGCTAACATTAAGATCTATTTGAAATCCTCCTTGAATGATTAGTGTACCTGTAAAGTTTCAAAAAGATAATTATGTGATAATGAATTGATACATGAATTGCTATAACCAACTGGTAATAGGAATGAAGAAATCTGGTTTTTACTTATACGGATAGCTTCGATGTGTTCTGTTTTAGCATGCAGCGGCAAAACTTTAAAAAAAAATGATATGTAAATTGTAGTTGAATATGGTAGTACATAATTCTTTTGTATTTCTCTCGTATTTCTCCTATTTGAAACGTACCAACTAGTTGGAATTGTCTTCTGAAATAAAATATGTTTTAAAAAAAATATTACCATCATAGAGATCCATTAAGACGTAATAACATTAAGTAAGTTGGTTCACAAATAGAGCGATCAGATAAACTAGAATTAAACACAGTAGGTTTTTTTATTTTCTACGTATGATAAAACAGTGTGTGGCAAAATAAGGTGAAGAGTAGTAAGATCAATTTTGGGTTGAGAGATGCCGTGCGTCAATTCACAGAGACCAAAAAACACTTCATAAGAAGTTACAAAACCACAATCATTATGTTCACATCTCCCTGGGCTTGGTAGGTTGAGATTTGTTAAGACAGATTCATAAATTTGTGTATCAGGTACCTGCCAATCATTGATTTGATCTGGTATTTTACCATTCTATTATTAGCATGAAGTTGATGATGAAATGAGTTTACAGAGTAACATAGAAGATGAAATGTGAGGTGTTTAGGAAAATGAGTCACAAGTCGCGACAATTGGATTTTTAGATATCATCATCATATTATTTGAAAAGATGAGATCAAGCTGATTCCAATGATAGTGAACAGTAGGACATAGATAATATGCCTTTCTATATTTTAAGTTTGATATTTTATGTTTGACAAAAAGTTTGAAATATTTCTGGGAGGGCAATTACCCTTAAGTAATTAAATATACTCCATATAATGACCTTTAAAATGCAAGGATATAATTATTTTATACACTGTCTTGAAATTCGGTACATGAATTTTTGCATCAGAACATTCCTACTAAGAAATCTTTGAAAAATATCAATTTTGCGACTTGTGACTCATTTCCCTGAAACACATCACAAATGTATATCATGTAGCTATTGATAAAGTAGAAGAAAGGTATAAAGTGTTGGTTTTGAAAGGCACTGGGTTTGGCTTTAACCAAATGAAAGGAAATAACATCCCTTCTGAACTATCTAAATCTTATTAAAATAGTCTTTGGGGCCTTAAAACCCCTATCTTGTCAGAAACTGCTGGCCAGATCTCCATTATATATTTCACATGCACATTGCCAAAAATGGTGCCGAGCCATTCCGCTATGTTTCATTAACACTTTTGGAAGACATCAGGGTTATAAATGGGTTCGAAATGGGTTGAAATTGAGCCCCCCCCCCCTCCAGGGTCCCCATCTGTGCCTGAAAACAATCCCCTATCAGTGCCCCTACACCAGAACGAGGCGATTTGCATATTGGTTGGATTGAGGTCATGACGCAACGTTGTCTGTTGCCTTAGAGTAAAAGGGACAGAGAGGAGTCTTGGAGTTTTATGGCTTACTCCCTGCTGATTCCTGCCCCAAAGATGAGGGGGACCACCTGTGGTGCAGGAGGGCTTTGTGCACCATGATGGTCACCGCCGATGCCCACCCCTCTCCAGTACCTCCTGGCCTAATTGGAGCAACAACAATACAACAGTGACAAAAAAACCATCTTAACAGGGTTCCATTCGAGATATGAATGTTAATACAGATACTAACTTACAGAGACAACTTGAAAGAGAAAGATGGTTGGAGTGGGAAGAAGGAGAGTGGGAAGATGTGGGTGGGCCCCACTGTCCCACTAGCAAATCCTGTGCGAAGCACGGGTATTTGCTAGTAGATCTAATTAAAAACATTGCAATTTTGTTAATTGATAGGAATAAACTTGTATTGTTATTACTTCTCTTTTATATCAACACTTTTCTTTCTATAATCTATCAATTTTAGGAGCTGATATGACCTTTACAAATGCGGCCTTCTCTAATGAGCTCACAGGAGAGGTAGGAATGGAAGCTGAACCATTCATGGACAATATGGAAGGTCAAGGTCACGAGGCAAACATGGATGACTACAACAACGTTGATGAGGATCTGAGTGGCAATGATACTGACAGTGGCAGTGATGATGATGCTGTTTCAGTAAGAGGTGATCAAAGTGACATCAGTATTGATGAAGGTAGTGATGATGAAGCTCAAGAGGATGAGCAAGACAACACACAGCAACAGGATCAGGGGCAAGAGCAGAACCAAGAGACACAGAAAGAAGAGCAGGAACAAAACGAGGAAAATAAAGAAGAAAGTGCGGAAGAGGAGGAGGATAGTGATGACGACGATGATGATGAGGAGGAGGAGGAGGAAGATGACAGTGATGATAGTGATGATAGTGACGATGACGACGACGATGATGACGATGATGATGACGATGACGACAACAACGACGATGACGATGATAGTGATGATAGTGACAGCGATGATAGTGAGAGTGATGAAGAATAAATTGTGATACTCCCTCTCAGTAAGACCCTGCCCACACATAGCCGATTTGTCCCCCGATTGACCCCCGATTTGGGTCTCCACATGAATCCTATGACTTCATTTCAAATCCTGGTTCATGCTTTTTAAATAACATCAACCAGTATTTGAAATGAAGTCATAGGATTCATCGGGAGACCAAAATCGGGAGGCAATCGGTAGGCAAATCGGCTATGTGTGGGCGGGGTTTAACAGTATGTGATGGAATAATCCCTGAGAAAACAGTATTCCTAAAATGTGCATGAGTCCAATCAGTGCATGGGAATGTGACATCTAATCTCCAATGTCAAGACTACATTGTATTATACATGGCATTGAATATTGGATAGTAGATCATTAAATGAAATATATATAGAAAGAAAAGGCGTCAACCTAAGAAGGCTAGCGAAGGGTAAGAAAATGAAAGTCCCTCATCCTAAGAATGAAACTTTCAAAAAATCTTATCTGTATAGAATTGCTACACTTTGGAATAGGCTATCTGACAAGATTCAAACCATTCCACAAAAAGAATTCAGACTTTATCTAAAGAATGTATATCACCAAGACTTTGATCCATACTTTAACAATTCAACACAGTAAACACTAAATAAGATGTGAAAGGGACGGGCAAAAAGGGAAATTTTGTTAATAGAGATATATTCATATCATTCTATAAATATAATTGATATTGATAAGGCTACACTATTATTAAGTAGCAATCTTTAATTCGAAAGAATTTCCATCACCGTAGGCATGTAAGACCTGAGATTGTAAGACCGATACAGCGGTGAACTCTCTATACGGGTCAGATTTTCAGAAAATGTACAATTGGTAGCTGTACATATTTAGTAAATTCTGCTAAATTAGGCTGCAATTTGGTCAATACTAGGTAAATTCGAATATATTTGGCATGACATTAATTCTAGCAATCTGTTTGGTTAGGTTGAACTGAGTTTTGAGCTTTATTTTCGTCTGAAATGTGGGTTATTTGAGAAGATTGGTGATGGCGAATTGTACATTTTCTGAAAATCTGACCCATATATAGTAACCAATATGTTTTACCGAATCAGGAATATGGAAATACTGATGTACACAGTCTTCACTGTAGTATTTTTCTCCCTAAATTATAGTGGAGGTTTATTTAACTCTCAAATTGTATTGAAACACTGGGGCCTGTCATTTTCGGCTTCCAGATTATGCCGTTGTTGTTATTAATTTCTGGCTAACTGTAATATGGCTAGCTTCAAAATGTAAGATATGTGATGTGTTTTAGTAAAATGAGTCATAAGTCGCAAAAAATAGATTTTGAGATATCCCCATATTTGAAAAGATGGGATCAAGCCGATTCCAATGATAGTAAACAGTCTAATAATCTTATAGGTATTTCTAGATTTTAAGTTTGATATTTTCGTTTTTAAAAAAAAGTTTCCAATATTTCTGGGGGTCAATAAACAGTAAAGTAACTAAATGTAGTCCATATGAGGGCCTTTAAAACGAAAGGATATATTACATAGATTGTCCTGATATTTGATACATCGATTGATATAGCTATAAGTGATGAACCCCCAACAAATCAGAACATTCCAATAATGTGATCTTGTGAAAAAAACACTTGGAAAAATATCAATTTTGCGACTTATGACTCATTTTCCTGAAACACATCACATATATGGCTTTCCAATCAGATTAAAGTACCCTTTGAAAATGTAAAGTCTCCCTAGTAGAAGGGTTTCTAATAGAAGGGTTTCTACAATCATAATTATTACAGAAATAACTACTTCTAGTAAAATTGTCTTAGTAAACTGTGAAGAATTTGACTGAAATTAACATATTAATATAGTAGTATTGAAATAAATGTTTTAAATCTCGAGGATCTGTAAATGGAAATGAGAAATCAGCAATTTAATCTGAACAATGATTTTACAATATGTAACTGCACTGTCATTATCAATTACATTGTCATTACAACAACATATTGAGATGTGTTTCAGGAAAATGAGTCATAAGTCGCAAAAATGATATTTTTTAAAGTGCTTATTTGACAAGATCACTTTTTTGGAATGTTCTGATTTTTGGGGAGTTTATTACTTATAGGTATATCAATGTATCAAATTTCAGGACAATGTATGTAATATATCCTTTCATTTTAAAGGTCCTCGTATGGAATATATTTAGTTACTTTACTGTTTATTGCCCCCAAGAAATATTGTAATTTTGTTATTCAAAAATACAAATATCAAACTTAGAATCTAGAAATACTTATTAGATTATTAGACTGTTTGCTTTCATTGGAATCAGCTTGATGTCATCTATTCAAATATGGTGATATCTCAAAATCCATTTTTTGCGACTTATGACTCATTTTCCTGAAACACATCACAATTATTATTATTATTTAAAAGGGATACCAGGAAGACCTCATTGTATGTAATACTTTGAGAGGGACCATTCCTCTTCGATACTTCATTATATTTGAAATGTATATGTTTATTGAATAAAAGTTTTATATATATCATGCCTGCCTCAGGCTCAGGCAATTCTGGCTCTGAAACTCTCCTTTATGCAACATCTATAAGTGGAAGTGTACTTTAAAGTTCACAAAAGGAAGCGAAGCTAATCTCTCGAAAAATTTACGTCTAAGGAGGTTGGATGCAAAATGATCTGACAAAATAGATAAAGGAGTATTGGTATTAAAACATTTTTTTTTTTAAATATTTAAATCTTTTCAAATATTTGGAAATCTTGATCTCCTATCCTCATGTGACTCAATAAACAAAACCTTGGTTTATTCACATCAATTAGGTATCATCATTTTCTAATACATACAGTCTTGGGAGAAATTAAATAACTCATCTTTCTTTCCCCAAAACTGCCCCAATTGAGTCAACAGCCTCAATCTTCCAAAATAAATTTAATTATCACTCCCAAGGAGTTTTAATTTAAATGCCTGAAGAGCTACATTAGCGAAACCATGTTGTGCCAAACATTGCCCCCTGGCAATGGAAGGAGTGTTCCATAAATAAAGCATCTTCCCATTAAAACATTAATGGCTAGCCACTTTATTGACAGAACTACACTCATTAGTTGACAGATTAACCTTTTGTCAACTAATCTCACCTGGACAATATATCCAGGTAACAAGTGCACCTCTTATGACGTCATATCAACGTCGTTAAGAAACCCGTGAGGTGTTGGTTACCTCTCGGCTGAAGACGTTCCTAACGTCCAGTTGCATGGTAGCATTCATAAGGAGTAGACCTGTCGTCTCGTCACATTATTGGTATTAAAACATATCACAATACAATAGTTGGTCTAAAACTAATTCACAACTCCTTGGCAATGCTCATTTGTGTTGTGTTTCAGGAAAATGAGTCATATGCCGCAAAAATGTATTTTGAGATATCATTATATTTGAAAAGATGAGACCAAGTCGATTCCAATGATAGTAAACAGTCTAATAATCCAACAAGTATTTTCAGATCTTAAGTTTCATATTTTTATTTTTGAAAAAAAACTTCTTTCTGGGGGGCAATAATCAGTAAAGTAACTAAATATACTCCATATAAAGACCTTTAAAATGAAAGGATATATCAGACACATTATGCTGAAATTTGATACACCAATTAACGTAACTATAGGTGATAAACTCTCAAAAATTCAGAACATTTCAATAAAGTGATCTTATAAAATAAACACTTTGAAAAATATCATTTTTGCGACTTATGACTCATTTCGCTGGAACACATCACATTTAGTATAGAATCCCCAACCAGTAAGTGGGAATGACCAAAACAAACAAAAACATTCCGAAAACATGGTTTCATTAAAACAATAAAACCTGTGCCTGTAGCCTCCTCTTTAATCAAGATACCACGGAACTATGAACAATTGCTTTACATTTGAATTATGAGGACCCATCTTTAATTTGGACACCTTGTGATTGTTAGATATTTGAGCCCTTCCCCAAAACATCTGTCATAGGGTGGTTTTGCTGTAAGAAAATCTTTTTTGACATTCCCTAATACAAGTACACTGTGGTAAGAGTTCACGCATTTCCCTAGTGAAGGTATGCGAAAGTTGGGTCAACTTGTTGCACGCTCATAGCACTTGTTTATATTGGCTTTTCGCGTACTTTTCTACTGGAGGCCGCGAGTGGGTAACGACGGTGGTGCGTGTAAAAGCTAGGTGGTTTAGGGGGTGGGTGGGGGTGCGTGCGGGTTGGGTTTGGGGGAATTAATATTGCGCATTGAATTTTTGTTCTGGCTGGAATATATGGAAAGGTTAGGGTTGGAAGGGAATTTGTAGTATAGCAGCCATTATTTGTAGTATAGGAGCAATTATACATGTGCAATTTATTTGATTGCGAACCTTAACATACTATACTGTACGAAATATGCTTTGTCAAATATCCGCGCATAATAAACCACAAACATATAATTCACACTTGTCAATTTATTAACTTTATGGATTGGCCTATCTATATACATATATTATATGTACAGTCATTGCAGCAACATACCAAAGCAAGCGAAACAAAAAAACACAATTTTTTACTATGTAACGGAAAGTATTATTACTTAATAATAAGTAATAATACTTTCCGAAATTATTATTACTTAAAATTCATCAAGTAGTGGGTGAGTTAAGTGCATAAAATAGGCTGTTTACTTCAGATCATGCTACAAATGTTCCCTTTGGTATGAAGGTGGCCAAAGGGGGTATTTGTAGCATGACTTGAAGTATAAAGTCACTTAACCCACCCACTAAAGGATACAAACGAAAATAGATTGCGAACCTTATCATTCTATACTGAACGAAATATTATATAATTCATATTTATGGCCCTAAGGTGTGGATGCCGAACACAAATAGATTGCGAACCTTATCATTCTATACTGAACGAAATATTATATAATTCATATTTATGGCCCTAAGGTGTGGATGCCGAACTCCTGGAAGAGCCTTAATAATTATGTTGCTGCTTGTTAGTGCTTTTGGTGCCCTTGGCGGGGGTGAGGCCTAGGTAAACTCTGGAAAGAAAATGGTGTATGTGTATAATTTAAGAATTTTATTCAGACAAGAAACACATATAGCAAGAGCTGATGCAGAAATATACATTAGATATGATAGCCATAGATAAATCAACTGTATCACAAGATGCAATCACATGCGCACTTTGTATACTGCCGATAAGGACTGTGGCTATGGAATTTGAAAACATTTATCACATCTCAAGAGTGTATCAAATATATGTATATTGCTAAGCACATGCTATAGCGTGTATTTAGTTACTTTACTAGTAATTGGCTACGCACAGATATTGAAAACATTTCCTTCTTTTTTTGTCAAAATAATGCTCTATGCATCAGGCATACAATCTGTAAGCAAGACGAGGATGAGGTCTCCATAATAATTCACAAATTAATCCGGTATTACAGGTGCCTCGATTGTGAATAATGGGAATCTGAAATATACAGCATAAACAATCTGTCAATAGCATATAGAGTACATATCAAGCAGAGAATAAACAGGTGATGGTCAGACATGTTATACCTCAAACCAACTCGATTTAAAATAAATAAATGAAGTATTGAAGTTGTAATAAATAGTCTTCAGACTTCAGTCTTCAGAAACCAAAAGATATGTGCGACGTTTGCTGGGAAGAGATGTCTTAACTCAAGTTAGTCATTATAAATATCGTGGTCTAACCATTGACCTGAAACTCTCCTTTAATTTATGAATAATGTATGAGTATAAATATATCAGAGCAAGGGGGTAGGGGTGTGGGATGTGGAGAGAAAAAGTACCCTCAACCATATGACAACTCATAAAATATTTTCATTAGTTCATCACAGTTTTAGGTTACTACTGTTCATTTTCTTCATCAATGGCTTTTTTGCACACCCCGCTACCCCGGCAATTGTACATTTTCTGAAAATCTTACCCAAATGTGTAGAGCTGCCAATTGTACATTTTCTGAAAATCTGACCCATTGATGATTTGACCAGCAAACTCGATACAGAAGCTGCTCAGTAAATTGAATGTATTTAAATTTGATGTCATGAATCGTTACTTTTTCAAATAAAATGAATGACGCAATATCATGCATTTATCTTTAATTATGTATATTTAATTTATAGGAAAGCTACATTGAAAATATCTTTTTGTTTTTAAAGAAAATAACAGTTGTAAGGAACACGGCTAGTGGGAAGGAGTTGTATGAATCATAGATGTTTTATTTATACGGTTTTTGGATGCATACAGTGTCAGTGGCCATATGGGTCAGATTTTCAGAAAATGTTCAACTAAATTCTACTTAGAAAAAAGATAAATTTTGGGTATATCTGAGTATATTTGGTATCGTATTGATTTAAAGTATCAGTTCTGTTCTGTTAAACTGCTATTTGAAGCTTATTTCTGACTTCAATGAGGTTATTTGAGAGGATTGCTGAAGGCGAATTGTACATTTTCTGAAAATCTGACCCTTATTCACAACTAAACAGTCGATGTGCAGAACCTAAATGATCACTCTCTCAATGCTTTAGTTGAATTGTCCATTGTTCATTGATACTATACATATTAATATTTTCAATTTGGACCCATAATTATATTATTTCCCTATCATTAAGAAATGCTGGATCACTTTGAAAACTCAATAATTATATACAAGAGACATACATGGGAGTTGCCACCATATTTAGCTCGCCCTAGTGACTTATTCTCATGTTCCTAGTGTACTGGTGAAAACGGGTCAGATCTTCAGAAAATGTACAATTGGCAGCTCTACACATTTGTACACAAACTTAAATGCTTTTATTACGGTATAACAATAATTTGACTCTAGCAGGACATATTTCTGCATACATGCCTTAGTTTCCATATACTACTCACACTTACATATTTGGGTCAGATCTTTAGAAAATGTATAATTCACCTTCACCAATCCTCTCAAATAACCCAAATTTCAGACGAAAATAAAGTTCAAAATAAAGTTCAACCTAACCAAACCGATTGCTAGAATCAATGCAATGCCGAATATACTCGAATTTACCTAGTATTGGCCAAATTGCGGCCTAATTTTGCAGAATTTAATAATGTGTACAGCTGCCAATTGTACATTTTCTGAAAATCTGACCGAACATATATCTCGCTCTCTTGTTCTTTGGTCAAAATATATAAATTGGGTCATTCAAGACCCAACAAAATGGAAAAGGAAATACATGCACGTCGTTCGTTCATTTATATAATATTGAAGAACAACAAAACAATTAGGGCGGACGCCAGGTCAGGTACGAACCAATCAATCTCGAAATATTCTTAGGCCAAAGAAAAATAGGTGTGTTTCCTATTTATCTGGCTGAAAACTAGGTAGGCTGCATGGGTGGCAACTTTTTATTTTTATTTTATTTTTTAGGACACCATCTCTCAGGAACTGAAAGAATTGTCTATTTTATAACAATAGTAGTTTTAAACAAAGGAAATGTGCTTTTTGACAGTTCCGGGTTAGGAAACCCTGTTTTCCTGCTTTTATCAGCATTTTTTGTCAAAAAATCCAATCAGTAAGATATGGTAAAAAAAAAATCAGGTATGGTCAAAACAAATTTTAGGTATGGGAGGGTTTTTCTAGGTGGTAAATCGGAAACACATGATTATTGTTGTTGTCCTTATAAAACTATGGCCCTGTTTTTCAAACGCGACGCGAGTATCGTTTCGGATCGTTTCGGACCATCGCAGGTCGCTGACTCCTCGCACCTAAATGCTATGGGGTCAGATTTTCAGAAAATGTACAATTGGCAGCTCTACACATTTAGTAAATTCTGCTAAATTAGGCTGAAAATGATGAATACGGAGTATATTTGGTATCGCATTGATTTAAAGTATCGGTTCTGTTATGTTAAACAACATTTTCAAGCTTATTTCTGTCTTAAATGTGGGTTATTTGAGAGGATTGGTGAAGGTGAATTGTACATTTTCCGATAACTGGACCCTATGGACCATTGACCAACCATCGACCTTTGGCGATCCGAAAGCCTCAGAGCAGACGATGTTTTGGCTGGTTTTGGCGGGAAACTATGGTATAAATACCGGGCAGCGTCTGACCAGGCCACTTCATTCTCCCGTTTCGCCTCCAAGGACGTAGCTGTAGGACCGCTGTTGTAGTTTCCCAGGCATTGAAGTTTTGAACCAGTCTCCGGTACGTTTCCATGATATAAGCTTATTTCTCTACTTTCCATACCTGAAATGTGCTTTACATTCAATTTCCCTGGACCTGAATCATATTTTTAACAGATGTCGGATTGATTGAGATTGAGAAACATATTTTGTAAGTCGGGGGACAATTCTCCATATTTGACAGGAGGTTTCCCCAACCCTGTCTTACATTGCAAATTTGAGGCTAGTGGACAAAACCCCATTCGTCATTGACTGAAGGAGGCTCACGGCTTATTGTTTTTCAATTATTCTCTAACTCTTATTATAAGAATGTTAACCATGTGAACCGACGTTTTTTGTTATACTAGAATCATTTTCTAGCAATGGTTTATATGCTGTCATTTACAAGTGTCGAATATTTAGCAAATGTACAATTGGCAGCTGTACACATTAAGTAAATTGGGCTAAATTCGACTAAAAAATGATAAAAATCAGGTATATCTGAGTATATGTGGTATCAAGTTGATTCACTGATGTGTTTGGTTATGTTAAATTGTGTTTTGAATCACATTTTTGCATTATAAATTTGGGTTATTTGGGAGGGTTTTTGAATGAGAATTTTCTGGTAATTCCACCCAATAACGCATTTTCCCGTTCTGGACTCATTTGACAGGTCAAGATGCACGTTGTGGCAGCCCTGCTGTTACTTGTGGCCTTTGCCTCGGCAAACCCAGTGACTGCCCGTAAGTACATGATTACACTTTGTATTGTGGGTCATATTTTCAGAAAATGCACAATTGTCAGCTGTCCACATTAAGTAAATTGGGCTAAATTCCGACTAAAAAATGATAAAAATCAGGTATATCTGAGTATATTTGGTATCAAGTTGATTCACTGATGTGTTTGGTTATGTTAAATTAGCAGCTGTACACATTCAGTAAATTCTGCTAAATTAGGCTGAAATCTGGTCAATACTTGGTAAATTCGAGTATATGTGGCATTGCATTGATTCTAGCAATATGTTTGGTTAGGTTAAACTTTATTTTGAACTTTATTTTCGTCTGAAATTTGGGTTATTTGAGAAGACTGGCGAAGTTGAATTGTACATTTTCTGAAAATCTTACCCTTGTTGTATGTGCGAGCTTCGCACGTTGAACCACGTTGTATTACCAGAGTTTTATATGTTGTATCATCGAGCTATATATCTTGCTCTTACAACAATTGAAGGATATCAAAGCCGATTCTTATGCCATTCCTACAGAATTTAGTGTAAAAGGGTCGTCTGCGGCACAAAATCGCATGAGAATCAGGTTAGTGGAGTAGGCCCTTTTTATACATACCAGTAATCTTTCCTGTAAGACGTAATATTATCTGTCAATAGATTCTGAATGACGGGGAACCGTGTCTAATGGGGGCGGGGGGGGGACTCCACTATAAGCAAGTGGCGGCCAAGAGTGACCAATAGATTATCGCCCAATGACAGGTAAGTAGAGGCAAATAGAAAATCTATTGGTAACGCAATTGGTAATGAGCTGTTCCACCGTGGCAAATAGCGGCCAATAGTGGCCAATGAACGGCCAATGGTAATCTATTGGCTGAAGAAATCAAAACGTTTTGATTCTTCGGCCAATCATGACGGCAAGTAGCGGCCAATGACTTGCCACTCATTTCCAATAACTTGCCACTCATGCATAATAAAATTTGCACCACCTCCTCCACTATGGCAAGTAGCAAGGCCAATAGAGCGGCCAATAATTGGCCACTCTATTGGCAACACAAACCTACCGCTATTTGCCTATAGTTGAGGCCCCCTATAATGCTCCCACGGAAGCATTCAATTCAAAAATCCTTAAATTATTGCAGATGGTATAATACAATGCGGTTGCTCCAAATCTAGAAACTAATTCTCCCAGAGGCTGCCGCGTTCGGGATTAAATCTTAGTTAACATGAACTGTTACAAATTCAACTTAAATGAGTTCTTAAAAGTAGTTTAAGACATTTAAATGAGATGAAATGGAGAATGATTACATACAGATGAGACATTCGAAGAAGTGGTGGTAGCAGATGATACAACAGTTTATAGTGTACTGACTGTTCAAATAGTTGAGCATTTAAACAAGACCGACATGCATAACGGTAGAAAAGTGTAAAACCTGATTCTGGTTTATGACATTTTTATCTTATATTAAACTTTTATACTTATATATATATATAAAGATTTTTATTCCGAATTATTTGATCATACATATAATACTTTGCACATCATACATATTCAATACAATAAAACAGGAATTGGGCATTAATAATCCTCTACCATGAGGTCTTCCTTGATGTAGTTTTAGGAAACAACAGCCAAGTCTAAGGTTAACGAAGAAGGCATCTTTTTTAAACAGATTTTATTTCGAAACAAATTTCACAAGTGTGATACCTTTCAATATCCGAAAGTATTTCTGCTGTAGATACAAATTACAATAACAAAGTATTGATGTAACAATATATTAATCATCAATACATTAGCAAAGATCTGATACGGCAATATTACGCTTACAGGATTTTACAAGAAGGCTCATTTAATGTACCTCTACTAGACAAGAAATAGACCGTATTTAGTACTAATTTTTGTGTGAGTTTTGTTGCCAACTAAAATACAATGATACAACATACATGATATGGGCATGGACTGGAAGAGATCCTCGGATAAGCTCATAACCTGCTTTTTCCATGTACAATCTTTCCGGAAAATAAAGAATTGGTTATCTTATCTTATGCATTAAAATGTGTTTCTTATTCACAGCTACTCCTACACCTACTCTGTGTGAGCACAGCCCGTGCCAGAATGGAGGTTCGTGTTTCCCGCGAATGATTGCCACCTCGGGCAGGGTGTACAGGTGCTTGTGTGTGGGTGACTTTGGTGGCTTCAACTGTGAGATTGGTAAGTACTAATATCAGAGCCACACATAAATGTGATCCGTTTTAGGAAAATGAGTCGTAAGTCGCAAAATATGGATTTTGAGATCACCATATTTGAAAATAGGAGATCAAGCTGATTCCAATGAATGTAAACACTAGGACAACTAATATGTTTCTATATTCTAAGTTTGATACTTTTATTTGTGAAAAAGTAGTTAGGAACGTTTCTGGATGGGTAATTACCAGTAAAGTAACTAAATATACTCAATACGAAGGCCTTCAAAATGGAAGAATATATTTGATATAATGTCCTGAAATGTGTTACATGGATTGATATGACTATGTACTAAACCCTCTAAATATTAGAACCTTTCAATAAAGAGATCTTATGATAAAACACATTGCTACTTATGACTCATTTTCCTGGAACACAACACAAATATATAATATATGCACGCTCTGTTTTGTTCAAATTTATTTATTCAGGAATTGTTGCACTCTCATCCGTGGATGGTTTACATTGTGCCCTGAGTTTTTTTAAGTTTTTATTGCAAACAATTGTGATGTGTTTCCGGAAAATAGTCACAAACGCAAAATTGATATTTTTCGAAGTGTTTTTTCACAAGATCCCTATTGAAATGTTCTGGTTTTTAAGAGTGTTTAGCACTTATAGTCATATAAATCCATGTCAGAAATCGCGGGACATTGAATTAAATATATCCTTGCGTTTTGAAGGCCTTTGTATGGAGTATATTTAGTTACTTTACTGGTAATTACCCATCCAGAAACATTGATACAATAAAGTATCAACTTAGAATATACACATACTTATTGGAAGTCCTAGTGTTTACTATCATTGGAATCACCTTGATCATCTCTATTCAAATATGATCTCAAAATCCATATGTTATGACCTCTTTCCTAAAAGGATCACAAATACAGGAAATCCTTGTATTCTCATGTAGTACAAGAAAATAATATAAACAATATGTACAGTAGATATTAGCTGATACAGCTTATCTTTATGACATTTAAATTTAACCTTTGTGACATGCCCATAATTAACGTAATAGGACAGGTACTATATGGGTCAGATTTTCAGAAAATGTACAATTGGCAGCTCTACACATTTAGTAATTTCTGCTAAATTAGTATCAGTTCTGTTATGTTAAACTGCATTTTGAAGCTCATTTCTGTCTTAAATGTGGGTTATTTGAGAGGATTGGTGAAGGCGAATTGTACATTTTCTGAAAATCTGACCCATATACAGGTATAAGGGGTATGAGGGTAATATGCAACAGAAGTAGCAATAAAATACATCGCTCAGACATACTAGATATAAAGAATATTTATAAGTCTGGAGTTATAAACTAGTTAAGTACAGGTACAATAATAAGTCATTTTAACAAGATATATGTTTGGTGAGATGGGATTGGTACAGATTATTTGGTTAAAGTCAAGGCGTTACAATAGATGGGTCAGATCTTCAGAAAATGTACAATTCACCTTCGCCAATCTTCTCAAATAACCCAAATTTCAGACGAAAATAAAGCTCAAAATACAGTTCAACCTTACCAAACAGTTTGCTAGAATCAATGCAATGATGAATATACTCGAATTTACCTAGTATTGACCAAATTGCAGCCTAATTTAGCAGAATTTACTAAAAAGTGTACAGGTGCAAGTGAGAGGGTGTTGGTGGGAATCACTAATCAGTTGATATAGTCATATAAAGGTGGTTTAATGTCATTTCCATTGTAAGATTGGAATAACGATTGGTAAAGTCGATCATCTACAGTAAGATCTGGTGCTATGTATACGTGTACATGTTCTTTGAGTACTTGAATAAGAATATATGGTGCACAATAATTTACCCGGTAAAAATATAAAATTAATCAGTAAAAATATTAGATAAATATGACTAGATTTAGAATCAGTGATTCGATAGGAAATAATGTACCCTTTAAATGATTTTATTGACCCTAAGATGTCAATGCATTATTCTCCGAATTATTTGCAAAAGACCTAATAAAGGTCAAGGTCGGTCAAAGGTCATTTTGAGGTCTTAGATGTCATTTTCTCCTATTTTAGGGCACACTATTTCCTATCGATTGATATCGGTCACTTAATTCTAGAGCCAGGGAATATTTTCAAATTGATTAAATTATTTTTAACATTTTTATTTAAAAAAAAACATTAAAAAATTGTTACAGGTTACAGGCTGGTCGGCAGATTCGGAATTAGAAGAATCTGGAGGTCTGGAATCCATAAAAAAAACACTTTATGATCCGAAATACAAGGTTCATCAAATAAAACACTAAAAATGAATCCTGGCTTTTGGCGCCATAGGCTTTGCACTGCCAGAGTCAATGCCGATTTTCTCAACTGGCAGGAACGACATGGAGAACTTTTGGGACATTATAATATATGGGTCAGATTTTCAGAAAATGTACAATTGGCAGCTGTACGCATTTAGTACATTAGGCTAAATTAGGCTGCAATTTGGCCAATACTAGGTAAATTCGAGTATATTTGGCATTGCATTGATTCTAGCAATCGGTTTGGCTAGGTTGAACTGTATTTTAAACTTTATTTTCATCTGAAATTTGGGTTATTTGCGAAGATTGGCAAAGTTGAATTGTACATTTTCTGAAAATCTGACCCATGTAGCACTAGCAAAGATTGCTAATAGAACAGTGGGCCCAGTGGGGCCCCACATCTTCCCACTCTCCTTGTTCCCTATCCAACCATCTTTCTCTTTCAAGTTGTCTCTGTAAGTTAGTATCTGTTTAACATTCATACCTCAAATGAAACCCTGTAAGATTTTTTTTTCACTGTTGTATTGTTGTTGCTTCCCATTCCCTCTCGGGGATGATGAAATCCCAGTGCTCCAATGCATGGACTGCTGATGGAATGGCCATGGTGCATTGCAGGAAGCCTGGAAAAGATGTGTTGTGTTTCCGGAAAATGAGTCATAAGTCGCAAAATTGATATTTTTCAAAGTGTTTTTTTCACAAGATCACATTATTGGAATGTTCTGATTTTTGAAGAGTGTATCACTTATAGCTATATCAATCGATGTATTAAATTTTTTTTTCAAAAACGAAAATATCAAACTTAAAATCTAGAAATACTTATTAGATTATTAGACTGTTTACTATCATTGGAATCAGGGAAAGGGGAAAGGGAAAGGGGAACGGACACGGCCCTAAAATCCTTATTGGACCTTCTACTCATGTATAAGGACCACTCTTTAAATTCGGCAGTGACTTTCCTAGACATCTCTAAGGCTTTTAATAGCGTAAACATTAACTTATTGCTACAAAAGCTAAGATCATTGGGTATAAATGAGAAAGTAATGAAACTTCTTACCTCTTTCTGTGTCGGTAGAACCCAAAGAACTGTTTTTAGTGGACACATATCTGATAAAATTGTTATGAAGGCTGGTGTGGCGCAGGGCAGTATCTTGGGCCCATTGTTCTTTTGTATATATATGAATGACCTGGTGAACTCTAATTTTCACGGTAAACTTTTGATGTACGCGGACGATTGCGCTATCTGTACACCGATTCTAAATAACGATTCCTTTCTGGTTATACAAAATGATCTACATAAACTTGGTGATTGGGCCGCTAAAAACTGCCTTGAGGCGAATGCCAAAAAATCTCAAATTTTAATATTCAAAGGTAATTTAGATGCCTATGTTAGGAAGCCTCGCCCGGTCTATTTGAATCAATGTGTAGTGAATTATGTACAAGAATTCAAGTATTTGGGAATCTGGTTATGTAGTCAGCTCTCTATGCAAAAACAAATTAGTTGTAATTATGGCATTGCCAGCAACTATATAAGACGACTCTCCAGAGTAAAACATCTGTTAAATAGAGAAAGATGCCTCTTAATCTATAAGACATTCATCTTACCTATCATTGAAAAAGCATGTGTGTTTATTGATCTGTCTACGAAAGTCAACTACATTAGGATGCAAAAGTTGCAAAATAGAACACTTCGCTTGATTTATGGTAGAACATATGACATCGAAGGTATTTTCAATATGCATGTAAGATGTAAACTAATGCCGCTTGCCATAAGACGTGAATTACGAGCGTTGAATTTGTTAAAAATGACGGGTGTGTTCATTAATGAAGATACTGGGCATTTATTAAGAGGTGGCTTTCGGAGAAAAATACAATCAATTAGATGGAAAAAACAACGAATTAAGAGAAGCATGCTGGGGCGACTAACTGGTTCTTGGAACCGATTGCCGGAAAGAATTAGATTAGTGGAGGATACCAAATCCTTTAAAAACGCTCTTAAAAAACATTACTTAGATGGTTTTATAAACTCTGGCAGAATTGAAATGTAGAAGACCTATTACTGTGATTCTTTTTCTTTCATTACAACCTTGACTGACTTTGTTCGCTTTTTCTTAGCTCGCTTGATCGCCATTTCTGAGTTTTTTTGTGTTTTTTTTTTGTTTTTTTTTGTGGTATGCTTGTGAGAATTTGACTGTTTTTTGTTTGTTTGTCAGTGTACAGACTTCCATACATATGCAATGACCTATCGTTTTGTGTGATTATTTTCCGAATGTACAAATACTAATCTTTTTGTTGACATAAATATGTAATACCCAACGGATCTCTGATAGAGCACGACGCTATACTTATGTTTTTAACAACTGTTTTTATATTTGAAATTGCCCAGGTTACAACCTGTTTACTATTGTATGTCTCGATAACAAGTGTATGACCGCAAATTGATGTTGTGTACTGCTGTCTTTACGTAACTTAATTACATATATTCCCTCAAATGGTGTATTATTTATATTACTGAGATTATCTCTTCTTATCATAATAACTTCTGCATTTGTCATCTCGCGGAATATGTTCCATAGTATTGTAACTTTTTTTGTAACATCAGGCGTTTCTGAGAACAGCATCATCGATGTAATGTTTTAAGTCCTGAATAAAGATATTTTATAAATCAAATCAAATCAGCTTGATCTCAAAATCTATTTTTTGCGACTTATGACTCATTTTCCTGAAACACATCACATATTATGTATCCCAAGAAGTAATCCTTTAATGAAGTGTCCACGCTCTAGACACTTGCATTAGCAATTGGAAGCTAGTGTAAAAATTAGTGCCCAAGATCCGGAACGAAAATATTTTCTATAGCCATATTCTGAGGCTCAGCTGATTGCCTAACGTATATCAAATTCTGCTAAATTAAGAGTGAAAATTGATGATAAATCTAGGTATATCTGAATGTATTCTGTATCGTATTCATTCAATAAATTGTCTGGTTGTGTTGAACTGTCTTTTGAACTTGATTTTCGTCTTAAATCTAGTTATTTGCGAGGATTAGTGATGGCCAATTGTACATTTCCTGGAGACTCGACCCATATCATTCTGAAAAATGAAATTATAGCAAAATAACGGGACAAATATTTAGCATATTCCAAGCGTCTGAATCTTTCTTATATTCGCCTATGGGAACCCCTTTCC
This sequence comes from Sthenelais limicola, assembly GCA_942159475.1. Lineage (NCBI taxonomy): Eukaryota > Metazoa > Annelida > Polychaeta > Phyllodocida > Sigalionidae > Sthenelais > Sthenelais limicola. Next base: position 51,014,060 of record OW804102.1, read on the forward strand.
GTTAGCCATCTTGGTCCTTGTGCCTTATTTTGTGCTAACCTTCAATTTCTTTTAATGCTTGTTATAATAGTGTTGCTTTTTTTCCAGCTGATCCTTGTAGTACGTGCCCTGAAACGGAAGGTCAGGTTATTTACTGTCGACGCACCTCGTTCACTGCAAATGGTCGTATCTGCATAAATGCAAACACTTTTGATGTTGTACGTTCCCTGATTGAAAATGCCAAACCCATTGGGGCACCAAGGCCTCCTATGAAAGGAAAGCACCCAATGAAACCAACCGGTTTGCCTGCCAGACAACCTGAGGAGACCGATGAGCAGTACGAGGCCAGGCTTGAGAAATACGAGACAGATACAAACACAATTGATGATGTTGTACGTTCCCTGATTGAAAATGCCAAACCCATTGGTGCACCAAGGCCTCCTATGAAAGGAAAGCACCCAATGAAACCAACCGGTTTGCCTGCCAGACGACCTGAGGAGACCGATGAGCAGTACGATGCCAGGCTTGAGAAATACGAGACAGATACAAACACAATTGATGATGTTGTACGTTCCCTGATTGAAAATGCCAAACCCATTGGTGCACCAAGGCCTCCTATGAAAGGAAAGCACCCAATGAAACCAACCGGTTTGCCTGCCAGACGACCTGAGGAGACTGATGAGCAGTACGAGGCCAGGCTTGAGAAATACGAGACAGATACAAACACAATTGATGATGTTGTACGTTCCCTGATTGAAAATGCCAAACCCCTTGGGGCACCAAGGCCTTCTATGAAAGGAAAGCCCCCAATGAAACCAATCGGTTTGCCTGCCAGACGACCTGAGGAGACCGATGAGCAGTACGAGGCCAGGCTTGAGAAATACGAGACTGATACAAACACTCTTGATGATGTCGTACGTTCCCTGATTGAAAATGCCAAACCCCTTGGTGCACCAAGGCCTTCTATGAAAGGCACCCCAGTTGCCTTCAAGACTACCCGAGGAGACGGACCAGCAGTATGAAGCCAGGCTTGAGAAACTGTATAAACAACTGTTAGCTGAATTGCCGAGACTAACGAGACAGATGCCCAGTACAAGACCAGGCTTGGAGAACTAGTATCTAAAATGCTAGGGTTATATGGTTCTACTGCTGTCGAGGAGCGGGTGTAGGCCTACTATGGTTCTAACTGATGCTTATCATGGTTCTGTTAGTGCTGTTCCAGCATGGTAATCTAAGAAACATGTTAACTTGTTTATGATATACATCTGAGCTTTGTTATAATATACATGCTGTTAACAATAAACTAGAAACGGAGACCTGTTTTACTTTTCTTTACCACGATATGAGCCATTAACTACATCCCATTCCCGGGATCCCATTCCCATTGTAATCAGCTATCGTTCCAGTTTAAGATCTTAATAATTGATTCACCTGTCACCAGCCAAGATATAAGCAGTAATACAACTGATCGATCTGCCTCACTTGTGCCCCAAATGGGGGTGGTTTTTATGCACCACAAGTTCCGATGTCGTAACTTTATTTCCGACAAAAAGTTACGAACCCTACGACCAAGGGAACACTGCGACCACTGATGCTGCACGCAAAATTATGACATGGTCGTAGGGATCGTAACATTTTAAAGTGAATGTCAGAGAATTGGTCATAGGATTCGTAAATGGTTGTTTCCAGAAATTTTAGTGAGATTTTTTTTGCAATAATATCAATCTTAGTAGTAGCCTACAAACCTACACATGAGAAATACTATATTGGGAAAAATTGATGAATTGATTTTCTCGAAATCGTCATATGAATTAAGTCTAGGCCCAAACCCTCTGATCAGATATGTCAGTGATTGGACGCCTACTGCTCTAATCGGTTCCCTGGCCTACGACATGCATCTTGACGATTAAAATGACATGTAGGACGGTTTTTTTGGGGTGTTTTTTTTGTTTTTACAACATCATTCAACGTATCCTGCCATCTAGGCCTTACAAATCTAAACATTTATAACATTTAATAAAAACAATATAGTTGGAAGACAATGATTTACGATCAAGATCCTACGTGGTTTGCATAATACAGTTTGTTCTAAGGTGAATATATAGTGTCGCCACCTGGCTTCAGTTTCGACTATTACCTCCTTTAACCCCTGTCTTATCCATCCGGTCCACCTGGTGGATGGTTTTGTTTTTTTTAATTCACTTAAAGGCCAAAACATTTAACATCGACAAGAATTCAAGTGTAAATACATGGACGTACCTCATATGTTGCCTACAAAGTCATATCTCAGAAGGAGACTTACGGACAAGCAAAATTAATAAGTGTGCTTAAGAAAACAGAAAACAAAAATACGTATATCATACGTGACGCAATAAATCTTTCCCTGGGGGTGAATACACAGCTAATTCTTCATTCCTGCATTAGACTTATCTACGCGAAAAATCCAGCAAAAACGTTTATTAATCCATACAAATTACCAAGAAACAAACATAGACCTTTTCACACTCCAATCCCGTCAGAGACATAGTATATAGGTATAAGACGGAGAGAAGATCTAAACGAAAGCTACTCGTAATAGTCCAGCAGCCAAGGGGGTGAACCCGGCTCTGAATGTCCCACAATGGTTTTTTACTGATTTTATACCTTTGGACCCTGGAGAATCCAAATCGTAAGAGTGCCAAGCTGTAACCCTTGAGGGTTTTGAGAAATTCAAGATGGCCGCCATGACCTATCCCCAAAAGTACCATTATCAGGTTTCATCTCATAATTCAATAAATAATAGGAGTAGGAAGACAATTCTTGCACCAAAATGCTCCCTGAAGTATGTACAAACTACATGCATAGTTTCATCAATCAATTAAACAAGCTAAATTAATAATAAATTCATTTATTTGACAATAATGGCCAAAAAAATGATTTTTTGGGGAAATTTCCATGTTTTTTCCTCCATTCAAAAACTTTTAGAATCTAATTATATCCAGTACTTATTAACTAATACAATGAAGGACACTAATACAATGAAGGACATGAACAGTTAATTCAGTATCAATTTATAATACAAACTTACTTCAAAGTGTACAACAATATATCTACTCATGTGTGGTGGCCCTGGTATTTCATCCTCCTCATCTTCTACTATCCTGGTATTATCATTTTGGCATGTACCTGCCCCTTCACAATTGCAGAACATGGTGCATGGGAGCCTTGCCTGTGAACAAGAGCATCTAGCAGACTTACATTCCTGGCAACTACACTTGATGAGTTTCAAAATTGCATCTGGAGCAGGCTGTACATTGCGGGGAACCATCACTGGCTGAAGAACTTGATTTTCCCTGTCCTGTGACCGTCCATGTTGAAGAGGGTCTAGATCAGGTGGCATTACTTCTAGACAGTTCCCCCAAATGCATGTTTGTAGATGAGCTCTCAGGACATTTTGCTCAAAGGACTCCTTTGTTGGTGGTAATGACATCAGTTTAGGTGCTGATACCAGGCTTGCACGCATGGTTTTCCCTTTCCAAGCTCTGAACCTTGCCTCATGGCATGTAGAAGCATCTGGGAAACCATAGCAAGCAGCCATAAAGGCTGTTGCCTCTTGAACAATGTCTGCTCTTGTTGCACTTTTGTCCCCAAGACTTGGCAATCCTTTGCCTTTCTGAAGTACTTTGACCACTTTCCCTTTTCCAATGCCCCAGCATTGGGCAACTGTATCACAACCTGACAGGGCATGGGCAGCAAGAAGGTGAGGAATGAACTTATTATGCTTCATTGCAGTTATACCTATGTTGATAGCTTTCCTCTCCTTTGCAGTCCCTTCCATTATCAGCTGTGAAGTCAGCCTTTTTTCCAAAAAGAAGTGCAACAGTAGGACAAAAACATCTGTGTCATCAGAGATGACCTTTATGGTTGGCCGTGATGTTGGTGTTTCCTCTATTATGGACAACATCTGTTGAACAATGATGACATCTGCTTCCTCTTGTAGGGTCTTGAGAGCTTGCCTGTAGATGAGAATGCCACCACATATTTCAATGGGGACTGGCCTGGGACCAGTTACAATGAGCTTATTTTTCCCATGTGTAATGGTGTCTTTTCTTGACTTGATGGCTTCTATGATGAGCTCTATCAGCTGGCTTTTATTATATGCATTAGTGAGGATCACTTTTTGTGGTGGCAATGGCATTTGATTGGAAAGTCTATGCTGTCGACTTGCTTCCTTTCCTCTAGCTGATCTTGTGCTACACTTGGTACTATATTCTATGTACCTATCGAAGATGAAGTATACATTGGAGTCTTTAACATGATGAGAGATGTAGTTCAGGACGTTTTCTATCAAGTCTTGAACATTTCCATTTGTAGGCCAATGAACCACCCACAGAATTGCTGAGCCATCTATTATTTTGTAATCTGTGCGAGTAACTGTCCTTATTGGAACTTCCACCTGTAGGGCTCTTTTTAGTGCTGATTTGTTCTTTGCAATTCTCATCTCACCTGAATCTGTGAACATTGATGTGGGCATTGGTGCTAGTTCATACTTGAAAACATCTTCTAGATCTATTTCCCGTCCTGAGGCTTGCAGACCTATGATTCTTGAGTATATCAGATTTGTGTCATACACCTTCACTGTACCAACTTGGATGTGTTTTTTCATGATGGTCATTGTTTGCACCTCTTTGGAAATGGCATCATGGAAGCCACCTGGCCATGAGTCCTCATATTTTTTCATCAGTTTCTGGCCAATAGACACAGCTTTGTCGACATTCACTTCTTGATTTCCAATTCTGCCATTCACAATTTGAATTAAACTGTCCTTTGGATGGCTGGAGGGATCAAGAGGATCAATTGCTATTTCCAATTTCTCTTTGATTTTGAGACGATCATTTGCATCAGCTTTGATGCGGCCTTTGAGTTCTTCCTTGTGTTGAGGGGATATACCTTTCTGTTCGGTGGTCATGTGTTGGATATCATTTGCTAATACACTGCAAATATGTAGGCTTAATGCCCAAGTGGTCAGAGGCTTAAGTGTAATACCAATCATTCCACTTGGTCCCTTACCATATCTCATGAATGTAGTCTCAATCATCCTGTCTGTCCATATTCCATTCCATGTACCTGGATTATGACGTGTCACATGTTCTCCCTTGAGGAATCTGTCAAGTACATCATTTGGCAGTGCTTGGATTGATCGAAGATAATACTGCCCATATCGGGCATAATTGTGGTGGCCAGCAGCGAAAAAATATGGAATTATTTCTTTTACCGCCTTCACGTGGAGAGACCAATCACCTTCCTTTTCTGCTCTGCTAAACAGCATCATTAGCAACACAGGTTTTATCAGGGAATCAACCCAAAGTTTAGTTGTCCTGCTCCTATTTGCTAGGCACTCTAAGTGGTTCATTAAACTTTGAGGATCTGTGTGCTGTGGCATGAATTTGCACAATAGTTCCTCTGTTACCATACATAATGCACAATAGTTTTGAGGATATTTCTTCCCCAAAAGCATCTGGGATACTCCACTGAAAGCTGCATCCAGTACATCAGATAATCCTGTCTCAGCCATGAGGGTTCCAACACAGCCTATGAAATTCATAAGGAAGTGCATCCCACCCAGACGTAACACCAAGTTTTGAAATCGATCTGGATATACCCATACTATATTTACTGCTACTTTATATAGCTGTTGGTCACATGTCAGTACAACAATATCCTGCCCAGTCTCCTTAGTTAGTTTCTCAGCTTCTACCATGGCAGTGAGCATTGTATCTGGGTCTGAGGGTTTCATATTGAGCAATGGAGTGTAGACACAGCTGGTCGGGCACTTGGCAGCATGCCCCTCATCTCTATTCAATGAACTATTAAATCCATTTCACTCTGGACAACCTTCCTCCATGGTAACCCTCCTGAGAAAATCAAAATCTCTTTCATAAGCCCTCTGACTTGATACTGCTTGCATTGCAAGAACTTTCAGAGTGGGGACCACTTTTGTGGCCTTTATATCTGGCATGTCTGGTTTTTTGGGGCCTGTGATATCTTTGCACAATATCAAACCATCAAACCATCAAACCCTTTGGCCATTTGCTCCTTCATGCCCTGTTTACAGCTGGAGTGGATGTCCTTGAAATTAAAGTAGCCCCCTCATATTTGGGGTGTGATAATGTTCCACAAGAGGGGGTAAGAGGGAAGTGGACCTGTATCCTTGACTTGTTTGTGCCCTTTCATTGATAAGGGGAAAGGGAGGGGGGCACTTTGAACTGGACACCTGTGGTTGTAGATGCTTCTAGATACCAAGGAAATCCATTTATGATTCCCTTGGACAGGTGTATGATAGTAACTAACATAATTTTTAATCTGATAGAAAATAACCACAAAATGCTGGGAAATGGTATAAAAAATCTTGAGAAATGTACAGGTATATTACAATATGAAAAAATAGGATATAGTTGTTTACTCAAGGCCTTTTGATTATCATTCCCCATCATAAATGGAACATTTTGGTGCAAGAATTGTCTTTCTACTCCTATTATTTATTGGATTATGAGCTGAAAAGTGAAATTGGTACTTTTTGGGTGTGGTCATGGCGGCCATCTTGAATTTCTCAAAACCCTCAAGGGTTACAGCTTGGCACTCTTCGGATTCTTATTCTACAGGGTCCAAAGATATATAATCAGCAAGAAACCATTGTGGGACCTCCAGAGCCGGGTTCACCCAAAAACACCCATTTGGCTGCTGGACTATAACAAGATTTTGTATCTTGGTATTCTCTTAATTTTTTTTCTTTGTCTCTTTCTCACTTTGGGTAACTTTTGTGTTTTTAACCACCCGCATAACTTTTTACCCGCATTTGGCGGCGGGCGGATTTTAATTTCACACTACTTTTTATCCATAAATATTTTCGTGATCCCAAGGTCATCAATCGATATAGATATATATTAATTAAATTATATCACTAGACCTTTTTCTGAATTTCGCTTACCTAAGAAACCTCCTATATCACCAATGCACTCCTAAACTCACTTTCCAATTTTTTAAAAATTATTTATTTCTCTTTTCGACAACTCATGTCATGTCCAGGCAGATCGTCTTAACGAAATTCCAATAAATAGGGGAGAATTACATCAATTACAATCACAAAAACGCCACTTACAATAATTGTAGGACTTACGATCATGTCGTAAGTCCTTATGATGCCCACCCAGGGCATCATAACTTTTGTGCCACTTACGACTGAAAACAAAGTTACGACATGAAGTTATGACATGATCGGATTTTTATTCACACTGATTTGACTTCCGACATTGTCGTAAGGGTTACGACATTATCGTAACTCTTGCGACATTTTTATGCACCTACCCCTACACCACTTGAACCACCCTCGCATAGCTACCTTAATCGTTATTTGCAACTTATATAGGTCCTTGCCTCTACTGAGCGGGAACTATACTGAGAGGGTACATATAAATAATATAACAAACTTTGGCTTGTAAGACCATGTACAAACGTATCTAATTGATAATTAATAATTTTTAGTGTACGATAGATAAACAGATTGTAGAATAGTAAAAATACCTTATGGTAACAATAAAGTACTGTACTGTACTGACCTAAGGAGTGATGTAAATGACACTAATTGTGTCAATATATAAATGTTATGTTAATTTATGTTGATGTGGTAATTAACCCACTTATAAAGATTGTAATGTAGTAGGTAAATGATATTATACAACTGCAGAAAAAATTTAACCAACAACAAATGTATTTCACACTCAAACTTAACAGTGATAATAAGGACGCTCCAGGAAGACCTAAGAATGTCAATTCTTAGAAGGAAATATAAATTTGTATTTCATATGAATGTTAGTCCATTTTCCGGAAATATTGTAACTGTATAATTTCTAGAAATAAACCTATTACAACAACAACAACTATAGAAACGTCCGCCATATTTTTGTTTTTACATCAGACTTTATTACTGACACCTGCCATCTGGGCATATACATTTCTAAACAGGTTACATCAAGGTATAAAAAGGCGAATATGAAATATTTTTTAAATTCGACACGTTCGTCATATTGAATAGACCTGACCCATCGACTGAATATTATACCCCAACGAGATGAGTATTAATCAGCCGCTATGAAAATTACGCTGTCAAAAGCAGTTTCTCGCTGGAGCTACATCACTGTGCTACACCTATACTTATTGATGATTCGGTGGTTTCAGTTCATTAATGTTAACTAGGTTTAACAACTACTTCATTCAGATGAGAGAAACAGAGCTGCTACTTCTTGTTCCCAGTTTCATCTATTCTTAAGGTACGATTCCACTGGTTCGCTTATATATGTGCTCATGGCTTGCTCTTGCTCCGCTTGTTATTGGGCGCTTGTCAGTCGCTCTTCATCCGCTAATATTTTTAGCGCAATACAAGCGTACTTTTGAGTATAACTGAGCTTAGTTATAAGAAATAACTAATTACACAAAATAAACATCATTATCAAGAAGCCATTAGGGCTAATTAATTTGTGCTGCATTTGGGGTACTCTGGAATCGTCTGTCATTTCTGACATTTCTGAATTCATTCTTAATGCGATCTATTATAATTATCATAATTTTGATAAACGGTCGAATGTTTTGAATGATTATTTCATACAAATGATGTTCAGGTAATACAGGTAAGTAAGAAGGAATGATAAAACAGTGCTTTGTAAATCGTGGTTCCATCTTGTGGGTAATACAGGCAATTACACATACATAGTAAGGCAAGGTAATGTAAGTAGTATACGAGATATGTATGGCATTACAAATATAAAAAATAGAATCCAAATTTTTGCTGCAAATTGATACCCATCATATGCTAAATTTATGATTTAATATTATATGTGATCCGTTTTAGGAAAATGAGTCATACGTCGCAAAAAAATGGATTTTGAGATATCACCATATTTGAAAAGAGGAGATCAAGCTGATTCCAATGATAGTAAACACTAGGACACCTAATAAGTATTTCTATATTTTAAGTTTGATATTTTTAGTTTTGAAAAAAAAGTTTGCAATGTTTCTAGATGGGTAATTACCAGTAAAGTAACTAAATATACTCCATACAAAGGCCTACTCCATATAAAGGCCTTCAAAACGCAAAGATATATTTGATACAATGACTTAAAATTTGTTACATGGACTTATATGACTATAACTGCTAAACCCTATAAGAATCGGAACATTTCAGTAAAGAGATCTTGTGAATAAAACATTTTGAAAAATATCAATTTTATGACTCATTTTCCTGAAACACATCACCTATATACTCTGGTGTACAACATATTTTTTCATGGTGGTGTAAATTTGTGTATATATATTTAATAATTTAATATATATATATATATATATATATATATATATATATATATATATAGGCCTACGCGATTCTGCTGATTTTTTTAATTTTTGAAAAATCTTCAAAAATCACCTTCAATTTTTCAGTACAGTCATGCATTATACATCAATCATAGTGATGCGGACGATACAGTTCTCTTTTATCATCATCAAAATAGTGACTCCTTACATTATTACCTCCAGGAGGACCTGAAAAGTGTAAACTCTTGGTGTGCCATTAACAAATTGTCTCTGAATGCTTCTAAGTGTAAATCAATGTCGTTCTCGGTCAGTCGTGCCTCCAAATGTAAACCACAAAACTCAAATCATTCCCTCACTTTGGGCAAATCAATTTTAGAGGAAGTTCATGACTATAAGTGTATAAATAACGTATTGACTCAACGCATGTGTAAGTACTAGTGACGGTTTATTCAAATAGGTCTCCTCCAGGGGCTGTCTGTAGCCAGTGGCACCGCCTGGAGGCAAGCATGACATCAGTACATGTTACACGTATTAACCGCTAGGATTATATCTAGACATGTTCCCTTTTTTGCATAAGGAATAATCAATTGATTTATACATGATTTATACATGAGATGCATGTTTGATTGTTTAAACATCAATAATAACTCTAGGTCTCCTCTCTCGGCTAGACCTCCTTGGATTGTCTACATAGGGACTGATCCTTTTAGTATCAACTTTAGGTTCAACTCTAGGTTCTGGCTCACATATTTCATTTTCTCCGCTCCTACCTTCTGGAACGATTACACCTTTCTCACCCTCTCTTTCTTCTACATATTTCTTCATCGGTACATCTTCACCATATTTCGGTTTCAGAATGTGTCTACGATTTCTTCTTAATATAGAACCGGTCTCTGTTTCTACCACATAAGATCTGGGTGAGATTTCTTTTAGCACAACTGCTCTGGTATCCCATGATTTACCTTCTAGCGATAGTCTAACCTGATCTCCCCTCTGTACTGATGGAAGATCTCTAGCACTCTTGTTGTAGTTACTTATGACTCTATCATCAGCTCCGCCTTTTTGACCTCTAATGCTAGACATATACTCAGGTACAATGGTTACAATTTTACGTCCCATAAGGATCTCTGCTGGCGACGCCCCCGACTCCAGGGGTGCCCCTCTGTAAGCAAGGAGTGCGAGATATGGGTCTTCACGTTTTTCTTTTGCTCTGTTGAATATATTTTTTACAATGCCGACTCCTCTTTCAGCTTTCCCGTTCGACTGCGGGTACCTCGGGCTCGATGTTACATGTTTAAAACCATACACATTTGCAAATTCACAAAATTCACTGGCCGTATACTGCGGCCCATTGTCTGACACTATAGTTTTCGGTATGCCATGGCGAGCAAATATGCTCTTCATATGTTGAATTACACTCTCAGACTTCGTGGAGGGGAGCATGGCTATTTCAGGATAATTGGAACAGTAGTCTATGACAATTAGATAGTCTTTCCCCCCCCCCCCAGTGAAAAAGATCTGTTCCCACTACTTCCCATGGCCCAGCTTTTTCAAGCACCTCATCTCTGTGGTAAGTTTCCTTCTGCTGACTAGGCCTAAACTTAATACAAGTACCACACATTTGTACCCTCCTGTCTATGTCGTTGTTCATGGACGGCCAGTACATGCTGTCTCTCGCCATTCTCTTCTGTTTCTCAGCCCCTAAATGTCCTACATGGAGTCTCTCCAGCATTTCTGCTCTCATGGACGTGGGGATGATCACTCTTGTTCCTTTCAGCAATACACCATTGATAACTGAGATCTCGTCTTTGAAGCTTGCATAGGCGGGACACTGTCCATGTCTCCACCCCTCTGTGACACACTTGATCACCATTTGTAGTAGTTCATCATTTGCAGTTGCTACTGCTATCTTGTCCCACTGTTCACTCGTGGCTGGTATAGCCCCACAGACCATGTCCACATGTGCCTGGACTATTTTGTCTGTCACGCTCTTATTTTCACCATTAGACACATTTGAGCGTGACAATGTATCTGCCACGTATAATTCTTTTCCCGGGGTCCACACGGCAGTGAAAGAATACCTCTGCAATTTTAGCATGAGCCTTTGGATCCTGGGTGTCATGTCATTCATTGACTTCGACATGATTGGTATAAGGGGTTTGTGGTCCGTTTCTAGCACTATATCCCCTCTACCGTATATATATATATATGGAATCTCTCACTCGCAAATACCAAGCCTAAGCACTCTTTTTCAATCTGCGCGTAATTTTTTTCTGACGCCGACATGGATCGTGCAGCATAAGCTACTGGTTTCCAGTGTGAATCATGTCGCTGCAGGAGCACAGCCCCCAAACCATCCTTTGACGCGTCACAGGAGATTTTGATCTGTAGACTAGGATCATAATAGGCAAGGACGGGTTTTGACACAAGAATATTTTTGAGATTTCTCCACTCGGTTTCATGCTCGTGCTCCCATGCCCACGCCGTATTCTTGCACATGAGTGACCGCATGTGAACACATTTCGCAGCCAAATTTGGGATAAACCTCCCCACGTAGTTGACTAGTCCCAGTGCTCGTTGCACTTCCTCTTTGCTCGATGGGGTCTTCATGTTGGTAATTGCTTCAATTTTCGAGAGATCTGGCTCTGTACCCGCTCTCGTGAGTTTCTCACCTATGAATGTAATTTCAGATTTAGCCAACTCACATTTGTCCCAGTTCATGAGAAGATCATATTTGGCTATCCTCTCCTTCACTCGCTTTAAACTGAGGTCATGGTCCTCCTTGGTCGCGCCCCACACCAGAACATCATCCATAAATACCCTAACACCTTGAATGCCTTTGAACATTTGCTCCATGTATTTATGAAAAATTTCTGGTGCGGAGCACAACCCATAAGGCAACCTGTCGTAGGCATACCTGCCAAATGGGGTATTGAAAGTGGTTAAGGGCTTGCTAGATGGCGTCAATTTCACTTGCCAAAATGCCTGTGAGGCATCCAACTTTGAGAACCATCTCGCCTCTCTCATGTCAGCAAAAATTTCTTCCCTGGTGGGTAGGGGATGATGCTCTCTCAAAATATTATTGTTCAGTTCTCTCGGGTCTAAACAGATTCTCAATGCCCCTGTGGGCTTTCTGACCGTTACTACCTCACTCACCCATTCTGTGGGTTCCTCCTGTCGGTGTATCACTCCGAGGTCTACCATTCTGTCAAGTTCTTCTTTCAGAGGTTCTCTCAAAGCAATTGGTACTCTCCTACCTGCTTTAATGCTCGGCGTGGCTCCCTTTCTTAGCTTAATGTCATATTCAAAAGGGATTGATGACAGGGTTTTAGTCCCCTCCGGTAGTGTGCACTCCGGTACCTCCAGCTTGTTTTGGATCTGTTTGTCCTCCACCGTCATGACTCTCCTGACGAGATCAAGCCTCTCACTGGAATCTGCCCCCAGTAGGCTTTGTCCCTGCCGTACCACCACAAAATTCACAAAATGTTCCTTTCCATGCACTCGTGTTTTTAGTACACACTGCCCTCTTACCTCGATAGGGTGGTCATTATAGTCACTGAGGGTAATCATCGCTGGCTTTAGCTTTGGCCTTTTGCTGAGGTTATCATAGTCGTCTGAGCTCAACAAGTCTGCCCCAGCTCCAGTATCTAACCTTACTGGGACAATGTTGCCTTCCACATGAAGCATGTGGACCCACTTGCTGTATTTAGATAGACGTACATGCCTCACTGCTGTAGTAGCTTTCACCATTCCAATGCAAAATGTTTTGTTTTCTTCTCCCTCCTGTGTATTATACTCCTCATTTACCATCCTAACGTTCTTGCGAGGGGAGGGACACAATTTTGCATAGTGACCCTTCTCTTCACACTTGTAGCACCTCACTCTAAAGGCTGGGCAGTTTCTCCTACCATGGCGATTTCCACACTTGCGGCAGTCAAACACATCCTCGCCGCGCTGCCTGGAGGACGCCGCGTCACCCTCGCCACGCTGCCTAGGGGACGCCGCATCACCCTCGCCACGTGGTTTTCCTTTTCCCACTGCCCCAATGGCTGTGGGTTCCGTTGGGTGCACCACTTTCAGTTGATGATCTGCCATCTCCGTCGACCTGGCCATTGAAATGGCTCTCTCTAGCGTTAGATTGTCATGTTCTAACAGTCTCTGAGCTACCTTGGTATCACGTAGTCCTGTGACTAGTTTGTCCCTGATTAATCCATCTTTAATCACACCAAATTCACATGCTGTTGATTTGAGTCTGAGGCGGGCCGCATACTGATCCACTGCCTCTCCTTCTAGTTGGTCACACTTGAGGAATTGGAAACGTTCGTAAGTGACATTGCGTCTGGGATTACAATAGGCATCAAATCTGCGAATCACTGTATCATAGTCCCTCGGGTTTTCTGCCTCGAAGTGTCCTCCGGCCGGATTTGCTCGCCTCGGCCTCCATTCGAAAGACTGATATATTTCTTGCGCGTCCTCCCCAATTGTATTCAGGAGAACGGCTACTCTCCTGCCTCCTGCTTGTCCTCCGATGTCTAAAGACTCCAAATAGTTTTCTAGCTGGAATTTGTATTTCCTCCAGTTCGTCGACACACTTGTCCCTGTAATTACTAAGGGATTCGGGGCAACTATGCCCTCCATTTTCACTGGTTTAAGCGCAAATTCGACAAACTCTCTGGCACCATGTATAAATAACGTATTGACTCAACGCATGTGTAAGTACTAGTGACGGTTTATTCAAATAGGTCTCCTCCAGGGGCTGTCTGTAGCCAGTGGCACCGCCTGGAGGCAAGCATGACATCAGTACATGTTACACGTATTAACCGCTAGGATTATATCTAGACAATAAGTACTTAGGCTTTATTCTGGAGGATCTTCTAACTTTTAAATCGCATGTCCAAAACACATTAAAACTAGTTACTTCTAAAATCAGATTATTTTATAGAGCGAGGAGTGCACTGACCCCCAAAGCTAAGCATGATCTCTACAACTGAGTTTAGTTAGTTATAGCCTGTCTCTAGTCTCTAAATTCTGGTAACTACTGGAAGAAATGGTACCCAGCTGTACCATAGAAGTATGTCGACCATTTTGTCTTTTTTGATTCATTCAACTGTACCTACTCCTGTACTCTTGATCTCGACAAATAAAAAACTCCTTATCTTATCTTATCTTATCTTACAAGATGGCCATCTTGCCTAACCTTGATTTCTGTGATTTTATTTATGATTCCGCCCCTAAGACATTACTGCAGAAATTGCAAACCCAACAAAACCTAGCTTTGAGGATAATTTTCAATAAATCTAAATATGACAACGTAGATGAGGAACACAAACATTTGAACATTTGGCCTTTACAGGTGAGAAGAAATAAGCATATCCTTGACATAGCCCATTACCTAGCCCAAAGCCCATTGAACCTGGACACTAGACTTCTCCCAACGAGAAGTCATGCCAGTGGCAAACAAAATTTAATAGTCCTCAACTCTAAATTAACAAAAATTACTGATTAGGTAATTTATAAAGCACAAACTCGATGGAACAACCTCAGTCCGGAAGCACATAGAATAGAAGACAAATATACGTTCAAGAAATACACTGAACGTCTTCTATCCCCCTTTTAGATATAACACTACCAGCTGGGTACCTTGCCTTCCCCTTCTGCATTTATTTATTTATTTATATATATATCTGTATTCATATTTGTATTACTACACTTCGTACATTTGTAAATGGTGGGTGTAAATACTCGCTCTATCTCAACCTGTGCCTTATATAGCTTGCATTTGTAACAACCTGTATTATATGTAGATCACATATAGATCATTCCTCAATTTAACTAAAATGGTCATACATATTGGTGTGTATGTCATGTTCGGTTTAATGTCACGAATACTGAATAACAAATAATCAAAGTAACATGTTAAGGTTGCAAAATGAGGGCAACTTGTTTTAGTGACCCTCATACTGTCAGCCTATTACCTTGTATGGTTAATGTCAATATTATATATCTTTGTGATGATCATTAAGTATATTTAAAGTCAACGCAACTCTATCGCGACCACTGTATCTCCTTGTTGTGATCATTGGATTGTCATACTTACATACTTAATTCTAGACTAAATGTCACCTCTATGACATGTATTGATAATTTGAGTCTGAATGGACAAATGTTGGTCTACTTGCTTGATATTTTAATGGTGAGAATTCTGCAATCTCACAAGTTGGTCAGTCAACCTGATGTTACTATTAGCAAATATTGACATGAAATTACATCCTTTCACAATGTAAATAACCATCTCACATCTCATCACATCTCTTGCATTACTTGTATTATGTAAACACTTTGTACCAATTTGCAACTTTTCTGTTAATAAGTCAAAAACCTTATCGGCACTCTTCGGGAGACCTAGAATTCTAGACCTGAGCTACCGCATTGTACATTCCATCAGCAATAAAGGATTTTTGAATTGAATTGAATTGAATCAAAAAGAAATTTTACACAGTTTATTTGGTTTAATATGCATAGTACTGAACTATACCCCCGAGGGACTCACTCATTTGAAAAGGGTACCGGTATCATATAGCTCATTTTAAATCCCCTCACCCCGGGCCCTGACCCCTTCTATTTTGGGGGATAGGTGAGAATTTGTCCCCCGAGATGGTAGGCCACTTCTGAACCCATTGGCATTGGCGCTATCAGTCAAGCTACCATTCTAACCTATTCTACTGAAACTCTATAATTAATCGCTTTACCTGAATCACCCCCAATCATGACATCTATGACAGCAAGTCGTAACAATAGTCACCAATGATAACCCTATATCATATAAAATATTATTAATTTCTTGAAATATAGACGTCATGGCGGATACCGACTCATAGCCTACGTGGGTCAGATTTTCATAAAATGTACAATTCAACTTCGCCAATCTTCTCAAATAACCCAAATATCAGACGAAAATAAAGTTCAAAATACAGTTCAACCTAACCAAACAGATTGCTAGAATCAATGCAATGCCGAATATACTCGAATTTACCTAGTATTTATCCAAATTGGAGCCTAACTTAGCAGAATTTACTAAACGTGTACAGCTGCCAATTGTACATTTTCTGAAAATCTGACCCACTGTATGTTGCTAGACCTCCACTGGGCCACCCTACTTTATTCGCGTTCTCTGCACTTCACGGGGCTACAATCTGCAGGTTCAAACGCGCTCTGTAAACAGTCAGCGGAAGTTGAGTGAAACAAGTAAAATATTATAAACTTTCCCCAAACCCGTTACAACGATAGCGATAAACCAACCTGAGAACTCATCTTGCTTAGAACCTGAACACAAATGCGAGTGTAAACCATTTCTATTGCTACATTTTCTCTGTTGTCATACGGTGTAGGATATTCCTTCAAGGCAGGCATATTATCATTATATCGATGTGTTCCCGCGTCCGGTTTGGAAGCGACTGAAGAGACATCTAGCGCTTGCCTTCCGCACTTCCGAGTGTGTTTACAAAACAGAGGCACGTGATGTGAAAGGAGCCATAACACGAGGTCGGAGTACATGAGAAGTAAACATGCTTAAACTGGAGACGTTTCGAGATAATATCAACATAAGAAGACGTGAGGTAATACGTTATCTGTTCTTGATGTGTTAAATGACACGGCATGTTACTGATACCGTACATAATTCATAAAAGAGAAAATGGAAATCAAATATCATGTAGTATATCCCTCATCGCGAGTCAGGAAGGAGGGAGGGTATTTCTATTAGGGAAAGTAGGAGGTATTTAGGTGAATTTAAGCTTGGCAGCCTCTCCCGGCCTATCACCCCAACATCGGTCTGGGACGGGGAGTGAAAATATGATAATCCTGGTTACTTTACCCTTTTGTTTTCCATCTCATATGTACCGTACTATTTGGGTACAGTACATGTACAGCAATATGGATAAATTACGGTACTGATAAAGAATCCTGAGTGAGTCAGGTTATAGTTAACCAGATACTAAATAAACAAGATTAATCTACAGAAAAGTAGGCTACGTACTAGGCCAAAAAAAATTAAAATAGGTGTGTTTCCGAATTACCACCCCTACCTAGAAAAACCTTACCCTACCTAAAAATGTTTTTACCATACCTGATTTTGTTTTCATCATATCTTACTTTTTTGGATTTTATTTTAAAAAAAGCTTATAATAGCAGGAAAACGGGTTTCCTAACCCGAAACTGTCAAAAAGCACATTTAATTCCCATGTTTAAAACAACTATTGCTATGAAATAGACATTTTTTTCAGTTCCTGGGAGGTGGGTCCCCCCCCCCCCCCCCAAAAAAAAAAAGAAAAAAAAGTTACCCCCCCCATCCTAGTTTTTCAGCCAGATAAATCGGAAACACACCTATTTTTTTGGGGTCCTAGTATAAATAGCATAATAGGCCTATGTATGTATACGTACTATTATATTTGAATAGGTTTCTATTCCTATTTAAATTTATCTGAACTACTCGAGATCTTCTGTTCCTGGCCTTCCATGGAAGACATAACATTAATCTCAGAAGTGCCGGGCGTATACCAAGTGTTGAAAAGTTGATGTATTATAAAATTCCATAATACTTATACTGCGTCCAGATTGCTGAAGAAAACCTAAAATTCCAAGGCGATGTTGATATACTCTATGCACATGGTCACTTGTTCACCTTGACGGACGACTGGAGAAAACTCGAGTCATTAGATGTTGTGGCACCCACTAACCAGGTAATTATTCCAATGGGTGAGATCGTCAGAAAACGTACAATTCGATCATCTTCACAAATCCTCTCAAATGACCCAAATTTAAGAGAAAAGTGACGTTAAAAAAATACAGTTTAACACAATGAAAGAGACTTTTTTTTATCAACACAATGCCAAAGATACCCTGATATACCAATTATTCATATGGGTCAGATTTTCAGAAAATGTAGGGCCGCCGAATGTGCATTTTCTGAAAATCTGACCCTAATACGTTTAATTTGGTGTTTTGGAAATAAGAGGAAATGATGCCCTTGTGTGCAAAGAAATGTCCTTGTAATTCTGCCCAGCACTGAATTTCATTGTTTATTATATATATATATCGTATTTTTATTCTGAGTTGATCACTTACATCATATTTCCAGAAAAGGACACCAGCCTCTCACTTTGAGTTCTTCCTGGGGTATCCAACACTATTAATGCCAGTTATCCATTAGACACGATATCGGGATGTACATGGGTCAGATTTTCAGAAAATGTACAATTCAACTTCGCCAATCTTCTCAAATAACCCACATTTCAGACGAAAATAATGTTCAAAACTCAATTCAACCTAACCAAACAGATTGCTAGAATCAATGCAATGCCGAATATACTCAGATTTACCTAGTATTGAGCAGATTGCAGCCTAATTTAGCAGAATTTACTAAATGTGTACAGCTGCCAATTGTACATTTTCTGAAAATCTAACCCACATAAATCTGTCCGATCCAGAAGACAAAATACTAATCTATTTTAGGTTTACTACCAGCTCATGTTATATCTGTTAATTCCAGTACATTATAATACAATCAATACCTAATGGGATTTACTTTATAATACTGAAATATGTATAGTTCTGTCCGATCCAGAAGACAAAATTCTAATCTATTTTAGGTTTACTACCAGCTCATGTTATATCTGTTAATTCCAGTACATTATAATACAATCAATACCTAATGGGGTTTACTTTATAATTTTTTATTTTTTTTTTATTCAATTACGGGCCAAGACATTTAACAAAGTAGCATTCAAATGTAAAAACGTAGTGTTCACCATGGACGTGCTTCATACGGTGCCCTGGGCTATAACTCTGCCTCTTAGGGAGGACTTCTAGCACAATTACATCACTACACATTACTGCCCATCATAAGGCTGGACACAGTCTGGAAAAAAAAACTAGAGTTGGCATAATCTTTCGACCAAAATATGTAACAATCGTTGGCAACGGTCTGGAGTTGCATATAGACAAGAAAAAGATACTGAAATACTGAAAAATAATACTGAAATATATATACCGACCACTTTAAGTGAAAGTTCAAAGTCAATGTCCTGTCGGCGTTTGTTATTATCAAATTCTACCAGTTAATGCATACTACTTGACTTTAAAAGTCCATGAGCCTGGTCAATATTATCCTCAACTTTTAAAACAACAACAAACATACAATCACCTTAAATTGAGGTACAATACAGTTAATTGAAAAATAAATAAATAAATAATACCCAGTTGTTTCAAACATATAAATTTCCAATTTCATCGATATATATCGATCCTATAATAAGGACTTGCATGCCTTTTCTTAAATTGTTGGTTTATCTATACAAGTAGATAATCAAGTTTTAAATCGTGAACACTTCAACTAGTACTAACTGAACTTAATTCACTACTCAAATGTGATGTGTTTCAGGGAAATAAGTCATAAGTCGCAAAAAATAGATTTTGAGACACCATTATATTTAAAAAGAGGAGATCAAGGTGATTCCAATGGTAGTAAACATTAAGGGCATTAAATAAATATTTCTATATTTCAAGTTTGATATTTTTATTTCTAAAAAAAAAAGTTTTCAATATTGATGGGTGAACAATTACTGGTAAAGTAGATAAATGTACTCCATAGGATGATCTTAGAAATGCATGAGTATATTTAATACACTATCATGAAATTTGGTCCATGTATTCATAAGACCTATCTCACTAGATACTCCCAAAATGAAAACATTCCAAAAAGGAGATCTTGTGAATAAAGGACTTCTAAAAATATCAATTTTGCGACTTATGACTCATTTTCCTGAAACACACCACAAATGTTCATCATATTCCGCGAAATACCTTGTTTTAAGGTACTGACGCATCTTCACATTCTTCTCCAGTTACAGTAATAAATGACGATTTCAAATAAAATCATTCAACAATTGTTTTCTTATAATATCTTACCTCAAAATAATATGTTTCAAACGTTCCTTAACTTGTTTTTTCCCCCAGATTTTCAACGTGGATTCTGGAAGCCTCATTCAAGTATCGAAGGATGATCGTATCTTGAAAGTAATATTCACGGATGAAGTAGACAAGATTTACACTGTGAGCCTTATGTAGAAAATACTTCCATATCCTTCTAGAAATCGCCGATTTAATTACCTTAATTGTTATATATATATATATATATCTACTAGATTATTATTAATGTTTTCAAATGCAGGCGCTGTCTTTTATATTTTCATTGAAAGAAACGTATCAATTCCTTGTGAAATTTCACGAAATTGCTCACTATAACACATTTCAATGTAATCCTGACTTATTGTAAGCTCAGTAACAGGTCTATTGACCAATCATTATATACAAATGTATATTGCATTAATGTCCTATCAGAGACAGATAATACTGTATGTTCAGTAAACAGGTTTTATCAACCAATTATTATTATAACAAGGTCTATTGGGTTTAAAGACTTGAGGGACATTAGAACCCGACGGCATCACCCAGATAGGATCATGTTGAATTGCCCAAACCCAAAGTCTGAATTAATAAGAAATTCGATCTATTATAAGATTCCATCCTACTGGAACAGTTTAGACACTCCATATCACAATATAGTGAAACCTGAAGTGTTCGCAACACAAGCCAGAAAAAACTATCTGGCAGGATGATAATTTTAATTATTGATTAGCTAGCATATTATTATTATGGCTGGCTTATATTACTGCTCTTGTGATAGACTGTGATAAGCATGCCTGCCTCACCTATTGTATGAACGAGGTCAGACATGTCTTACGCTGACAAATTTAATTTCGAGCATATTTATGTTCTGATATTAATAATTTATAGGGAATTATTCCCAATCATTCATTGCCGTATTGTATCATCTAAAAATTAATTTATACCATTATTAAAATAAGGGCTGCTGCTAAGGCGTTGACTTAGTAGTAGATTGTACCCTTATTTCCTTGTTATTAGACCAATGTGTCCAGCAGAGTCTGAGAGCCTCCCACCGCCGTGGAGATAAAGTCTCGCTGACATGGAACCACCAAATAAAGTATAACAAACAAACAAACAACAAACAAAGTCTTACACGACGAGATAATTATTACTCATTATATCACATATCATATTAATAGACTCTGTAGTGAGTTTTCATTGTAAATTGGTGCTGTATTAGCTTTAAATTGATGACTAATGTATCCAGAAGTGGTGCTTTGTATTTTATTTTATTATTCTAGAGATGGGAGTAGGTATATCTGATGGACGGACCAGGAAGATCTGTTCGCAGAGGCTCCTGTCCATTTCGTATACTGTAAACGTATTAATGTTCGCGCAGTATTGATTTTCGCGATTTTCGCGCACAGCCTTATGTGCGCGAATTTAAATCCTGCGCGAACCTATAATTATTACATAAACAAACTGTGAGGCTTCCTTGCTGCGCGAATTTAAATCCGCACGAAAAAGTGTCAAAGTACTTACTCCACGAAAATTTATCCGCGCGAAAATAAATACATTTACAGTAACTACTGATCGACTTGAATAAAAATCTCTCTCTCTATATATCTATATATTTTTTTTGAACATAATTTTATTCAGGCTTACATTTACAATTATTACACTGTCACCCTAGGGGTGATATTCTTTAGTGCCCTGCAACTTTCGCTGGCACACCGAGGTATTTTAGTCACATTTTATTATCCTGTACACATTTTACATGTTCCACCTAATGTGTATCTAGATTAATCTTTGTAGCCAAAATTACGCCCATTTAAGAGAAACTTGAAAACATGATTATGAAAGATGATGAAAGGAATGATATATGAAAAATAGAAATAATGTGGTGAAAAGGCACCTGTCTATTATGTTCACATATCTTATATGGTCGCCATGACGCACGGACGTGGTTATACCGAGAGCTAGACATACGGTTGGCTTTTAGCTCAATTATAACGGAATTCATTCACCCCTCACCTCATCCTCATATATATATCACCATGGAGTACTACCGAAACAGAAATTTGTGCCTATTGGACAATATATAGTGTTATACGAACAATTAACCATTTGGAATACCCACACCGGTGAACGACTGGGCGATATTCTAAGTGAGTACACATGTACCAGTACCTGTCAATACAGGTATGCGTTGAGACCTATATATAGATTGTGCTACAGTGAACTAACAAGAAACTCTCTATGTATGTTATGGGCAAATGCCTATAATTTAAAATGGAGGGCAGAGTAAATCAACTCGCTCAATCTATGGGACCCCTTGAAGATGCAGTAGCAAAATTACAAGCAGGTTCAGCCAAATTGAATGTACGAGTGAAACAACTTGAATTGGAAGTATACCAACTGAATATAGTGACAGAAAACCTCGAGGACTATTGTCTCGAACTTGATAAAGGACAAAGGCGCCGGCATATAATTTTATCAGGTCTAGCAGAAAATAAAGATGAGTCAAAACCTAAGTCTAAAGAAACACTAAGAAGGGTAACTGAGTTATGTGGAATGATTGACGACACCTTCACAGCAGCTGACATGGAATTTGCTGCCAGAATTGGGGTGAAAGGGGGACGCAAGAACATAACTAGGAATATCATAGTCAAATTTAAGAATGAGGAAACAAGGAACCGAATCCTCAGGGAAAAAGCAATGTTAAGGCAAACTGCCGGCTTTGAAAAGTGCTTTTTTAATCCGGATCTCCCGGAGAAAATTGCCCGCAGACAGTCCGAAATGCGCCAGATCGTGGCTCACGCTAAGCAATCTGAATCTAAAATTAAACCCAAGTTGGTTCGTGGCAAATTGCAAATAGCTAACAAGCAATACGGTCACAAGGATTTGAACATGTTGCTGGAGGGTCTTAAAATAGCTCAAGTGAAAACAAAACGTATCAAGGGTGCAACCGGCTACCAAGGGGAGCACTCACACTTGTCCAATTTTAGCCCTGCCATATTCCAATACGACGGTAAGATGTATAGCACAGCGGAGCACGCCTACCAATATCAGCGTGCTGTGATGACGAAGAATATGATAGTAGCCAAGTCTATCACTACCACAACATGTCCCCGGGCAGCCAAACGATGGGGCGACAGATGTGACGATAACAATGAGGCATGGAATAGGAATAAACTACGCATCATGAAGGAAATTCTCACGGTTAAGTTCGAGAAGGTGGATTACGCCAAGCAGGCGCTACTAGCTACTGGAAACAGCATGTTAGCTGAATGCACACATGACAAATGGTGGGGCATCGGACTTCCACTCTCAGATAAAGCCTTAAATGATGATAAAACACAGTGGCCTGGGAAAAACCATCATGGGCGGATACTAGTTGAGATAAGGGAAGAACTCCGTAGAAACGAGCAATATGAACAACAGCTCAATGATCTAGGACCTGTCTTCAATGAACAGTTCGCAATAAAAGAGCCAGAATTTCTGCGCCCTGACCCCCTGGCACCAAGCTCCCTAAAAGATAGCGATAGTGAAGCGGACTCGGATGAGAGTCACGCAAGCGATGAGGAGGATGAAAGTAGTGAAGGGCAGGACGGCGATGAAAATAAGGTGGGTTCACCTGCCTCACCTACTAGACACGCACGTGACAACATCGCTACTCTAGAGGACGAGCAAGAGGCAGATCCACAACAGGCACTTGCCTTAAATCGAGATCTAACCCAACAAGATCCAACTCAGGAAGCAATCGCCATAGCTGATCAGACCCCCGAGACACAAGAGCACACAAATAGAGAGGCGAGCCCAGTCAGGAAACCCAATGAGAACCACGCCCCCCCTGATACACGTGGAATGCAAGAAAATAAACAAAACAGGGCTGATGACACCGCTACACGTGGCAGGCGTAACAAACCTAACAAATCGGTCAGCGCTGATCGATGCACGCGCAGCGGAAGCAATGGCCCATCCTAACTTCCGCCCACTCGAGCAAGGCAACACACGCAACCACGAGGTTAGTTCTAAACTCAAAGTACTCAAGAATTATGGCTTTTAATGAAGACTATGATATTGTGAAGGCGATTATTCTCTCGGATTCGAGGGGGGCAACGTTGGCTCCCTATCTGAATCATGAAGAGATTCGCATTCAGCACTTTCCCGGTAAAGGAGTCGTCAGTATGTTTGAGTTGGGGAGGCCAACCCTAGACCTATACCGGCCGCAGCACATGTATTTGTTTGGTGGAATCTGTGATTTCACCTACAAGCAGCAGGGACGAGTCGAGGTGAGGTACGACAATGCCGAGGCCTTGGAAAATTACGTTATTGGAAGATTGGAGAATGTTCTGGAGAGCATGGCATCCGACTACCCGTTTATTACACCAGTTCTGTGCGGGATATGTGGCATGTCACTTGCCAAGTACAACAATGACTTCTATCGATCGCCAGACCAGACCATACTTAACCAGGCCATAGTAAGCGTAAACTACTTCATAAAAGGGTACAACTTAGACCGAGGGACAACTCACCCCTACCTCACAAGCAAGGTACATAAGGTTTCATATGGGATTACCTGCTTCTCCTATAACGCGCTCTACGACGGTATACACGCCAAGCCATATGTTATTGAGGACTGGGCGAAACAGTTCACAAAGGCCCATGAAGCTAACAAGTGGTGAACTTATCTTTGCTGGCATGTGCCATTTAATTTATGTTAAGTGGTAATACATTCCTATTGATGTGTAATTATCTAAGCTATGTTATGATGACCTACTGGTTGGGTACGACAGTTATACTGGTTGGTGCTACTAGCTTAGTACAGAGCTTCTTGATTACTAGCACTCCCCTGACGAGAGTATACATGTTTGAGTTATGTTGTGTTATGTTAAATAATGTACTCCACTCAGAGCGAGCAGTAAAATGGTACCATGCTAACTATGCAATACATGTAGCTAATTACTATCACAGACTGGTACAGACAGTATATTTAAGTTGTGTTATGTCAAACTATGTACCTCCCCTAGTTCGAGCAGCTAAGCTATACCGAGATAAACATGTAAAACATGTAGCTGTATTATTATGTAAACAAGTTAGTACTGCAACACTGCATATTATTACTCGTATGTTATGTTTATTAGTTAGACCTGAGTTATGTTTGTTACGCATAGCCACTGGCACGTGCCGATGGTTAGGGTATTGCTTAAGTAAAGACCTATGCATAGGCGAGTTAAGAGTCATAGCTATGTCAATTATTTAATAATAAATGACAGAAGATAATAAGTGTAAAACACATGAAAGCATCAATGATCTTGCAACTACTAAAGGAAAGAAATACTACTATTTAAATATAAGGTCCATACTAAATAAATGGGACGAACTATCAAGAGATTTACTAAATATTGACTTCGATGTGTTCTTGTTTGGAGAAACTTGGTTGAATCACAAAATCTCAAGTAATAATATTACACTTAATGGCTATAGTCTGGAAAGACAAGACAGAGATAGAGGATTAGGTGGTGGGTTATGTGCCTATATTAAAAACTCTATATCTTATGAAATAGAGTCTCAGCTATCATGTTGTAATGAACATACGGAAATGCAAGTAATATGGATAAAAAATGCTAATACTAAAGACCTGTTAATCTGTAATGCATACAGACCTCCATCAGGCCAAGTTCAGGCATTCTGTGAAGATTTAACACGAATTATTAATGAAGCCAAGGTTAAAGTCCCAAACGCCGAAATAGTAATTATAGGAGACATAAATATAGACACTACTCCTAATCAAGGTAATGTCAGACACATAGAGGAACTACAAAAGTTAATGGATGACTTTTACCTGAAGAAATTAATTTATGAACCGACACGACTGGGCTTAAATGGCAAAACAACTATTTTAGATCATATATTAACTAATGTTACACATGTTAAGCAACAAGGGGTCATCACATATAATTTAAGTGATCACAACATTGTTTACTTTGTGAAAAAGAAAAAACGTACACGTTATGAAAAATGTAATTTCACAGCTAGGTCGTACCGTAGACTAACCCAAGACAGTGTCAATGATGCGGTGCGTGAGGTAACGGATTGGCAAAAATTGTATCGAACCAACAATCCAAACAAAGCCTGGTCGTTTATTTATACTAGACTTCTGAAAATAATGAACAGTCTCTGTCCTAAAAAGAAATACAGGTCAAAAAAGGAAAAACCAGACTGGTATACGAATGATATTCTTAATTTAGCTTATAATCGAGACTACTTCTTTAAAAGATACAGGAAAACCAAACTGGAGGAACACAAACTAAGAGCTGTTGAATTTAGAAATAGAGCTAATGAAGAAATAAGAAAGGCCAAGAGTATGTATATAAGGGATTTATTGGAAAGGAACAAGTATGATTATAAGAAGTTTTGGCAGGTGCTAAACGCATATCTCCCATTCAAGGAGGGTCACAAAATTATCGATCGTATTATGAATCCGACAACTGATAAAATGGTTTATGCAGAAAATGTGCCGGAAATAATTAATGAATATTTTGCCAATATAGGAAGCAATATAGCCAATTCACTCCCTGATCCTGATCAAGATCTGTTACGAAGATATACCTTACCTCCTGATGACAGGCTTCGCCTGATAGAGGGCATCCAGTATATACCATTTAATCAGGAAATTTTTATGAATATAGTTAAAGACTTACACCCTGGTAAGTCATCTGGATGTAATCAAATTCCGATGCGTGCATTTATGATGTTCTTTAGGTCGATTCAAGAGCAAATGATCTATGTTCTTAACTTGTCAGTTACACGAGGCATAGTGCCAGATATTTGGAAAAAGGCTACGGTAGTACCAATTCCCAAAAAGGGAAATGCAATACATACTACTAATTTAAGACCTATCTCACTCACACACGTAGCCAGTAAAATCCTGGAAACCCACCTTAATAACCAAATACAGTCTATACTTGAATACTATCACATAATAAGTAAAAATCAAGGCGGGTTCAGGAGAAATTCATCGACCACTGAGACAATAGGACTATTACTTTATAAACTATTAAATAATGTGAATAATAAAAAGGACTCTACTCTGATTTTCTATGACTATAAGAAAGCATTCGACTCGGTGAGTCATACATTATTATTGAACAAAATACAAGCATACCACTTCCCACGTTGGTTATATAACTGGTTATCAAATTATCTGGATAAAAGACAACAAAGAGTTAAAGCGGGGGAGTATATGTCACAATATCTCCCAATAAACCATGGAGTCCCTCAAGGGTCAGTACTGGGACCTACCCTGTTTAATCTGTTTGTCAATGACTTATGTAGAGCCGACATACAAGGCGATATGCTCTTATTCGCCGACGACATAGTGCTAATAAATTCTAACTGCTCCACTGACATACTACTTACACAATGTCAACATGATAGCGAACAGGTTGTAAACTGGAGCCAGGTTAATAAATTGTCTATAAGTCTGCCTAAGACGAAATCAATGTTCATACCATACCAACAAAGAAATGCTACATCTATACCTGAAACTGCTATATTGATCCAGAACACGCCCATTGAATGGGTAATGTCTTATACATATCTTGGGATGCTTATTGATAATAGGTTAAAGTTCGATGCAATGGCAGGTGCCTTAGTTAGTAAAGCAAATGTAAGACTATATAACATCTATATTAATAGACATGCGTTGGACTGTAGAACACGTTTGATGTTAATTAAATCCATGGTCCTGAGTCACCTTGATTACGCTAATATCTGCTACCTTAATTGTAATAAGGTAACTATTCGTCGACTACAGGTATTACAAAATAAGGCTTTAAAGTTTGCCATGAAAAAACCTAGATATTATAGTACGGATATTATACACAATGAAAGTAAAACTATGAAAGTGAATGAACGACTGTTTTATAACACAGTGAAATTTATGCACAAACAATACTACCACCGTAGAGTGGACTGGTTGGATAGGGACGAAAATGTAGCTAATTACGTACTAAGAGATAATAGGTCACTGAACTTTAGGTTAGTACGCCCGACTGATAATAGGTTTCATAGGTCACTGGCTTACACGGGTATCAGGATGTGGAATGATCTCAATATATCCTTCAAACGCATTGAGGATAAATTACTATTTAAATCAGCCACTAAAACTGCTATATTACAGGGTCAAATCCCTCTTGAACATTACTTCCAATAAGTAATTAGTATGTACTATATATACTATAAGTACTATAAGTACTCAAGGTAAAACAATTACCTTTGATTGTTTACTGATCGATGATATGGAACATTCCAGAAGGAATTATAGCTTAATATTGTTATTATTAATACAAATAACACTTGACTTATACGTTCGATGTACTCCATTATTTGATTATTCGATTATTTGATATATCAATATCGTTTCCATTTTTTTATGTATTATTTAAATCTCAACTCCATCTCATCTCATCTACTCATTACTGTTATCCGTTACCATGTTCTCTCGTTGATTTGATTTGATTATGACATGACTCCACAGATAAAGAAAAAAAACACCGCAAGTTCACCCTCAGGGCCTGGCGGGAGATAGGGAATACCCTAGCCATGTAAATAAGATTCTGGGCACTTGCCTCAGCTTTTCTTACCTGAATAAAGAAATGTCAAAAAAAAAAAAAAACATTACTTAATAGTCGAAGTGAGATAGATGAATCAAACATTTTCGTAAATTTGTCTATACATATATATATATAAATTTTTCTATACATATATATATATAAATAAGAACCTGTACAAAAAAATTATTTCAGGTTTTCACCAGTGGAAACATAGAGGAATGGACGTTCTCTCAGTCGACCCCTGCCTGGTCTTGCACTGGGAGGAGATGCTTTATACAGAAAGACCCACGCAATGATAAGGAAGTCAGCGAGGAAGAGTCAAGTTGTGATCCACAAGTAGTTGATTTTGTATTCCACCGGCTGCACAATGGCATCTACTGGTGTGAGAGGAGGAGCATCACTGACAAGGCAACTAAATATGACATATTCGGACGTACCTTCACATTCGGTAAGTTCAAATATGTGATGTGTTTCAGGAAAATGAGTCATAAGTCGCAAAAAATAGATTTAGAGATACCATTATATTTGAAAAGATGAGATCATGCCGATTCCAATGATAGTAAACAGTCTAATAATTTAATAAGTTTTTCTAGATTTTACGTTTGATATTTTCGTTTTTGAAAAAAATAGTTTCTATTATTTCTGGGGGTCAATAAACAGTAAAGTACCTAAATCTAGTCCATATGACGACCTTTAAAATGAAAGGATATATTACATAGATTGTCCTGAAACTAAATACATCGATTGATATATCTATAAGTGATAAACCTCCCAAAAATTAGAACATTCCAATAATGTGATCTTGTGAAAAAAATACTTTGAAAAATATCAATTTTGCTACTTATGACTCATTTTCCTGAAACACATCACATATGTGATGATGTGTTTCAGGGAATGAGTCACAAGTCGCAAAACATGATTTTTTTTTGTTCAAATTTATTTATTCAGGAATTGTTACAAAAATTAATGCACTCTCACCCGTGGATGTGATGAGGTGTGATGAGTTATTAAGTACAGATACAGTAATGATAACAAACAGTTACTTTAACAAGATATGGGTCAGGTTTTTCATAAAATGTACAATTCACTTTCACAAATTCTCTCAAATAACCCAAATTTCGGTCGAAAATAAAGTTCAAAATACAGTTCAACCTAAACAAACAGATTGCTAGAATCAATGCAATACCGAATATACCCGAATTTACCAAGTATTGACCAAATTGCAGCCTAATTTAGCAGTATTTACCAAATGTGTACAGCTGCCAATTGTACATTTTCTCAAAATCTGACCACGATTGGTGAGATGGGATTGGTGCAGACAATTTGGTTAAGGTCAAGGCGTTACAATATATAAAAGGTGTGAGAGGGTGTTGGTGATTCCCGAATCGGATAATCACAGTCAATACTATAGTCATATAAACGTGGTGTAATGTCATTTCCATTGTAAGAATCTGAATAACAACAGCTACTAGGTAAAGTCAATCAATCTACAGTAAGATAAGTAGTCATTTCCCGAAATGATTTATTCACAAGATGTCCTTGTTATTGGATTGTTCTAATTTTTGGAAGGTTTTTAGAATTTCATAATTTGTGAGATAGTTTGGTATTTGGAATTCTCTAATGATAGTACACAGCAGGTCCTTGTATAAATGTTAAAATTAGATTTAAAAGTCATGCTCAGTGGATTGTCTTGATAAGAGTATGTGGGTCAGATTTTCAGAAAATGTACAATTCAACTTCGCCAATCTTCTTAAATAACCCAAATTTCAGACGAAAATTAAGTTTAAAATACATTTCAACCTAACCAAACAGATTGATAGAGTCAATGCAATATCGAATATACTCGAATTTACCTAGTATTGACCAAATTGCAGCCTAATTTAGCAGAATTTACTAAATGTATACAGCTGCCAATTGTGCATTTTCAGAAAATCTGACCCATGTAGACGCCCGTAAGTCTATTTCCGATGTAGTATGATGATGCTCCTCATTCTGCACTTGATCTTAATTTCTCTTTTAACTTTTTAAAGATAGTTTTTCTTTATTTTCTAATTGTAAATCTTAGTAATACACCTTTGTCGATTTGCTTGATCTGTAAAACTGTACTAGTATTTTTTTCTGTTTTCTCCATTAGCTTTGACTGAGAACATTGTGTATCACATAACGCTTGGCTAGATAAATACATTTAAATACATTTGTAAAGTAATAGCCATCTTACCAGACTTAGCTAGACTAAGACTGAGGCTGTTCCCTACCTGTCTAACACATTATCCTGCTATGTTTATAATATGTTCAATGTCTGTATTACAATGTTATTTATGTTTATCACACTTTCAGGGATTTTGTGTGCAAAAAGGCCATGCAATATTCACGATAAGTGAACGCTGAAAACGCCAGCCTGCAATAACCATGTCTGAGCATGCAATAACCAACATGTCTGAACGTGCATTGTCCCTCTCTGAACATGTCTGAACGTGCACTATCCCTCTCTGAACATGTCTGAACATGCAATAACCAACATGTCTGACCATGCAGACAAGGATATTTCCCCTGTCTTTGATGCTAGCCTTGCGAAAGTTTACACAATTGGAAAGTTTACCATGCATTGACCTGTTGGACTGGAGATTTTAATATATTCTTAAGAGAAATTGGTAAAATAATGACTTTACTTGGAAGTTTTTCATACAATATATACACAGCTCTCTTTGGAAGTTTGTGGCCCTGACAGTTTGCCACCTGACACTAAGGGATGTGGTTGAATTTCTCACAATGGTCATTTATTGGTAGTCCATAAAACCTTGCTCCCCATGGTCATTTATTGGTAGTCCATAAAATGAACTGGCCTCACATGTGTTACTCTTTATGACCCACCCAGCTTAGGAAAGAAAATAATCAATAATTGATATTCAAACATATTTCAATACTCTAGATTCATATAGCTTATGTTATATGCATCATTTTGCTAGTTTCAGCGTATTTCTGTGACTATTTTAAGTGGAGATATAACTTCTGTTACTGGTGTCACAATAGGGGAAGCAAACATTAGGAACAAGCCCCACTCTCCTGAGAATTAAAGGTTCAATTGATTCAGTAATAGGGGGTCGATATCTACAGTGCCCTAATCCTTAAAAATAAAGTATATTTTAAAGTTTTCATGTTAGTTTCAAATGAGGAGTTTGATCTTATTGTTTGGATGTAGGCATTTACATCCTTTGGCCGATCTAAAGTTGTGTGGTTATCCTGTACAATAGTAAATTACATTTCTGAGAAATAGGGAAAAAATTAACAGGTCCCTGTTCTTGTTTTTAAATGAGTTTAAAGTTATTTCTCTTGATCAATTTGTTAAAAGTGATAAAATATTTTAGTCAGTTTTCCTATTTGTATTTGGGAAACTTTTTCCTACCAAAACCCCTAGATTTCAAGTATTTGGATGAATTAACCCACAATTCCCTGGGGAGGCTGAGCTTGAAAGGGTTAAACACTGCAGATCAGTAATCTAGGTAGTAGATACCAAATATTTAGATATTAGATCTTACTACATATCTGTTACTTGGTTTTATCAGGGAGGTATATACAGAGGGAGTAGAAGCCAAGGTTGGACTCCACAGGACTATGCCTGTCTGGGTGGTGTTTTCACTATTGTATACCAGGTGGCGTTGCGGTGCTGTTTTTTGTACCCTGAAATTAGACCCAAGCATTCTGCTAACACTTTTAGCTATATCATATAATCATAAATCAGTAAACAACAGCTAAGTTGTTCCATCAGCATACATAATATTTGACACATTGGTAGCCCAGTTAAATTTGATTGCCTTTTCCAAGCAACACCATAACAGTCACATACTTAAAAATAGCTATACAATTGCTGGCTATTGGGTATATATGGGTGGGAGTGGGTTGACCTGATTCACTGTAGCATAGAAATAGACACATGTGTCTATTTCTATTACTGTAGTTAGCGCCACAAGCTCTAGTGGCATTACTCTTAACTATTGGGGTACCACGCATTGAACCTGGCTTCCGCTCCCTCTGTATATACCTCCCTGGTTTTATCAATGATCATCTCTATGACAATCTGGATAAATACTCACAATGAAAACAAAATGGCATTTCTTTTAAACTCCAGTATTTGATTCCTTTCTGGCCATGAAAATGGAACATTCTCATTTTTTAAATGCGTACCAAGTTATTCCTCTTTTATTTCTCTAACAACTTTGTCTCAAATATGTAAATATATAGTGACTTGAGATAGATGAGAAAATAGAAAAAATGGTTATATCTTGCGACTGGGTGACTCATCTTCCTGTGACACATCACATTTCCATGAATGCAAGCAAAACCTTTTCTTCTTCTAAGTTTAATTATTCCCCAGTTCAAGAAATCAGCATATTAGAGAAATGTAATTTATCAAATTTATTATTTCACTAACTTTGTTATCTGTATCTTTGGTGATGAATAAACAATCAAAATCAAATGAAGTCATATTTGCACTTAAAATAGTCAATGAAATATGCTGGAACTAGCAAAAGAATGCACAGAACATTAAAGTTTTCTTGTAGACAAAATGTTTTCGAAACTCATTTCCCTGTGACACATCACATATGGTGTTTATTACACGTTTATTGCACCTGATTGAGATGTGTGATAAACTAAATAAAGGATTGCTGGCTTGATGGCCTGATCCATTACACCCCTAATAACCCCACTCGTACCTCGTGTGGTTATTGGGGTTAATGGATGGCCATCTTCTCCAGCAATGCTTTATTCAGTAAGTAATTGCTGATGAATACTCCTAATAAAATAAATAAAATAATAAATACAAATTATAATTTGTGTCTGCAGGTTGTGACAGGGATGAGGGACAGGTGTCAGCAGGTGACAGTAACAGTTGTTTAGGGGCTGTGACACATGTACTCAGTGATTGTCCGCCAGCTTACCTACACATCTGTCAGGATAGCCTTCTCTTCCTTTTCAGGTAAAAGAAATATGTGATCCGTTTCAGGAAAATGAGTCATAATTCGCAAAATATGGGTTTTGAGATATCACCATATTTGAAGATATGAGATCAAGCCGATTCTAATGATAGCAAACAGTCTAATAATCTAATAAGTATTTCTAGATTTTAAGTTTGGTATTTCTATTTTTTTTTTAAAGTTTGTAATATTTCTGGGAGGCAATAACCAGTAAACTAACTGAATTTACTCCATATGTGGACCTTTAAAACGAATAGATACATTATATATAATGCCCTGAAATTTGAGACCCCAATGGATACAGACATAAATGATTAACTCTCCAAAAATCAGAACATTCCAATGTAGCAATCTTGTGAAATAAACACTTTGAAAAATATCAATTTTGCGACTTATGACTCATCTTCCTGAAACATCACATATAACGAAATAAATTATTCTTTCTTATTAAGTTTTCCTCATTATCCATTTGATGGTATTTTATATTGTATTCGGTTATGCATCATAATATAAATCTATTCTATCTTTGTTCATTCAGTAATATTCTACCATAATATAACTCATTTTATTTTTGCCTTGAATTACAAATACTGAGATTTTACTTATAGTTTTGCGGAATTAAATTATTTTCTATTAGGACTATACGTCCACTATAGTAATTATTAAACTTGCATGTGCCTAAAATGTTTACAACTCCGACCAACTCAGGGCTCGGGGGAAGAACACCTGTCACCATCCATAATGCCATTATATAAGGTTATGTAATATCACCTAATGATACATTATATATTACCAAATATTATTATATAAGGTTACATTGAATTATGAATATTATATTAATTATGTAAGGTGACTAGGGCAAGTCTAGTCTATATCAGGTAGTTCGTGGAACACTCCATAGGGGGTCACCCTGACCCACTTACGGGTTCAACCCAACTCTAGGGTACCTGATTGGTCAGCCACTAATTATATCTCATTGGTTAATTAACTAAAGAAGGCTGGCCCAAATAATAATCTTCTCTTTCTTATTGGTTTATGTAAGCGACCCCCTGTGGTCAAATACTTAATATTGGGTATGATTGGTTATTTCCATTTAACTAACATTATTGGATGCGGGCACGCATGCCCAATGTACATGATAATCACATGACTTTTAGTATAAATGATGATGTTTATGAATAAAATATCCAGAGTCTAAACAGGACTATAACAATGATGTACTTGAGCTCACGCCTGAATAAAAATGATTTAAAATCATTCATTGATACATAAGATATTAAATGTTCTATTCGCTTTTTAGTGCATATCAATTGCTCCAATCCGCAAAAAGTTGCTGTACACTTTACCCCACTGTATGTGAATATTACAGGAACCAACCCGTAGATCTATCATTCATATGTTTTATTATCTCTTTTTTTAATGTGTTTAAAAATAAAGGGGTCAAATCGTCAGAAAATGCACATTTGGCAGCTCCACACATTTAATAAATTCTGCAAAATTAGGCCAAAAAATGGTAATACTGCATATATATGTCTAAATATATTTTGTGTTGTGTTGCTTTCGAAAACCTGTCTGGCTATGCTGAACTGCATTTTGAACCTTAATTTTGTCTTAAATTAGGGTTATTTGAGAGGATTGTTGAAGGTGAATTGTACCTTTTCTGGCAATCTGACCCAAAGGCTCTAGGGGGCAAAACGTACTCGGAATATTAATAAAATATCTTTTACAGAAACAATAAGAAAATTGTGTAACACCAACTAATATTTCACCTTAACCGTGTTTGGTAGATAATTACCTGACTCTGGCTGTAACCCTGTTTGGTAGATAATTAACTCTGGACTCTGGCTGTAACCCTGTTTGGTAGATAATTAACTCTGGTTGTAACCCTGTTTGGTAGATAATTAACTGACTGTTTGGTAGATAATTAACTGACTCTGGTTGTAACCCTGTTTGGTAGATAATTAACTGACTCTGGTTGTAACCCTGTTTGGTAGATAATTAACTGACTCTGGCTGTAACCCTGTTTGGTAGATAATTAACCCTGGCTGTAACCCTGTTTGGTAGATAATTAACTGACTCTAGCTGTAACCCTGTTTGGTAGATAATTAACTCTGGCTGTAACCCTGTTTGGTAGATAATTAACTCTGGCTGTAACCCTGTTTGGTAGATAATTAACTGACTCTGGCTGTATCCCTGTTTAGTAGATAATTAACCCTGGACTCTGGCTGTAACCCTGTTTGGTAGATAATTAACTGACTCTGGTTGTAACCCTGTTTGGTAGATAATTAACTCTGGCTGTAACCGTGTTTGGTAGATAATTAACTCTGGCTGTAACCGTGTTTGGTAGATAATTAACTGACTCTGGCTGTAACCGTGTTTGGTAGATAATTAACTCTGGCTGTAACCCTGTTTGGTAGATAATTAACTGACTCTGGCTGTAACCGTGTTTGGTAGATAATTAACTCTGGCTGTAACCGTGTTTGGTAGATAATTAACTCTGGCTGTAACCCTGTTTGGTAGATAATTAACTGACTCTGGCTGTAACCCTGTTTGGTAGATAATTAACTCTGGCTGTAACCATGTTTGGTAGATAATTAACTGACTCTGGCTGTAACCGTGTTTGGTAGATAATTAACTGACTCTGGTTGTAACCCTGTTTGGTAGATAATTAACTCTGGCTGTAACCGTGTTTGGTAGATAATTAACTCTGGCTGTAACCCTGTTTGGTAGATAATTAACTGACTCTGGCTGTAACCGTGTTTGGTAGATAATTAACTCTGGCTGTAACCGTGTTTGGTAGATAATTAACTGACTCTGGCTGTAACCGTGTTTGGTAGATAATTAACTGACTCTGGTTGTAACCCTGTTTGGTAGATAATTAACTGACTCTGGCTGTAACCCTGTTTGGTAGATAATTAACTGACTCTGGCTGTAACCCTGTTTGGTAGATAATTAACTGACTCTGGTTGTAACCCTGTTTGGTAGATAATTAACTGACTCTGGCTGTAACCC
Source organism: Sthenelais limicola (assembly GCA_942159475.1). Taxonomy (NCBI): domain Eukaryota; kingdom Metazoa; phylum Annelida; class Polychaeta; order Phyllodocida; family Sigalionidae; genus Sthenelais; species Sthenelais limicola. The sequence continues at coordinate 51,050,934 of OW804102.1, forward strand.
TGTTTGGTAGATAATTAACTGACTCTGGTTGTAACCCTGTTTGGTAGATAATTAACTGACTCTGGCTGTAACCCTGTTTGGTAGATAATTAACTGACTCTGGCTGTAACCCTGTTTGGTAGATAATTAACCCTGGCTGTAACCCTGTTTGGTAGATATATAACTGACTCTGGCTGTAACCCTGTTTGGTAGATAATTAACTGACTCTGGCTGTAACCCTGTTTGGTAGATAATTAACTGACTCTGGTTGTAACCCTGTTTGGTAGATATATAACTGACTCTGGTTGTAACTCTGTTTGGTAGATAATTAACTGATTCTGGCTGTAATCCTGTTTGGTAGATAATTAACTCTGGTTGTAACCCTGTTTGGTAGATAATTAACTCCGGTTGTAACCCTGTTTGGTAGATAATTAACTGACTCTGGCTGTAACCCTGTTTGGTAGATAATTTACTGACTCTGGCTGTAACCCTGTTTGGTTGATAATTAACTCTGGCTGTAACCCTGTTTGGTAGATAATTAACTGACTCTGGCTGTAACCCTGTTTGGTAGATAATTTACTGACTCTGGCTGTAACCCTGTTTGGTTGATAATTAACTCTGACTGTAACCCTGTTTGGTAGATAATTAACCCTGGACTCTGGTATATATGTTCCAGACCTCCATGCCCACCAGGCGTCTATATGAAATGGCAGCCATCCAGCCGTACCCTCACCACCTTCGTTCACCCGCTTGGAGAGATGCATACCCACAAAGTCTTCCTCACTGCTGTCAACTTCAGGGAGGTCTCAATGAAAACAGCTGCTGTGTGGTCCAAGGTAATTCTGGTTCTCGCCAATCCTCTCAAATAACCCAAATTTGAGACAAAGATAAAGTCCAAAATAGGGTTCAACCTAACCAAACAGATTGCTAGAATCAATCCAATGCCGAATATACTCGAATTTCTAGTATTGGCCTTGGTCCTGGGTATGACCATAAAGTGCCTTTCTGTCTCTTTTCTCTGTCTGTCTCTCTCTCCCTTCTTCTCTATCTCTATTTCCTGGGTATGATCATAAACTGCCTCCCTTTCAGCTCTCCCGCCCTTGATATAACCATATTAAATGTGTTGATGAGGGCGTAAAGCAACCAATCTCACTCACTCACTCACTCACCTAGTGTTAGCCAGGCAGCCTAATTTAGCAGATTTTACTAAATGTGTACAGCTTTTGGATTTTTTGATAGGATAGGTGAAGGCGAATTGTACATTTTCTGAAAATCTGACCCATAAGCCAGGCCTTCTACGGTAAGTTTTGTTATTAAAAACCAAGGCCTCTAGTTGATACGATACATGTAAGAAATGATAATGACATCAAGTCTCCTATATCTGGGTCAGATTTTCAGAAAATGTACAATTGGCAGCTGTACACATTTAGTAAATTCTGCTAAATTAGGCTGCAATTTGGCCAATACTAGGTAAATTCAAGTATATTCGGCATTGCATTGATTCTAGCAATCTGTTTGGTTAGGTTGAACTGTATTTTGAACTTTATTTTCGTCTTAAATCTGCGTTATTTGAGAAGATTGGGGAAGTTGAATTGTACATTTTCTGAAAATCTGACCCATCTATAGAAATGGGTCAGATCATGTGGTTCTAAGCAATGGTTCTGTTGTTCCTTCTAGAGGGCAACATTTGTTATAAATTTATTGAACACTTTCCTTTTATTATTCATGTTTTACATGAACATTAATATTCAGGTTTTAATTTTACATTATAGGTTCAGCCAATTTCTGATTGGACTCCAGTTCGTGTTTTGCCCCAAGAGAATCCACTTTTCGTCGACCCCAGTGGAGTTCTGTGGACAACGGAAAAGAATAAAGAATTCTCAAAAAGAATCCTTTTGCAGAACGAAACCGTTTGGAAGCGGAATGATTTAAAAGCCATGCTTTGTCAGTTTGGTATTATTGTCACCTTCATGGACAGAATTCTGTGAGTTTATAAACTTTTTACCTTTTTGTCATTTCTCTCCCCCAGTGTGTTTGGTAAGAAATGGTACGCGATCAAAATTTAAATTAATCTAAGTTTAAATTTATATACACACACCTTCCCACTCATCCAAACGGGCTGAAACACATAAAAAATAATAATGTAATTTTGAAAAGCATGTTGTAAAAGTCCAAAGGACTCAACTTCCATAGGAGTCCAAAAAGCTTGGCGAAAACCACCAAGTCGGAATAACCATTCAAAATTCTACCGTCTCATTAGAATTCAACAATCAACCATCTTAAGGTTTAATTTCAATTCATTACATCATTTATGTGCACCGACAAGTGGGTCAGATTTTCGGAAAATGTACAATTCAACTTCGCCAATCTTCTCAAATAACCCACATTTCAGAAGAAAATAAAGTTCAAAATACAGTTCAACCTAACCAAACAGATTGCTAGAATCAATGTAATGCCGAATATTCTTGAATTTACCTAGTATTGACCAAATTGCAGCCTAATTTAGCAGAATTTACTACATGTGTACAGCTGCCAATTGTACATTTTCTGAAAATCTGACCCAAGTGTCCAAAAAGAAACACATATGGGTCAGATTTTCGGAAAATGTACAATTCGCCTGCACCAATCCTCTCAAGTAACCCACATTTAAGACAAAAATTAGCTTTAAAATGCAGTTTAACATAACAGAACTGATGCTTTAAATCAATGCTATACCAAATATACTCAGATCTACCCAAAATTTATAATTGTTTTAGCAGAAATTACTAAATATGTAGAGCTGCAATTGTACATTTTCTGAAAATCTGACCCAAATGGAAGTTGACTTCCAGGTTTTCCAGCATCAAATCAGTTAGTGAAGCCCAGACCTCTTTAAAGGAAAATAAAATAAAATTAATAAAATATATTTGTGTGTGTGTCTCTCCCCTCCTTCTGTTAACTTCTCTTTCCTCTCCTTCTATTGATGTCTTCACTTGTCAATGAAGGGTCAGATTTTCAGAAAATGTACAATTGGCAGCTGTACACATTTCGTAAATTCTGCTAAATTCACTAGGTAAATTCAAGTATATTCGGCATTGTATTGATTCTAGCGAGCTGTTTGGTTAGGTTGAACTGTATTTTGAACTTTATTTTCGACTGAAATTTGGGTTATTTGAGAAGATTTGCTAAATTGAATTGTACATTTTCTGAAAATCTGACCCATATAATATAGATACAATTCATCCATATTTTCTACATTATGTGTACAAAACGTTGACGTAAAGCATCAGAAATACATTTGCAACCCACCCAATTGTAATGGGTCAGATTTTCAGAAAATGTACAATTCAACTTCGCCAATCTTCTCAAATAACCCAAATTTCAGACGGAAATAAAGTTCAAAATACAGTTCAGCCTAACCAAACAATGCAATGCCAAATATTCTCGAATTTACCTAGTATTGACCAAATTGCCGCCTAATTTAGCAGAATTTACTAAATGTATACAGCTGCCAAATGTACGTTATCTGAAAATCTGACCCTAAAAATAACCCTCATTATTTCTACCATCCAGGCTATATGACATTGAGAATGGAGAGTTGGTACAAGAGTTGTCAGCAGATGTGTGTAGTGGTGCTGTAACTATTTGGATGTCTAACTGTGGTATGTTTCCTGGTGTGGCAACCAGGCAGGCAATCTATTCCCTCAAGGTAGGTCACTCCTTTATTACACCCCTGTGCTGTTGCTTCCGATACCTTCAGCATTGTATGTCACACTTGGTCAAAGTGGTGCATAACATGTGAGTTATGTCACCCTGGGGACATACAACAAGTAGGTCCGCCCAAAACGTAAATTACTTCTTTTATTTTTAATTATTTATATTTTTTATTTATTAATGGGGTGTAATAAATATGGAACAAAGCTCGGGTGAAGTCTGTACACTTGTTAGTGACCTCGGGAGCACAGAAGATCTCGGGCTAACAGCCTCTAACTTCCCGCGCTCCCTCGGTCAATAACAAGTGTACAGACTTCCCCCTTGCTAGGTTCCATCTATTTATTTTTATTATTCAGTTTGTTTTGTTTTTAAATGTTTTATTCATCAAGACATTATGTAATATTTACACTATATCTCAGTACATGATGATTTTAAAATAATTTAATAATAATTATATGGAAAAATAGTTAATTTTACAAAATACATGAGTGATAAAAACAGATAGTAGCACCACCACCTGCGCCGTGTCACAGTGATGCAAGACAGTCATATTATCACAATAATTTTTATCTATTACATATTAATATTGTTCCCACATTATCTCAACTCATCACCATTCATCAATCAACCAACATGCCGACGTTTAAGGCCAATACAATATTTTTTTTATTTTTTTTTTATTGTATTAAAGGCCAATTACATAATATTTATCCGAACATTTGAAAAAACGTAGTGTATCACTCAGTGATGTCTTCGTACGTTGCCTTATAAAAGGTCTCATCAATCGATTCAAAACCATTACAGACTCAAGAAATAAACAGAAATTACAGTACAATGTCTTCCATGAATATCCCTAGAAGCAACAATGAATACTAAGAATATGATACTGTTTACAGCTTGTAATACATTTAATACACAACCACGATATACAATTACTTTATGTTACTCTAGACCATCCCTTCTTACATACTCTTCTTTTACCTTTTTATAGAAGGTATTTAACTTTCATAGAAAAAACGCAAGATCCCTCAGTGCTGTTATTCGCTAAAACATACCATCTCACCACTACGTGTATTATTACAAATCCAAGAGATAATTATACATGGAACGGTTACTACGTTGAATACATATCAAGAAAAACGGTATATGGGTCAGATTTTCAGAAAATGTACAATTGGCAGCTATACACTTTTAGTAAATTCTTCTAAATAAGGCTGCAATTTGGTCAATACTAAGTAAATCCGAGTATATTCGGCATTGCATTGATTCTGGCAATCTGTTTGGTTAAGTTGAACTGTATTTTGAACTTTATTTTTGTCTGAAATTTGGGTTATTTGAGAAGATTGGCGAAGTTGAATTGTACATTTTCTGAAAATCTGACTCATATATGTCAATGGTTCAGGAATAATTTTCCAAAATTGCAAATCAGAAAAAATAGGTATATATCGAGATAATTACTACGTCGAATACACAACAAGAACAATGATATGTGCCCATGGTTCAGGAATGATTTTCCAAATACCTTTCCAGAGAAGCTTATTACATATCCAAACTATCTCGTGTTTAGAAATTTCCCATCAACCTATCATCGAAAGTCAGTGCAGCACTATTATATTTTATTTTTTTTTTTAATATTTTTATTGGCCACATTACATTACATAAACTTTAATTCAATCTTCACTATAAATAACCATAACAAACAGCGCTGTTATATTTCATGCGTTGCCCTGAAAGTATTATATGATGGTACCTTTTCTGTCTTTATGTGTATAATTACAAAGATCATTTTCAATCCAAAGTTGAGCAATTACATAATTCTGTTCAAATTGGCTACATGACTTAGGAATCAAAAACTGAGCTTTACAATCCAAGAAAAATACAGTGTTTTCTTAAACTATCTGCAGCTCATCCGCCATTGTTGTACAGTAAAGTGCCTAATCCACTAAGAGCATCTTTAAACCGAATACTTTATATAACTGTTTACCCGGTCATCAGAGAGCGTATTCTATTCTATTCTATTGTGTATATTTTATTTTATTATATATTTTTTCCACAGATCTTATTTTTTAACTAATGTGTTATTATGTACATTGAGTGCCATATTGTACTACGATTGAACTTAGTATTAAATGTAAAACTGTAGAGTATCACTCTGGTCATTGATAAGAGTGACATTGTTCTCTACATACCATCGAGAGAGAAAAAAAAAAAAAAAAAAAAATACCATCGAGTGTAATATCAACAAAGAGGCTGAGAACCTCCCGTTAGCTGGAGAGACCCTCTTCTTTGCGACGTACTGTCAAATAAAAAAGTTTTCTAATCTAATCTAATCTAATCTAAACCCTGAGGGAGTAATTTAGTGCCACCATGTTAAATATGTAATGTCAATATATAATATTGTATCGATGGGACTAGAAATCTGCTGATTTAATTACAGGGTTGTGATTGAGTTAGTACTCATATGAGAAGAAGTTATATTTTATATGTAAATTGCTTAAATGTAACTAATTTTTTGTATTGACTATTTAAATATTGTATTTTCATTTGGAGATGAGACCTGTCACTGTTGTGAAAACCTTCGAAATAAAATTGTTTAAAAAAATGATACTTTTCCCTATACTACTCACACCCGCTACTTTAATGTCTTAGTGCACGTGCACTCTGCATGAGCTTAATGTACAGCACGCATAATGCACATGGGTCAGATTTTCAGAAAATGTACAATTGGCAGCTCTACACATTAAGGAAATTGTGTAATATTAGGCTGAAAAATGAAGAATACCAGGTATGTCTGAGTATATTTGGCATCGCATTGATTTGATGTATCAGTTCTGTTATGTTAAACTGTATTTTGAAGCCAATTTCTGTCTTAAATGTGGGTTATTTGAGAGGATTGGCGAAGGCGAATTGTACATTTCCTGAAAATCTGACCCACGCACTAGTTTGCAATATAAAGGCCCTTGTCCACTAAGCCGATTCTGGATTCTCACAGAATTTATTGCAAAAGAGTCCTCTGTGGTATAAAAACGCATGAGAACTATTTAGTATGGTGTCAAAACAGTGTAAAGCTACCGACCCCTCCCCCCCACTACACAGAAAAGAAAATTATTGTTTATTTGTTAATCATGGAATATTTCATTACTGGTTCAACTTAATATTCATCATTCGGTGAAAGTTTTATATATTTCTAAAGAAAATGTGACGACGTTCTTGATCTAAACATTGCACTTGATACTTGATTATGTAGTATTTGAACATTTTCTAAAAACTGCTATATAAATATATTGTGTTTGAAGATATCCTGATAACTGCTATTAATTGTCTGCCTTATTATAAGTATTTTACTATATTTTGTAGGATCAATTCAAAACAGGGATCTATCTGGTTTTTTGGTTTTTTAAAACAAAATCATTTTCAGTTTCCCTATTTATTATCCATTTCAAAGAAATAATACCCAGATTTAACCTGAATCATTAGGTTCATATTCCCAAATCCATGAGATGTATCATTTTAATAGTTTTCCTTTTAATAAATAAATTTTGCAAATTGTTGCTTCAGTTGAGTGGATCGCTGACATGGCAGCCGTGTGGTTATGCTGAACGGGTGCTGAGTAGGACGGGGCAGGAGCTGCAGGCTGCATTACTGCATCTAGAAGCTCTCAAGCTGGACAACAATAACCAGGTATTACACTAAACCACACTAAGGTGTCTGCAGGTTACACTAAACCACACTAAGATGTCTGCAGGTTATACTAAACCACACTAAGATGTCTGCAGGTTACACTAAACCACACTAAGATGTCTGCAGGTTACACTAAACCACACTAAGATGTCTGCAGGTTACACTAAACCACACTAAGATGTCTGCAGGTTACACTAAACCACACTAAGATGTCTGCAGGTTATACTATACCACACTAAGATGTCTGCAGGTTACACTAAACCACACTAAGATGTCTGCAGGTTATACTAAACCACACTAAGGTGTCTGCAGGTGACACTAAACCACACTAAGATGTCTGCAGGTTACACTAAACCACACTAAGATGTCTGCAGGTTACACTAAACCACACTGAGATGTCTGCAGGTTACACTAAACCACACTATGATGTCTGCAGGTTACACTAAACCACACTATGATGTCTGCAGGTCTCTTTACACTACACCACCCTGAGCTGTCTGCAGGTCCCTTTAAGAGTACTATGACAACCCTGAGCTGTCTGCAGGTCCCTTTAAGAGTACTATGACAACCCTGAGCTGTCTGCAGGTCCCTTTAAGAGTACTATGTCCACCCTGAGATGCCTGCAGGTCCCTTTAAAAGTACTATGTCCACCCTGAGATGCCTGCAGGTCCCTTTAAGAGTACTATGTCCACCCTGAGATGCCTGCAGGTCTCTTTAAGAGTACTATGACCACCTGACATGTGTGTAGGTTCCTTTAAGAGTACTATGATCACCCTGAGATGCCTGCAGGTCCCTTTAAGAGTACTATGTCCACCCTGAGATGCCTGCAGGTTCCTTTAAGAGTACTATGACTACCCTGAGATGTCTGCAGGTCCCTTTAAGAGTACTATGTCCACCCTGAGATGCCTGCAGGTCCCTTTAAGAGTACTATGTCCACCCTGAAATGCCTGCAGGTCCCTTTAAGAGTACTATGTCCACCCTGAGATGCCTGCAGGTCCCTTTAAGAGTACTATGTCCACCCTGAGATGCCTGCAGGTTCCTTTAAGAGTACTATGACTACCCTGAGATGTCTGCAGGTCCCTTTAAGAGTACTATGTCCACCTTGAGATGCCTGCAGGTCCCTTTAAGAGTACTATGTCCAACCTGAGATGCCTGCAGGTCCCTTTAAGAGTACTATGTCCACCCTGAAATGCCTGCAGGTCCCTTTAAGAGTACTATGTCCACCCTGAGATGCCTGCAGGTCCCTTTAAGAGTACTATGACCACCTGACATGTGTCCAGGTCGCTTTAAGAGTATTCTTGAAGAGGGCACATTATAATTGTAATAGGGCCATTAAGTTCTCAACACTTGATTGACAATGATCTGAGTGGCAAGTCATTGCGAATTGTATGTTTTGTATTGGTCAAAACAATACCAAAAATAAACCCCCCAAAAAACCAACTTGATCTTTAGGTATTGTGTATTTTGTTGAAATGATGTTTATTCTCCACACCCCTTGTGGTGTCCTTGACTAAATTAAAATTAAACTTCACCTTCCCAAGGTAAGTCTCGTTTAATTTGAAAATTAGCTTAATTGTAATAATATATCGGTCTAAATGACAACTCTTGTATAATAAATGGTTGGATTGGTTTATTTTTTACGTTTTGTAGGACATTGAATGAAACATATCGCAGCAGCGAAATTTTCTGTGTCAATAAACACGTATATAAAAAAAAAAGTGGTCTGGTAATATCAGACAAATGGATTATTTAATTTAAACCACTGCCAATAATTATACTGTACCCGTTATAATGAATATTACCTTCAATCTAACTTGCTGAATAGATACTGTTAACATGTATTTTAATCGGCCAAAATCTTTTTTTTAAAAAAATTCTTGCTTTCTTTCTCTTTCTTAAAAAGTGTTTGTCGATAAATCTTCTATCTCATAAATCTGAATATTATGCCACATCGATGTGAAGAATTGAAAAGTTGCCCCATGACAACTATATATCTAGTTAATTTAAATCGTATTTCTAGTTAGTAGTTATATTACTCAAATTGTGTTTGTATCAGTAATGTTTCGTACAGTGAAATGTATCACCTAGTGAAATGTGTCACGAAATAAAACGGTTTAAAAAAAAAATTGTATGTACACCTTGTAAAATTGTACAAATTGTATGTAACAAGAAATCATTAATACCTGTATGAATGAATTTAATTTTTGGTGTAGGTGACTACAGAAGATAGGCCTTTTAACCTTAGGAATTTGCAGCAAAGTTTACAGAGTCCGGCGCTTCTTCTCTCTCTGCTACATAAGGTAAATGGCCTAACAACTTTAGAAATAATATTTTTTTTTTATTTTTGCAACATCCTTTTATTTCTTTCACATGTAGACAGGTTTCTTCAATTGTGTTACATCTAGGATAAACATACCTATAGTTCTTAACTGAACACGCCCGGAGGTGAGGGGAGGGAGGACCAGCTAGGATCACTCCTTTAGGTAATGAGGCCCGCCATCCTGATACATACTGTTATACATGACCGCCATCACAGCCATTACAGTGTTCTGGATGATCGCCATCAGGCTTGTGGGGCAGACGATGATGATAAGACAAGAGGAGCTGTCCCCCAAATCTGAGTTCCTCTATCCTATCCCAGCTGTTGTTTTCATGAGGAGGTGACAGATTTCGAGAGGTTTAATGGAATTCCATCTTCCACCCATCGCTATCAAAGAAATGTCACCGCTACGCGGGTATCAAGTTACCAACTATACTGTACATTATTCCACTCCCTCTACGGAGGGGGGAGGAGATCCAATATTTAAAGTTATACTACCTTTTCTATTTTTTCCTATTTGGGTAATTCGCATTATTTTTTTCCTAGTCTGTTTATATATTCAGTGATATCTTCTGAGAGAATTGACCCTATTTTTCTTTGCTCTTTTTTCTTTTCACTGTGAAAAGGAATAATATTTACTTCTAGTTTGTGATGCTAGTGTAGATATGTGTAGTGATCAATCTAAAATAGTCAACACAAATTTTCATTTTTTAAGCTGAAGTTCATAAGATTTCCAAATGTATTACCTCCCTCTCCCTATACTAACTATCTACGGTTTCCTGACAAAGAATGCTTTGTAGGTTTCAAATGATTTTCACCTTAGTGGTTTTACCCATTTGGGGAGAAAAAAAATTGAGAATGAAGAAGAATGCTTTGTATTAATTATCTTATACTGTCAAACCCATTATATGCTTAGCACCTTTTACATCATTTGGTTACATATGATTACTTGATATCATTAATATAAATCAGCATAATTATCAATATCCATAATTGTATAATCATAAACATAACCATGTCATCTATATACATAGTACATTAATAAAGCTCTACATGTTATGTAATACATGTTAGTAGGTCAGGCATGCAAGCATGTGACTGGCCTGATCCATATTGGTTAATGAGCAAATAATTAATAATTAATGAAGACATAATACATAATTAACACACACATAATTAATGAAGACATAATACATAATTAACACACACATAATTAATGAAGACATAATACATAATTAACACACACATAATTAATGAAGACTTGATACATAATTAACACACACATAATTAATGAAGACATGCTTCAGTCTGATTGGTCAGTATTATCATGTGACCACATGTAACTTACCTGCATTAATAAACATGAATAAAGAGTCAGTTCTTGATGGACCGTTGTACTGACAAATACTCTCTCTGTCTTCATTAGTGGGCTAATTACCCACGTACATTTATTATAATTAATAATCCATCTTAGTTTGTCATCGATTAGCTCTACCAACGATTCTAGAATACTGTAAACATATTTATTTTCGCGCAGATAAATTTCCGCGCACTAGGTATTTTGACACCTTTTCGCGCGGATTTAAATTCGCACATCAAGGAAGTCTCACATTGTTTATGCAATAATTATACCTTTCGCACAGGATTTATTTTCGCTCAAAAGGTGGGTGCGCTAAAATAGGGAAAATAAATACTGCGTGAACATAAATACGTTTACCGTATCCAAAGTAAACACTGCATAGCAATACTTCAAATTGAATATAAAGTGAAATAGGGCAGAGTATAGTAACACCTTCTCCCTACAGTTCTTCCTTTTTTTTCTTTTTTTCTAAGATTTTATTTTCACTGGGTACAACACCTCCAGGAGGAGTAGGATCTTCTGGTGGAACCCAGCTTAGACGACAAATAATAACATTCAATGAATAACCTTGTATATGTACACTAGTATTAACTAGGATTAGGCATTAAATATATAATATATTATCTATGGAAAAAGAAATAGAGAAAACAAGTAAGCAAGACAAGGAAGGAAAGGGGGAAAAAAAAATTCCTGTTACAGCCACCATCTATATTATTTCTTCATCCATCTTGATCTAATAAAAGTCCTGGTCCTGGGTTTTTTATTTTCATGAAAAATGAGAACAAATTTAAGTATATATTATTTGTTCTTTCTATTTGGCAGAAAAGGAGCTCAGGTGAAAATGTCATCATGCTTGACGAAGTCTTGAAAACAAGTGATACTCAAAGGCCAAATACATCCTTAGCTCTGGACCTTGGTAAGTCTTAAATGAAACATACGTGCTTTAATGATGAATTAAAAACATTGGTACACTTATGAGAAATTTCTTATATGTATCTCTTGTCTATTCTTTGTTCTCTTCTAACTTATGAAAATAATCATTACTCCATGGAAAAGTAAGGGCCTTGAGCAAGGGTTCCTGTGGAACAGAACATTAAATTTTGAGAAATATCATTTTCTTAAATTTTCCTGAAACACATCACATATACCCGGGTCCTAAACACATCACATATACCCGGGTCCTAAACACATCACATATACCTGGGTACACCTGTGCTGTTTTAACATATCTGTTCAGTTATGGTGAACTGTATTCTGACGCTTATTTTAGTTCAAAACCTGATGAAGGGCAAACATAGCCTGAAAGCTAGTGAAAATAAATATTGAAACCAACAACTTCCAACCCAAAATAATATCACCACTAAAACAACCGGGATACTCGATATACAAGCGACTATATACCTACCTCGATACATTAGTTCAAAACTTGTCCATTGTCAGGAAGGGTCAGTATTATAGTGTGCTGAGGTCTTAATTAAATAATTACACCATTTCTTCATACAGCTCCATTGGTGCAGGTCTTTACACAACTGGAGAAACATAATTGGCAGCAGTTTGTGAGGCCGGAGCTGACGGTAAGTATTGAGTCTCTACCCAGGAGGGGATCCTGAATTTTAGAAACAGGAGGGGATCCTGAATTTTAGAAACAGATCCTGAATTTTAGAAACAGGGGGGAATCCTGAATTTCAGAAACAGGAGGGGAATCCTGAATTTCAGAAACAGGAGGGGATCCTGAATTTTAGAAACAGATCCTGAATTTTAGAAACAGGAGGGGATCCTGAATTTTAGAAACAGGACCTGGAAAAGCCTTGAATTTGGAAAATGAATTCAAGGCCTTGATAAGCCTGGAAAATGGATATTTTTGGCCTTGAAAATCATTTCATGGGCCTTGAAATTCTGTTGCAACGTATTAAATAGCCTTGAAAATCATCATGGCCATCAAATTTTCGAAGATACTCAGTTTCTGGGTACAGCTAATATTCATCTGAGGGATGATTTTGTTGCTAACAAAACAAGCCATTCCATGTTGCCATTGAAGCCATTGAAGCCATTGAAGGTTGTAGAGAAACATATTGAAGCATATAAAAAGTAGTTTTGAGATTCCAAATCTAATCATATTGAATGCTAAGTTATATTATGCTGAATAATGAGTTATAATAGAATAATTGACATTCTTGTAGAGGTGGGGAGTGATAGGATATGTTTTTATATTTTATGATTCCTGAATAAATATATTCAAACCCAATACTCTAAATGGCTGCTTATTGGTCAACCAGAGCAAGGAATAAAGGGGTGATCAATAGGGGATTTGCATGTGCCACTGCGCATGTCTGTTACAGTGCATCCTGGGATGGATTCTGATGAAATCTGACCTACAAAATTAATATTTGGCAAGATTTTTATTGAAAATTGCAAGAATGTTTTCACCAATATCATAGCTTTATATGATCCATGAAAACTAAATGCATGATGGGAAAGATGGAAGCTTGTGTTATGGAAACACGTATAACACATGGATTACATTAGAGTATTGAAAAATAATCCATGCTGAACATGTCATGTTTTCTATAGATTTTAGACTGTACCATTAGTCCCAGAATTCCATGCGAATCAAAATTCAATATGGCGGCTATGCAAACCCCCTATTAATTCCATATAAAATGTATGATTCCATTTATAAACTGCCACTATATATCAGGCTTGTCTTTCTGGACCAGGAATCCAAGAGCCTGGAAACGGAAGTGAGGGAAGCTCTAAACTCAGTACAGGAAGATGACCAACAGGTGGCGTATGAGCAATATTCCTACCTTGCCACCAGGTGGCCCAGTCAAGTTGCTATGGCAACCGTCAAGTGTCTCTGTCTGGAAGAAACAGGTAAATCATGTAAATTTTATATTGAAAATGGAAATAATCTCACTTATAACAACCGATAAGAGTTGAATTGAATTGAAAAATGCTTTGTCTGAAGTTATGGGTGAGATTTTCAGAAAATGTACAATTGGCAGCTGTACACATTTAGTAAATTCTGCTAAATTAGGCTGCAATTTGTTCAATACTAGATAAATTCGAGTATATGTGTCATTGCATTGATTCTAGCAATCTGTTTGGTTAGGTTGAACTGTATTTTAAACTTTAATTTCGTCTGAAATTTGGGTTTTTCCGGAGGTTTGGTGAAGGTGAATTGTACAGTTTCTGAAAATCTTACCCATATACAGATGTGAAAATAGACAAAGGGGTAGCCAGAATTCTGGATAAAATCCAAGTCTTGCAGCCGTTACATTTATAGAAAAAGATTGTTATACCATGAGAGTGACTGTCTAATAGGCCTATATAATATAGGATATAATAAGACAAAACAAGTACTCATCATCACTCGCAAACATGGCTCAGTATCTGTTTTCTACATGTATGTAGAAACCTCGTAGATTATGTATTAGAGATACATGCGGTATATATATAATAACATTTTATTCTGGTATACAATGAGTCCACAGATATTATTTAAATTGTATCCAGGGGTGTGTGTGGCACCAGTAGGACTATCGTCACAATTTGATGGGAATGAAGGGAAGTCTTGGGCTATTTACTTTCATAGATATGGAATGTTTTTGTACATTGACATTGCCCACCATCCCGCCCACCAACCTCCAACCTCCAAAATCGTTAAATTTGACTCTTAAGTCAACGCGCAAAACGATCATTGATGTTTTGCGCATCTTACGGTAGCCCCATTGGTGAGAGAGTGAGAAACCATCTCCGAACCTACCCGACGTTTGGTCACACGAGTACGGCCGAGTGCAAGGAAGAAGGGTTAAGGCTTAAGCACTGTAGATCGCTAGACATGTGTTGGGAAATCAGGGTATGTGCATTACGAGTACAATATAGACACTATGAACCCCGACGTTTTGCTTCTTAAAAATGTTGAGGATGTCAAATCTGGCATTAGTTTGTGATGTGGATGACGAAAACATAGGATATCGGGACATCAAGCCAACTTTGCTAGACTAAATTCGTCGCTCCAGGGGGCTGGTGGCGCGCTCTTGTGCCTATGGGAGAATCAGGATTCCCAAGGGAATGCCACTGCGCCATTTCATCGAGAAAATGTTAAACAATGCGACTTCACTCATTATTCTTAATCAAAAATCTAAAGTTGGCAATCAAAAGGTGGTTGTGTAAATGCCCCATGCAGGCCTCATGTTGATCGGTAGCTTTCTACTTTGGCCTAGGAGAAGGGAACGGATGCACCGCTGAATTCTGGGAAGCACTTCGTACAGCCGGAAGTGGTAATCACCATGGCAACACATTGTTGATCTCTGTAGCGCATCTCCTGATGCTACATGCTCCCGCTCATATAGTGAGTTATTGTTTTTATTATCTCTATTCATTTTTTTATATTTTTTTTTATTGATCTTGATTCAATATCTCTTGAATCACATGTATCATTATTTCTTCCTCAGACTAACTGAAGTGGTTTAATATAATTATATACTCTCACACGGATAACGGTGAGAAATAAAACTCTTGCGAATTTTATGCATATGGGTCAGATTTTCACAAAATGTACAATTGGCAGCTCTACACATTTAGGTAATTCTGCTAAATTAGGCTGAAAAATGATGAATACCAGGTATATCTGAGTATATTTGGTATCGCATTGATCTAAAGTACCAGATCTGTTATGTTAAACTGCATTTTGAAGCTCATTTTTGTCTTAAATGTGGGTCAATTGAGAGGATTTGTGAAGGTGAATTGTACATTCTCTGAAAATCTGACCCATATGGGTCAAATCATCAGAAAATGTACATTTGGCAACTCTACACATTTTAGTAAATTCTGTTAATTAGACTGAAAAGGGATAAATACTATACATATCTGTGTATATTTGGTATTGGGTTGGTTATGAATATACTTTTGGCTATGGTGAACTGTGTTTTGAACTTCATTTCTGTCTTGAATTAGGGTTATTTGAGAAAATTGGTAAAGGCGATTTGTACATTTTCTGACGATCTGACCCATATGTCCTTCAAAGCTGGGTGTAGTAAGCTTCTTTTTTTTTATTGTATTAAAGGCCAATTACATAATATTTATCAGAACAATTGAAAAAACGTAGGTATCCCTCAGTGATGTCTTCGTACATTGCCTTCTTGGCTCTGTTCAATATACTTTCCTGTATTGGCAAGAGGTTTCTTAGCAGTGAATCTTTATTTGGTACACTAGTAAGTCCAGGGCATATGGGTCAGACTTTCAGATAATGCACAATTGGCATTTATTAAATTCTGCTAAATTAGGCTACAATTTGGTCAACACTAGGTAAATTCGAATATATTCAGCTTTGCATTGATTCAAGCAATCTGTTTGGTTAGGTTGAACTGTATTTAAACTTTATTTTCGTCTGAAATCTGGGTTATTTGAGAGGATTGGTGAAAGTGAATTGTACATTTTCTGAAAATCTGACCCAGATATCACTCAGTGAAGTCTTCGTACGTTGCTTTCTTGGCTCTGTTCAATATACTTTCCTGTATTGGCATGAGGTTTCTTAGCAGTGAATCTTTATTTGGTACACTAGTAAGTTCAGGGCATATACGGTGCGGCCAATGAGTTATTCTTTGAGAGCAAATCTGGGCGTTTGCAGGTGGCACTGCAGTCGGTGGCGAGGAGGCCTCGGGACTATTGGTGACAACAATCACCACAGCCCATTGAACGCTATGTTAAAACACCAGATTTCAACATACATAAATGGGTCAAAATGCTATGATCTTACATCAATATGTCAAGTATTGTTCATAGATTGCAGTCACTTATTCTGGTATGTCGACAATTGCGTACAATTTAAAAAATTTAGCAGGAAACTTTTAGGCGATTTTAACCTTGGTTGCTGTCGTCACCAAGGATTGTTGTCACCCATGGACTGGCCGAGTGGGGTGAAAGTAAACAATGGGGCAAATCTCACCATTACCATAAATTTTAAGCTCTAAATATTACTGAAACCTTGCTGATGTTCATGAAGAATAGATTTCCTTATATGAAATAATTACTATAGTTACTATAATAATTACTATAGTTACTATAATAATTACTATAGTTACTATATAGTTAGTATAGTTTCTATTATCAAAATCTGATAAAATGAGTTCATTGCTAGACTTGTAGATGCTCTGTCACTTGACTGGATGAGCAGAAGCTGTATAATAAAGAATGAGTGAGTGAGATTGGTTGCTTTACGCCCTTATCAACACATTTAATATGGTTATATCAAGGGTGGGAGAGCTGAGAGGGAGTGAGTGAGTGAGATTGGTTGCTTTACGCCCTTATCAACACATTTAATATGGTTATATCAAGGGTGGGAGAGCTGAGAGGGAGTGAGTGAGTGAGATTGGTTGCTTTACGCCCTTATCTACACATTTAATATGGTTATATCAAGGGTGGGAGAGCTGAGAGGGAGTGAGTGAGTGAGATTGGTTGCTTTACACACTTATCAACACATTTAATATGGTTATATCAAGGGTGGGAGAGCTGAGAGGGAGTGAGTGAGTGAGATTGGTTGCTTTACGCCCTTATCAACACATTTAATATGGTTATATCAAGGGCGGGAGAGCTGAGAGGGAGTGAGTGAGTGAGATTGGTTGCTTTACGCCCTTATCAACACATTTAATATGGTTATATCAAGGGCGGGAGAGCTGAGAGGGAGTGAGTGAGTGAGATCGGTTGCTTTACGCCCTTATCAACACATTGAAGGTTATATCAAGGGCGGGAGAGCTGAGAGGGAGTGAGTGAGTGAGATCGGTTGCTTTACGCCCTCATCAACACATTGAAGGTTATATCAAGGGCGGGAGAGCTGAGAGGGAGCGAGTGAGTGAGATTGGTTGCTTTACGCCCTCATCAACACATTGAAGGTTATATCAAGGGCGGGAGAGCTGAGAGGGAGCGAGTGAGTGAGATTGGTTGCTTTACGCCCTTATCAACACATTGAAGGTTATATCAAGGGCGGGAGAGCTGAGAGGGAGCAAGTGAGTGAGATTGGTTGCTTTATGCCCTTATCAACACATTGAAGGTTATATCAAGGGCGGGAGAGCTGAGAGGGAGCGAGTGAGGGAGATTGGTTGCTTTATGCCCTTATCAACACATTGAAGGTTATATCAAGGGCGGGAGAGCTGAGAGGGAGCGAGTGAGTGAGATTGGTTGCTTTACGCCCTCATCAACACATTGAAGGTTATATCAAGGGCGGGAGAGCTGAGAGGGAGTGAGTGAGTGAGATTGGTTGCTTTACGCCCTCATCAACACATTGAAGGTTATATCAAGGGCGGGAGAGCTGAGAGGGAGTGAGTGAGTGAGATTGGTTGCTTTACGCCCTTATCAACACATTGAAGGTTATATCAAGGGCGGGAGAGCTGAGAGGGAGGGAGTGAGTGAGATTGGTTGCTTTACGCCCTTATCAACACATTGAAGGTTATATCAAGGGCGGGAGAGCTGAGAGGGCGGGAGTTTATGATCATACCCAGGAAATAGAGAGAGAGAAGAAGGGAGACAGAGACAGAGAAAAAGAGAGAGAAAGGCACTTTATAATAGAATAAAGAATAATAGAATAAAGAATAATAGAATAATGCCGGTATTAATATGTTACAGATGAAGTATCTGGAGCTCTCCTGTCAAGGTGGAAAAGAGGAACACGCAGCTTTCAGAGGCGTCAGTCAGGTTAGTTGTGATTCATGTTCACTTCATGGAGTATATTTAGTTATTTTGCTAGTAAATGTCTACCCAGAACTATTGCAAACTTGTTTTTCAAAACTAAAAATGTCAAACTTAAAATCCAGAAAATATTATTAGATGTTCTACTCTCTACTATCATTGGAATCGGCTTGGTCTCATCTTTTCAAATATGATGTTATCTCATAATCCAATTGTTTTATCCAAAATTTTCCTGTAACCCATGTTTTATAATATAAATGGTTTATTGGCTGATAATTGCCTATTGCGCAGGCGCAGTTCTACACACTGCTGCTACCACATCTGCCTCACCCTGCCCTCTCTGTGGACACACGTCTTGCTGCCCTGGCGACGGCCTCTGTAACTACAAGAAGGTGAGTTGCATTAGCCATTTCAGTGCAAGGTTGCGTCATTTCAGTGCAAGGTTGTGTCATTTCAGTGCAAAGTTGTGTCATTTCAGTGCAAGGTTGCGCCATTTCAGTGCAAGGTTGCGCCATTTCAGTGCAAGGTTGCGCCATTTCAGTGCAAGGTGATAATTATTTTTTCTCCTTCTGGACACAGAGAGGAAGAGAAATTAAAAATACTATGATATGCTGTATTGTTGTTTCAGTGGTAAGCCGAACTGTGAGCTGGATAGCCTGAGGCTACTGCTGAGACACGAGCTGTGGCAGGACGCAGTGCACAGCTTGACGTGTGCTGAGAAGAACTCACCACTTTATATACAGCTCTTCCAGTTTGTCATCTCTGCCACATCACAGGTTAGCTATCTATAGACTCTCTGACTATATAGATCTATGCAGCATGTCTGTCTGTATTCATGTAGGAAACTCACCACTTTATATACAGCTCTTCCAGTTGGTCATCTCTGCCACATCACAGGTTAGCTATCTATAGAATCTCTGACTATATAGATCTATGCAGCATGTCTGTCTGTATTCATGTAGGAAACTCACCACTTTATATACAGCTCTTCCAGTTGGTCATCTCTGCCACATCACAGGTTAGCTATCTATAGAATCTCTGACTATATAGATCTATGCAGCATGTCTGTCTGTATAAGGGTCAGATCTTTAGAAAATGTACAATTGGCAGGTCTACTCATTTAAAACATTCTGCTAAATTAGGCTGATAAATGGTCAATACTAGGTATATCTGAATATATTTGATATGACCTTGATTCAAACTGTTTGGTTATGTTGAACTGAATTTTGAACCTCACTTTTGTCTTAAATTTGGATTATTTGAAAGGATTGCTGAAGGCGAATTGTACATTTTCTGACGATCTGATCCATATATAGATCTATGCAGCATGTCTGTCTGTATTCATCTAGGATTAATCACCTTATAGCTTATTTGTGACGTGTTATAAGGCAATGAGTCACAAGTCGCAAAATTGATATTTTTCAAAGTGTTTTTTCCACAAGATCCCTTGCTCGGAATGTGTTTATTCTTGGGGTGCGTAGCACTTCTAGCAGCATAACATTTAATACATTTCCCAAATTTAAAGACTGTGTATTGAATATATCCATGCATATCTGAGGTTACCCTAAGGAGTATATTCAAATAAATTTACCTACTTTACTATATAGTGAGTGAGTAAATCACTAAATGTTTGTTCATGCATACTTAAATATGGGTCAGATTTTCAGAAAATGTACAATTGGCAGCTGTACACATTGAGTAAATTCTGCTAAATTAGGCTGCAAGTTGGTCAATACTAGGTAGATGTGAGCATATTCGGCACTGCATTGATTCTAGCAATCTGTTTGGTTAGGTTGAACTGTATTTTGAACTTTATTGTCGTCTGAAATTTGGCTTATTTGGGAAAATTGGCGAAGTTGAATTGTACATTTTCTGAAAATCTGACCCATATAGAAATACTAATGACTTGATCTCCTAATGTTTACTATCAATGGAACCGGCTTGATCTCATCGTTTCAAATATGATGGGACTTTTGGGATGCTTAACGCTTCTCGTAGCGTAAATACCTGTACTTAATTTTAAGACTGTGTATTAAGTATATCCATGCCTTTCTATGGTCATCATATAGAGTAGGGCCTATATATTTAGCTACTTTACCAGTAATTGGCCACCCAGAAACATTGCAAACATTTTTATTCAAAACTAGAAATATCAAACTTAAAATATAGAAATGCTTATTAGATGTCCTCCTGTTAACGTTGGAACCGGCCTGATCTCATCCGTTCAAATAGAACGTACCAGCGTAAGAACAGCTGGAAAGAAATTGACACATATATGGGTCAGATTTACAGAAAATGTACAATTCACCTTCACCGATGCCCCGGAAAAACCCAAATTTCAGACGAAAATAAAGTTCAAAATACAGTTCAACCTAACAAAACAGATTGCTAGAATCAAAGCAATGGCGAATATACTCGAATTTACCTAGTATTCACTAAATTGCAGCTTATTTTAGCAAAAATTACTTAATGTGTGCAGCTGCCAATTGTATATTTTCTGAAAATCTGACCCATATATGTATAGATCGCATAGTACTATAATAATAATAGTTGAATGTTTGTTGGTAATCCATTTCAATCGTAAAGGTATTTATCTAGTTGTATAAGGTCGCATGGGAAAAGGGGAAAACAATGCTCTACTATAGCTCCGACGATTGTTTAGATATTGGGAGTGAAATGTATTTAAACACGGAACAATTTGGAAACATACTATGATATATCAAGATTAGATTCGAGTTAATTTAATGCAAGGGCAACGCACGAAAGATAACAGCTCTGTTTGATATGCGTATTTGAAACGATTTTGAATTAAACAATTGTAATGTAATAAAAATTTATTGTATTTTAAAAAAAATATGATACTCATAATCCATTTTGGCGACTTGTGACTCATTTTCCTGTGACGCATCACATTTTAGCAGAATTTGCTGAATGTGTAGAGCAGCCTATTGTACATTTCCTGACCCATACGTATTCCATATGACTATATGTGTCAGATTTTCAGAAAATGTACAATTGGCAGCTCTACACATTTAGTAAATTCTGCTAAATTAGGCGGCAATTTGGTCAATACTAGGTAAATTCGAGTATATTTGGCATTGTATTGATTCTAGCAATCTGTTTGGCTAGGTTGAACTGTATTTTGAACTTTATTTTCGTCTGAAATTTGGGTTATTTGAGAAGATTGGGGAAGGGGAATGGTACATTTTTTGAAAATATATGAGATATAAACTCTAGCATAAGTTGAGCGTGTCTTTGTTCATAATATACTCTTTCTCTTTTTTATTCACTTTTTTTTCTCCAGGCTGGTGTGTTTCCACAGTATTGCGAAACGTTGCTGATGAATTGTCCCGACAATATAAGGTAAACTGCTCTTGAATTTTTGATTTTTTTTTAAAGATTTTATTTATTCAGCATCTCAAGACATGATTAACAAGAAAACAGTGGAGAACAGGTAACATAAGAACACGAGAACATCTGGGTCAGATTTTCAGAAAATGTACAATTCGCCTTCACCAAGACCGCAAAATGTCATTATATTCCCATTAGAACGCCGAGTTCTAGGCCAGGAAACCGATTAGCGAAGTAGGCTGACGTACCAATCTTATCTGATCTGAGGGTTTGGACCTAGAGTGTATGAGGATGGTCCGTATTTAGTCTATATATTCAGAATTAAGTAATGTTTGTTTTACCGACATCTCTAAAACTATAATGGACCAATGAATTAATATTCCCAATTCAAAATGTTAAATTAATGATCTAAAGTATCCGAAGGCTTTTTTCCATGATGATTACCGTCATCAACAATAAAATTGAAACATTATGGATGTTGTTAGGTCATTGACTAGTGATTTTGTATTGATCTCGACGGAAAGGAATTTTGCCATTATTTAGAGCTTGAATTGTACACATTCCTACCTCCTGCATGCCCTGACTATATGGGGCAGATTTTCAAAAAATGTACAATTCGCCGTCATCAATCTTCTCAAATAACCCACATTTCAGACGAAAATAAAGTTCAAAATACATTTCAACCTAACCAAACAGATTGCTAGAATCAACGCAATGCCAAATATACTAGAATTTACCTAGTATTGACCAAATTGCAGCCTAATTTAACAGAATGTACTAAATGTGTACAGCTGCCAATTGTACATTTTCTGAAAATCTGACCCATATATATGCAAATACAGGAATGAGCGCTGGAAATATTCTGTGAGTAGAAAGAATCGGCGTTCTCTGGCCATATATACTACAAATCCAAGATGCACATGGGTCAGATTTTCAGATAATGTACAATTCAACTTCACCAATCCTCTCAAATAACCCAGATTTCACACGAAAATAAAGTTAGTCAAAATACAGTTCAACCTAACCAAATAGATTGCTAGAAACAATGCAATGCTCAATATACTCGAATTTCAAATTCAAATTCAAACATTCTTTATTGTCTTTTCTCTTACAAAACAATTTTTGGTGATCCAATTCTGGCGTGCCAGATCTTCCTATGGGTGCCAGTTACATTACTTTGTTTATGTGACAATATACAAGAAAAACCACAGTAAACCTGCGGCTAAAATATAAATAAGGAGGTAACATGAATAGTAACAACAGAAGATTCTTCTTTTGACTAAGGACAATAATAGACAGCTTCATGAGTTTGGCGACACGTCTTACACATACAGAGTGAAGTAACCGGTCAGATTGCAACAAAGCTGGCATTAGAGGAGGTATATATACAAAAATTACAGGCGCGGACGGCAGCACAGTCACATGGATTAAGTAAGATGCAAGGATATGAACATGCTTAGATAAAATAGAAGCAGGACTTTGGGTTTGAGAGCTATCGAGTAGTCTAAGTTCGTAGATATTTAACAGATTTGAGTCTAATACTCATGTGTATACACATCAGTAGACAACTGTGATACAAGAAGTAGATTTAACATAGCGCGATAGACTTTAACTATCAATATTCGTAGCTGCTCATAGAGACATAATGAGACTAGAATTACTACGAGGAAATAATCATTTTAGGGTTTAAGCATAATCAGGAAGATCCATGGTTGTGTTCAATAATACATAATTCAGTAGTAGTACAGCACAGTTCGTTCCTAGTTCATGAATTAGTATGCTCGACATAGAGATTGGGCACTAAAGCAAGTTGCCTTTGGCGATGGGGAGCAGCCCAATACAGATGTTTAGGACGAAATGTCACTGTAAAAGCTTAAACTAAGATAGCTGACAAAGCGACTGACTGACCAGAGTGAGGCTTATAGAACATACAATAAAATACATCAAAGAGGACAACAGTGTCCAGCAGTTTTTCGAGTATTCATTTAGGGGCTAGGAGGCATTGCGTGTATTTTCTGAAAGTTATTTTATTATCGATCTTGTGGGCTATTGGCGTTAGATTGTTCCATCTCGTCTGACACTTAACTATGACAGAGTTGAGGATTTTATTTGATTTTGAGGAGAGAACTAAGAGGTTTCTTTTTCCCTCTGCATGACTGCGCGTTGGCAGCTTCCTCTGATCGAGAGAGGCCTGATCTTGCGCCATGTAAAACGCCATGTCTAATATATGTTTGTCTCTTCTCAACTGTAAAGGCCATATGTTAAGTGTTTTATGTTCTTGATCCACATTGTCATACCTCGATTTATTGAATATTATACGGAGTGCTAAATTTTGTTGTGATTGCAGTCGTTGTAAAAGAGTTTTGGGAGCCGAGTCGTATATAAAATCGCAGAAATCTAGGTTTGGCAATATGGCCATTTTATATAAGTCATGTTTCGCTTTTTGAGTTAAAGAATCTCTGGCTCTATATAAGAGTTTAATTTTCGAGGTGACAGTGGCTAAAGTGACATTTACATGGGGTTTGAAAGTTAGGGTGTCATCGAAGAGGAACCCTAGATATTTATATTCATGTACCTCTTCAAGTTGAGACAGACCAAGCGAAAGAGAAAGGGAGGAGGAGGGTTGGGATTTTAACTTTGCTTTAGAGGGATTGCTAAGTGAAAATGACATGGATTTGCACTTAGCAACGTTTAGTGATATTTTGTTCTCGATGCACCAGGAAGAAATGTTATTAAGATCTTGCTGGAGATCGCGATGAAGTGCCTCAGCACTATCGCTGTGATGGAAGATTACCGTATCATCAGCGTAGTGCTGGACACAGGCATGTTTTATGACAGAGTGTAGATCGTTAATGTAAATAGTAAACAAAATTGGGCCCAAGATAGTCCCTTGTGGCACCCCATAGGTGACTAACCCCTCGTCAGATTTTAGACTATTCACAGTCACAAATTGCCTCCTACCCGTAAGATAGTTCGAGAACCATAGAAGCTCCATGCCGGTAATACCATAGTGTTTTAATTTTTCTAAAAGAGTTGGATGATGGACCGTGTCGAACGCTTTTTTAAAATCAAGATATATTGTTTTATTTAATAACTTATTATTCAGGTTCGTATATATATTCTTTAGAAAGTCAATCTGGGCTTGCTGTATAGAATGGTTGGCCCTAAACCCATATTGTTGGTCAGCGAAAAGATTATGTGTTTCAAAATAATTTGTTAGTTGCTGCTGTACAGCTTTTTCAAGAATTTTTGCCGGCATGGAGATGCAGGAGATCGGCCTATAATTGTTGGCATCAAGTTTATTGCCTGCTTTATGTAAGGGAGTTACTCGAGCGATCTTAAAGGCACTAGGTACCCTCCCTAGTAAAAGGGAGATATTTACAATATGAGTCATCTGGTCAGTCAGTGCCAGAAGACAAGATTTCAGAATACTGGCCGGAAGATAATCGATTCCGGAGTTTTTCGTTGTATCAATACCTGATATTATTTTTCTCATCTCCACAGTAGACAGTTCAGAGAAACTAAACACCAGATCACTATTCTCATCCACAGTGGTGGTGGAAGAGGAAGAGGAATTAGAGGTATTGTCAGAGGTATTGTCAGAGGTCGCTTGAGGTACTTGGTTGGCTAGACTGGGGCCAACATTTATAAAAAAATCGTTAAAAACATTTGGGACTAGGGATTGGTCCAGTTTTTGTCCATCCTTTTCTAAATGTATCATGTTATTTGTTTTTGTTTTGCTAGGGCTGATAATTGGTCTGAGAAACTCCCAGAATTTCCTGGGGTTTTTATCGTGGAATTCTAAATTTGATTTAATAAAGTTTGCCTTTGCGGTTTTACATTGTCTATTGGCTAGATTCTTCAGAATCTTTGCTTGACGTAGAATATCTGGGTTATTTAATAATTTGGCTTTCCGGAATAACTTATCTCTTTCATTCATGATATTTATAAGCTCATCTGTTATCCATTTAGGCTTTTCCCGAACAGATCTGAATTGCTTTATAGGACACATTCTGTTAAGGTATAACTCGACGTTGCTGAGAAGTATTTCCCAGCAATGTTCAGGATTCTAATTCGAAAAAAAGGGGACCCAGTCTAGGTTCTTCAAGATTTCGTTTAACATTTTTTGGTCGAGAAACTTTGTGTTCTTCGCCCAGAACGACTTGACATTGTATCTATTACGCATTTTCTTCCTGACCAGAAAAATAGGGAAATGGTCTGATATATTCAAGTCAATTACTCCCGACTGGCTGACAAGAGAGGAGTTAGAGTAAAAATGGTCGATTATGGTCTCCGACTTCAGAGTGGAACGAGTGGGCTTTGTAATAAACTGTGTGAGAGAGAAACTGTTTATGAGATTCCTGATTTCAGAAGATAAGTGAGTTTTGGAATGAGTGATTGTGTGAAAATCAAGATTAAAATCCCCCATCATAAATATTTCTTGCGAATTATTTAACTTAGACAGTATCTCCTGAAGATTGGTAAGAAAGGTTTTGGTACATCCACTCGGGGGTCTGTACAGGTTAAGGACGGTACAACATTTGTTCATACCTTTCTTAATTACTGCGATTTGGACCTCCAGATCTTTATTAGAGACATTGAGGTGTCTAAATTTGTCGGCATCCACCACTAAGTCAGACTTAAAATACATACAAAGTCCCCCCCCTCTTCTCTTGCCAGCCCTGTCTTGTCGGTGCAAAGTGTAATCAGCAAGTTGTATACTGTTATCGTGAGTTCCGCTATTCAACCAGGTTTCGCAGAAACCTATTACATCAACACCAGAACCAGATGTCAGCAACTCAATTTGATTATAATGACGAAATAAACTCCTAATATTCCAAGAGACAAACTTAATACCCTTCACTTTTTGTAAATCACTGAGGGCGTGAAGGAGAGTACAGCTTTCTCCACCTGAGTTCATTATTCACAGATTACCAAAGCAGAAATTAGCAGAAATTAGCAGGGTGCAAGGGCTAAAACCAGTTAAAACCATATCAATAATGAGTGAATATAAATGATAAATAATAATGATAGTAGTAGTTGATTATTATCATGATTATTATCATGATACTTAATACATCAAAGTTACTCAGGGACAGACTGAGAATGTAAGAGTTAACTAATTGCATATCGATACTTATCTAGAGCAGGATACATGGCAGTTAGAACAGTAGGAACAGTGTAGGGGGGCAAGTAGCATGTGGCATACAATCAGTCATAGAAGGTAACATATATACAACATTGTAAGAAGAATGGTTAATAGTCAGTAGTAAGTAGTAAATAGCGAATAGTGATTCCGGGGGATACACATGAGCCCTAGTTTGAGTGGACTTAAACCCCAGCGACATGCACCAGCTTAAATATTAAGTTGACTCTGAACCCCAAATTCGGAATTAATTTCAATTCATATACAATTACAATTTATGTATTCGTTTTAGATACAGGTACCTGTACATGCGATAGCCAACATCATAACGGCACAGAAACGACTGTGCTTAAATTTAGAGATGACTTTAGACTTAAGTATCGGATTAAATTTAATTCGAGCACGAATTAAATACATATTCAGACATAAGTACTTGCACACGTACATGACCTATACATATATAGTTCAGACTCATTTTCCGTCTTGATTTCAGTTATAGTAGCAGTAGGAGTTTCGGTAGGTGACAGTATATCAATAGATAAATTAAATTAAAAACAAAAATAGAGATAGAAAAATAGAAGGGTCATGGTATGCACTGTAGCTACATCACAACTTCAATCAGGGAGGTCGGGTAGTTTAGGACCTTGACTTTCATATTTTCTATGGTCATTCAGGATATAGCATCTACCGCAACCTATATCAATCGAACATCACGATAGACAAGATAAATCCATGCACTATAACATTGGTTCAAATAGAATAGTATGTCCCTGAGTCGAGAATTAGAGTGCTCAATATGGGGTTAGGCACTAAAACAAGTTGCCTTCTGCGATATGGAGCAATACAAGTCCGACGTTTGGGATGTATTTTACATTGCATCTATCAATTATCCAATAATACACTAGTTTTGACGAGCAAGAGTTAAGTAAACTACAGATTTGCACATGTATTTAAAGACATAATTGACCGTTAAGGGGGGATTTTTACCCCTTCAACATATCACACCATATCGTTTTATTGATTAATTAATATCGATTAACTAATATTTTCGATTTGACCAAGTTGTCGATTAAATTAACATTGATTGACTAACATTCACAGATAGGACGGACCAGGTATGTACATAATTCAACCAGATGCTAGCTATACAGTATCGGGAGAGTAAGCTACTTATTACAAGGATTGAGTTACATTATACAGAGACAGCACGCAGATTGAGTTACTTTAAACAGAGGTAGCACGCAGTACATAATTCCATAAATTCTTATTCAAGCTTGTTATATCTAACTCACTATTATCACATTATTATTAGAATACTTTGGGGGGCAATTGATATTAGGTTTTAGGCACTCAAGGTGTATCGATCTTAAGAAGGAGTATGGGGGGGGGGGGGAAGGCACTAGAACAAGTTACTCTCCCCCGGCCCAGACCTGAGAAGTATTGTCACCAATATTATATGGGTTTACTAATTCTGATTAGGTAAGACGTTGGTATTATAGGTTTTAGCGATAGCCTTGGCCCAATAGTCTTGTAATTCAGTTGAAAGGTGACAACCATCTGTTGATAGGTTGGCATAGTTATGGGTAAAAGACCTATTGTTTGCGTGATAACGATGGATCAGTCTCTGTGTCCAAGGGGTATTTTCGTCGTTACTTTTGTTGAAATCTTTGATTATTGATGTAGCAGCTTCGACTTGGGTGTTTAGCGTGGCTTGGTCAGGGTCTATAGGGATTTCGTAAGAGTCACCAACATCTACTTGGGGGTCACATCTTGTGTTGTAGCACGCTATGTCCATCCCGGTTATCGGTGAGAAGGAGATATTCGGGAGCCCATAGGTGTGATTACGGATAAAGATGTGAGATTCCTGAAGATCTGCTAATAGAGCCTCTTTCATTATATCAATATTGCTGTGACGAACAGTAACCAGGCCAGTGTCGCTATCTTTGGTGGTGAGATTGCATAGACCAGAGATGATAAACAGCTGTGATGGAGAGTATTGTCTCATTTTTCCTTCAGCAAATCTGACAGATTGAGAGATGGTAGCACCGGGTTTTGATGAAATGGTTATGTGAACATTAGGACCTAAGTGTCTGCACAAAGCAGGGCCTAGGGACCTCGCCCTCGAGTCACCTATCACTAGTACCGTATCCATGCAGAGGTTGGACGATAATAGGGGAGCAGTTGATAAAAATAGAGTTAAGAAGTTATTAAACAAAGTCACCTACTACAAACACCACGTGCGATTAATGCTGAGTAATTTCCTTCTTTACTTTGCTGAGAATTCTGCCACAAATGTTTTTGCCGATGAATTCAGATGATTTTATCATCGACCTCTGGCCTTTGTTGTCGATTATACAAGGAAGGTTAAGACCCGTAGCCCACTTCCGGTCGGAAGTCATCTCATAGAGATCGGAGGCTGGCAGCGCATCAAGTCTTTTTTGAATAGATTCATTTTGGCTGAATTTACTTCTTACTATTTCTTCTAGTACGGATTCCTCCACTTTCAACCACTCCGGGGTGGTTTTCAACTCAATTTTCGCTTTGTGCTTAACGGTGTAAGGATTCGGCGTGAGTCGGAGAACTTCGGAAAGTTCAGCTTGACCTAGATATGCGGCGTTATGCGCCTGGAAGGCATGCTCGGCAGAGAGGTAGTCAACATCTTTGTATCGGACAGGAATTGGATAGAAGTTTGACAAGAACGAGAATTCACTCTTAAATCCAAGTCCTTTCCCGTTGTCTACCTCAACTATTCTGGCATCCTCCGGCCTACAACCTTCAGGGAGGTTGATGAGATCTTTCTTCACATATGAAGCAGGCACTCCGCCGTCCGGGAAGAGTACAATGTGGCTACCACGATGCTCTGCTTTAACTTTCTTGAGTCGCAGTAGACGGTGGCAATCACGAAGGAGATTAAATTTGTGTGATGGAACCATCAGCCCAGTTTGTCTAACCTCTATATTGGCATATCGGACATCAAGGCTTCGGATTTTAGGAATACTAGCTCTGATAGTGGAGATGATTTTCTCGGACGTTGAACGGACTAGGACAGGCCTCACAACCAGGTCTTTCTGTAGACCTATCCTATATATTAGTTGTAGGTCTTCTACATTGAAATCAGGAGCTAGTTTAGTGCAGATAGATCTTACCGTCTCCACTATATGATCCTCAGTAAGTTCATTTATGTTGTCAAGGATAATAAGCCCACTGTGCTTAGGCGGAGGAGAAGGGTGAGACCGACGAGGATGTGCGTGTGTTGACGGGCCCTGGCCTTGTGTCCGCGGCTGCCAACCATTTCTAGGCGGCCATGGACGTCGAAATCCCGGACCCGGACCACGCTTGTCACCTTGTGGATGCAGAGGAGGGAAGTCAGGAGTTTCCCGGCGCAGTGAAGTGAGTTTGTATTCTGTAAACTCCTTGAGATCAGCAACAGCCGTAACTAATTTCCCTACCTCATTGTTACTCTCGGTTTCAAGTGACTTAAGTTCATTGCGCAGAACATCAACTGACAGTGGTGGAACGTCCCCTGTCAGTGGTCCATAAACAGGAATATGAATAGAATCGATGGCAGTTTCGAGCTTCTGGATACGACTTTCAAGTGATTGAGATAACTTCTCCACTTTGGATTGAACGTCCTGAAGGCCAGTCTTCAACTCAGCAACCGAGGATGTTAATATCGTGTTTGTGTCACGCAACGAAGCTTTGACAGCTGTAGTAATCAATGGTGACAGCTCGGAATGCAGTGCCTCCAACAAGCTGTCGTAGTTGTGACAGTTGGAACTCACATTATTTAAGTGTGCTTCGCTGGGATTCATAGGAGCTGTGGTGTCAAGAGTTGTGGTGTCAAGACTAGGTTTGTTGATATCTAATGGCTGATGTGAATTAAAATCAATTTCGCTTACTGGTTTAGTCCACAGAAATGGACTCGCCAATGATGATTGATCTGGCGGTGACATGGCTAATGGACTTGACGGCAATACCGGTGTGCCATGAACTGATAGACTCTCAGTGCCTGAGGGCGAGATATACAGATCTGGGCCTCCAGCCGACTTATCCACTAGAACTGAGGGTGAGTTGACTTTTTCATTTTCACTGGCTAGGGGAGTGTTTTTGATTACATGTTTGAATTCAATGTCCACATCATCGGTAACAAATGATTGCCGGTCTATACTGGCTTCAAGGGGCACCGTGTCGTGTCCCACGAGAGGCGTAGAGGTTAAAAATAAATTCTCATTATTCGTCTCCGAGGTTGATCCAGAACCAAATAATCCATTAATCATTGATGACATGATGGTGGCGGTGGTGTTTTTCGACATTTTCAGGTTGTGTTATAATTAACAGAGTCTAGTTCACATATAAATTGAAATTATCGATATAGCACAAGTGAGCGATAATAAGTGTAGGTCGACGATGAGATTTTCACCGGCCGACCATGGCTAGCCGATTGGCCGCGTCAGTTTTTCAATCTAAGATTCCTTACTGTATATTATTGTCAGGCATCAAAGTTCCAGGTGCAATGGGTCCAGGCGTGTTTATGATCAATATACGACCATTCCTGGTATTTATGTAGAGGTTTTAGCCCTTGCAAGGCATCAAATCTACTGTTGGGGCGTCATGGACGTCTTCAGGCCTCGGAACAATATAATCTTTTACTAGTTAATTTACCTAGTATTGGCCAAATTGCAGCCTAATTTAGCAGAATTTGCTAAATGTGTACAGCTGCCAATTGTACATTTTCTGAAAATCCACTACTATGTTACTAATCATGAGTCTATCAAGCACTCAATGAGGGCAAACTTGTTAGTGCTGCCTACCCGGAGCTGAGGAAGGCATTTGACACAGTAAACCATACTTTAGTATGTTGATTTGTGATGTTACCCGGAGCTGAGGAAGGCATTTGACACAGTAAACCATACTTTAGTATGTTGATTTGTGATGTTACCCGGAGCTGAGGAAGGCATTTGACACAGTAAACCATACTTTAGTATGTTGATTTGTGATGTTACCTGGAGCTGAGGAAGGCATTTGACACAGTAAACCATACTTTAGTATGTTGATTTGTGATGTTACCTGGAGCTGAGGAAGGCATTTGACACAGTAAACCATACTTTAGTATGTTGATTTGTGATGTTACCCGGAACTGAGGAAGGCATTTGACACAGTAAACCATACTTTAGTATGTTGATTTGTGATGTTACCTGGAGCTGAGGAAGGCATTTGACACAGTAAACCATACTTTAGTATGTTGATTTGTGATGTTACCCGGAGCTGAGGAAGGCATTTGACACAGTAAACCATACTTTAGTATGTTGATTTGTGATGTTACCTGGAACTGAGGAAGGCATTTGACACAGTAAACCATACTTTAGTATTTTGATTTGTGATGTTACCTGGAGCTGAGGAAGGCATTTGACACAGTAAACCATACTTTAGTATGTTGATTTGTGATGTTACCTGGAGCTGAGGAAGGCATTTGACACAGTAAACCATACTTTAGTATGTTGATTTGTGATGTTACCCGGAGCTGAGGAAGGCATTTGACACAGTAATCCATACTTTAGTATGTTGATTTGTGATGTTACCTGGAGCTGAGGAAGGCATTTGACACAGTAAACCATACTTTAGTATGTTGATTTGTGATGTTACCCGGAGCTGAGGAAGGCATTTGACACAGTAAACCATACTTTAGTATGTGGATTTGTGATGTTACCTGGAGCTGAGGAAGGCATTTGACACAGTAAACCATACTTTTCTCGGGAATATTATGGTTTCAGCACCAACTCTTTGACTATACCCAACAAGTCATGGCCAATAATGCCCTTTCAAACAACAATACAGTAACCTGTGGTGTGCCTCAAGGCACAACCCTAGGACCTGTATTATTTAACCTATATAAATGACCTCCACCAATGGAGCTCTCATTCTATTATTCAAATGTCCACAGACGCTTTAAAGACCTAATTCAGGGTTTTTCATTGTATTTTCCAGGTTCTACTCCGATATTCATAATATATGTAAACCATACTCATGATTTGTAAATAAACATTCAATTCAATGTATTTTTTATTCATACAAAAGAGGAGACCCGCATCTGAAAGTTAATTTCAGGTCTTCCAGCGGGTTTCTAGATAAACATCAAGTATAGATCTTTGTACAAATATTTAAATTCATTAGTATTTACATAATATGTGATGTGTTTTAAGAAAATGAGTCACAAGTCGCAAAATTGTTATTTTTCAAGGTGATTTATTCACAGTATATATTTGTGGGAATGTTTTAATTTTTGGGATGCTTAAAAGCCTCTTGTAGTCTGAATACATGTACTGAATTTCAGGACAGTGTAATGAATATATCTATGTATTTCTAGGGTTGTCGTAATGAATATATTTAGCTACTTTACTAGTAATTGCTCACCCCAAAATACATCAAATGTTGTTTTCAATAATAAAAATATGACACTTAAAATATAGAAATGCATATCAAATGTCCTAGTCTTTACTATCATTAGAGTCGGCTTGATCTCATCTTTACAAATATAATGATATCTTAAAATCCATTTTTTGCGACTCATGACCTATTTTCCTAATACGATATACATTTTCTCAGCATTCATTTTTGATATTTTCAGTGGTGTATCCTTACTACAACAGATGAAGGCGGGATATCAAGCCTCAGGTCCACAACAGTTCACGAATCCTCTAGTCAAAGAAAGCATGCAGTTCTCTAGAGTATCTCAAGTCATGAACAAGTACCTTCAGGCATAAGAAGCAGCAGTTTGCTATATGGGTCAGATTTTCAGAAAATGTACAATTCATCTTCACCAATCCTCTCAAATAACCCAGATTTCAGACGAAAATAAAGTACTAAATACAGTTCAACTTAACCTGACAGATTTATTGAATGAATACAATACAGAATACACTCAGATTTACCTAGTATTTATCAATTTTCAATCTAATTTAGCAGAATTTGAGAGATGTGTAGAACTGGAGATCCATCCATCCATCCATCCTAATTCACTAAATGTGTACAGCTGCCAATTGTACATTTTCTGAAAATCTAACCCTTATACACCCTGTCTGAGATGTTGATATATCCGCCAGATGGAAGCATTGTATGTAATGTTAGTCCTTAGGCTAACTGAACAGAGATTAAGCTAGAGTAGTTTTCTGCCTAGTATTGATTATTTGGCCATTAGCCTTTAATCTGCGACTTCATATGTATACAAAAATGTATGTATGTATATTGTTTATTTCCAGAAAACAGTACATAAGATAAATTACACTGGAAATGGGTTTGCCCTCTTCTATGGCAGCCATAGCTCTTCCAGAGGGTCCCTTAAAATCTGAATAATTGTTATATTATATAAATTAATTTAGCTATCTTATTCATTTTTTTCACTTGACATGCTGAGAAGATTGTCTGTAATTGATGAAATACTGTCAATAAAAACATTAAACCCCCCTCCCCCTACATGTATGATGGATGTCGTTCCACCTCTCACCTTGCACCCACAGTACAAAGCTAGGTGTATATATATTTATGGGTCAGATTTTCAGAAAATGTACAATTGGCATCTGTTAGATTTTACTCAATGTCAATCTTGCCTTACCAAAAAATCCTACTACTTAATTGACAGATTGTTATACATTGGCTCGCTATCATAGGTGGACCATGAAAGAGTCATACAATGTATTGCACCTATTAATGCATCTGTACATGGGTCAGATTTTCAGAAAATGTACAATTCAACTTCGTCAATCTTCTCAAATAACCCAAATTTCAGACGAAAATAAACTTCAAAATACAGTTCAACCTAACCAAACACATTGCTAGAATCAATGCAATGCCGAATATACTCGTATTTACTTAGTATTGACCAAATTGGAGCCTAATTTAGCAGAGTTTACTGAATGTGTGTACAGCTGTCAATTGTACATTTTCTGAAAATCTGACCCATATGTATCCATCTTAAGGGAAATTTTGTGTAACCTTGAACATGATTAAAAGGTTCTTTATATTACCCTACGTGTAAGTCCAACCACAAATGTTGTATTAACTGAATTTAATATGTAATAAATGACATTGTACAGCTCTTAAAATGCTTCTGATTAGACAAACTGAAAACCCTACATGGTAGGATTGTCTCCGCACTGATCAATTGTAAAAATTACTAAGTCAAAATAAACTGTTTATTTATCTATCTATCTATGTATCTATCTATCTTTCCACACCCGTCTGAAAGATGTCAAGTCTACAACTATACCTTTAACACATGACCAGAAAAATCAGAGTGGCAAAAAGGTAGTCAAAGGTAGCTAAAAATAGCTAAAATAAATAATCTTTTACCTCTTCATCAACCATAAACACTCCATCAATGAATCTGAGTGGCAATCTGGTTGTTATAATATGTTTGTTAAAAGGTTTCAACTACTAGGTTTTTTTCTTTTCTGGAAATAGAAATGTATTCTCCCCATTAATACCCTCTCGCATGCATCTTTGTAAGCAGCTAGGGGCGGGTTAGAAACCCCGAAAAGGGGATACCTGTTATACCTAGTTGAAATAAAATCTTTAAAAAAAGTCTGACATCCAGTGAGTTGGTGGTGTGGGAAGGTAGTACCCGCCTCCCACCACCAGGAACACCACCCGCAGCAACCCATTCCTAATG
This sequence comes from Sthenelais limicola, assembly GCA_942159475.1. Taxonomy (NCBI): domain Eukaryota; kingdom Metazoa; phylum Annelida; class Polychaeta; order Phyllodocida; family Sigalionidae; genus Sthenelais; species Sthenelais limicola. Next base: position 51,086,814 of record OW804102.1, read on the forward strand.
AATGAGTCAGATTTTCAGAAAATGCACAATTTACCTTCCCCAGTCCTCTCAAATAACCCAAATTTCAGACAAAAATAAAGTTTGAGATGCAGTTCAACCTAACCAAACTCATTGCTAGAATCAATGCAATGTCAAATATACTCGAATTTACCTAGTATTGACCAAATTGCAGCCTAATTTAGCAGAATTTACTAAATGTGTACAGCTGCCAATTTTCCATTTTCTGAAAATCTGACCCATATATTTCTGCCTGCATTGGCAGCTAATCAGCCTAATGGCGTCATTTTTTTTTAAAGAATTTTATTTTCACATTTAACAGGAAATTTTCAGACGAACACTTCGCCTAAAAACAAATTCAGGCGATCTTCAAGGCAATCTATCTATTTTAACATGGTATACTATATAATTTGAAAATGATATGAATATTCAAAACCAAATTCAGGCGATTATGTGCCAAAATCTCAAATTAGCTTTTACAAATTGTGTATAACACTAAGATAATTAAATTATTCGCATGTTAATTAATATGAGTAGATGAAAAAGGCCTTCATTTAGGACTATTTTGGCGGCCACACTGTAATATCTGAGAAGAGATCAAGCAGATTCCAATGGTGGTAAATATTAAGGGCGTTTATAGTGTTTCTATATTCTAGGTTTGATAGATTCAAGTTTGAAAAAATATTGCAATATTTCTGGGTGGACAATTAGCAGTAAAGTAACTACTCCATAGGGTGACCTTCAAAACGCAGAGATATATTTGATACAATGTCCTGAAATCTGATACATAGATTCATTTGACTATAAAGGGTGTTAGACATTCCAACAATTAGTACACTCCAATAATGATTGTATTGCGGCGATGATAGAACGCAACCTTGAAAAATCTGTAGGTGATTCCTATGATCTAATCTAAAGGGTCTAAGGTATAGATGAGATGGAAATATAGAAAAAAGCTTGACGAATAATAACATCTATTATTTTGTAAGACTGTATAATTTGGAATTTTTCTTTATAGTGAATGTCAACGATATAGCACATGCAATGATGATAATTTTCTGTAGAATCTTATTTACTTGGTCATGGCAACGCACGAAATATAACTGCATCTTGTCAGTCATGCGTCTTTCTTTATACCAACAATAATTGTTAAACTGTTTCAGCCAATAAAATATTTTTAAAAAAAATAAAGAGATGGTGTGAACAAATTACTTTAAAAAATATCATTATTTTGCGACGCATTTTCCTGCAACATGTCCCCTATAGATTTCTTTCTTTTATTCAACACAACAAATCAAAGACCTGCTCAAGTTTGCATGTTATAAATGGCGAATATATTTCATCTTTAAACTTAAATGCTTTAGTACAATACTCACTCACTCACTCCAGATGTTTATATTTCAGTTGTTGCCTAAACGACATGTACACAGATATGGATTCAGCTCTTTGATGAAGACTATCGTGCTCATATACTTTGTGACCCAAATTTAAACGTGGTTAATATTACTCTATCCAATGAGATTAATTTCTTAGACTGCCTACTATGCCTTACATGAACATACTTGAGAAAAGTAATATGTGGGTCAGATTTTCAAAAAATGTAAAATTGGCAGCTGTACACATTTAGTTAATTTTGCTAAATTAGGCGGCAATTTGGCCAATACTAGGTAAATTCGAGTATATTTGGCTTTGCATTGATTCTAGCTATCTGTTTGGTTAGGTCGAACTGTATTTTGAACTTTATTTCCGTCTGAAATTTGGGTTATTTGAAAAGATTGGCAAAGGTGAATTGTACATTTTCTGAAAATCTGACCCATGTAAAGTAATTTGGATTATATAGGCCTACATGCAGAGGTGTTGGTCTTGGTCCATAATCAAAGTAACCCAGCAAATAGGGGATTTGCATGTGCCACTGTGCATGCCTGTTACAATGCATCCTGGGATGGATTCTGTTGAAATATGACATACAAATATTTGCCAACATTTTTATCGAAAATTGCAAGAATGTTTTCGCTAACATCATTGCTTTTATCAAATTTAATGATATATGAAAACCAAATGCATGATGGGAAAGATGGGGACTTGTGTTATAGGAACATGCATAACACACGGATATTGACATTAGAGCATTGATAAATAGTCCATGCTGAACATGGCATGCTTAACATAGCATGTTTTCTATACTGTACTATTAGTCATGTGAATCACGATTTAAAATGGCGGCTATGCAAGTCCCCTATTGTGCTATAGTTTCACTCTGACCAATGGCAAACTTGGGTGACCTGCGACGAAGAACTTTGGAATTATCAAGGGAAATTTAGGCAAAGTTTAATTTATAGATTCTTTATGTTCGCTTGATATGTCAGCTACGAAAATGCACACTGATGCAGGTTCAAACGACCAAGAAAACCTTACTCACAAACGACCTTGGCTGTTCCGTAAGGCTCAGTTTTTTCTAATTCTGGCTGCTGTACTCTCAATAATCTTCCTTTCGTATTGTGGCATTGGATTCACGAGACTACTGGTGGCAAAGCAAGATCGGGTCAAATCCATGTTGCTTTGGAATAATTTCTTCAGTGAAAGCTACGACAGGATCTTTACGACCGGAGAGGACGAGAAGCTGATTTTCTGTCCCGAGAAGTGTTTGATTTCCAGAAATAGAGCCGACCCTCTTAACCATGATGTGCTTGTCTTTCACACAAGGAACCCGCAGAATCCTCCCCATGTCCGTAGAAACGACCAAATTTACATCGCCTGGACTTGGGAAAGCCCAACCAGTAGAGGTAACTATTACATGAAGGGTGATTTTTACAATTGGACAGCTACCTACCACCGGAAGTCCACTGTACCTTTGTTGCATGGGGTACTACACAAGACTCCCGCTAGGGTGACAATGCCACAACTGCCCCAGTTTCGAGGAACTGGGTCAGTAGGTCACGAAGGCAAGAACTCCTCAATTATTGCATGGATTGTAAGTAATTGTTCGCCCTTGAGCAGAAGACAGGAGTATGTGGCTGCAATGAAGCTGCACATGGGAGTTGATACTTTTGGGGCTTGTGGACACAAATGTCCTGCTGGGAAAAGGGCAAATGACGAATCTTGCTACCATCATATCGCTGCAACAGGGAAATATAAATTCTACCTCGCGTTTGAAAATTCATTCTGTGAAGACTACATCACTTTGAAGCCCTTCAGGGCACTTAGCGTTGGGATGGTGCCCATTGTAATGGGTGGACTCACCAAGGAAGAGTATTTTGACATCCTCCCTAAGGGCTCTTACATAGATGTGAGAGACTTTGTTACAGTTAAAAAACTGACCGATTATCTGAGGGAGTTGGACAAGGATAAAAAGAAGTACCTTAAATATCATGCTTGGAGGACTAGTTATAGGGTTGGCTATGACCAGATATTTGGTACTTTTACTTGTCAAATATGTAAAGCTCTCCATGATCGGAAACATAGAGATAAAGTAGAGACAGTTAATTTTGGGGTATTTTGGAATCCTGTGAAAATGTGTCAAAATTTAATAGAGAAAATGCTGTCTTTAGAAAGAAAAGTATCCCCACCTTTGATCTGAAAGTGTCAGAGTAGAGAAATGTAATTCGTTTGTTTTAATATTTTTATTCAGACAGACATTATGCAATTAATACACTATTCACAGAACAAGCTGAATTAAATTTATATATGCATTAATTAAGGGTTTGGCTGAGTATAAATAAATGGAAGGGGGAAGCTTCAGGCACTCTCTGAGTCACTCCTGCCTTGGCTGAACCTGACGAACTTCAACTACATCCGACTTCTTGTCTACTTCCTACAACACTGAACCTATGGGCAAATACCCTTAGATTTCTTACAATATAACCAGAAATGTAGTCTCAATGATTGGACGGCCTGTTTCATTTGTTTCACGAACTTTATTGTTGTTAATACATGTATCATGTTTCCAACTACAGAAGGTTCTTTCTCTTCATCAGAAGAAATTTAGGTCCTAATACGACCACAAATCGGTGTAGAGATACTACCAGCTCTGATTTTATTCCTTGCGAACATATCTGTATATTAGAATTTTATACTAGAATTTTTTGTTAAAATAATATAGGGCTAAAATGAACCCTTTTAATAATCATTCAACTCGATCTGCAACAGAAACGGACTAAGTACTAAACTACCTCCAGAACATAACTGGCACAAAATACTAAACTTACTCATTACTCATTTGCCTAACTCTATGTTGAACATTTCCCATGATGCATCACCAGGGAGTATAAATAGCTGCGCTACACTGCTATACTTTACTTCTTCTTTTTGTCTGCCCTGATGAAGACTAACTGGGTTAGTCGAAACGTTGGCTCTTAGACAAATAAAAAAGAAAGTCAGAAAAACAACTCTAAGGTTTATTCATTTTCCATACTCCGAAGTCTACTTGTCAAACTAAAGGTATAGTTCATCAGCAGTTGGTAGAAAATAACTCCATCATATTTGTATATTGTTGTACCTACGTTCTCATGTGAGGCCAAATGGAAAAAGAAAAAAAAATTCATAGGTAATCTGATAAAGTAAAGACTAGAATTCTGTGTGTAAAGACTTGGTTTAAAAGAATGTTATTTTGCTAAATTGGTCAGATTTTCAGAAAATATACAATTGGCAGCTGTACACATTTAGTCAATTCTGCTAAATAAGACAGTAAAATGGCCATTGCTAAGTATATCTGAATATATTTCATATTGCCTTGATTTAAACAATCCGCCTAGTTATGTTCAACTGAGTTTTGAACCATAATTTTGTCTTAAATTTGGGTTATTTGAGAGGATTGCTGAAGGTGAATTGTGCATTTTCTCGCGATTTCACCCAAATGTGTAGAGGTAAAATGATTTGTATTTGTTATAATATGTTAAACACTATAAAGCTCCACATTATTTTTATTTTAAATTGGAGCTGAGACATATCACATTTGGGGAAATCTGCCAAATAAAATTGTTTTAAAAAAGAGGATTTGAAATCTGAAAGGTGGAAGGTGTGGAAACGTCACCCGTCCATTGTTGTTGTTGAGTCCAAGATCGAATTAAAATGAATAAAATTACATGTACATGTATTTTTGTTGCGTTAATTGTTCTTTTCGTTTAAAAATGCGCAACTATATATCTTTAACATCTACAAAAAACCTGTGTAACTTCAAAGGCACTTCAAAGAGAATGAATACAAAAGAAAGACCAAAGATTGTATGACTAATAGAATCATATTTTATTAGTCTATTTTGGATTAAGAATGGTTTGAATTCTTTATTTAGCAAACATATGCACCTAAATCTCCTTTGTCTATCTCTTAGAGATATCATACAAATATTGAATTCCCAAGGTCGCATTCTACCATGTCTAGCAAGATGACATAGACCCTATTTGTGATGTGTTTCAGCAAAATGAGTCACAAGTCGGAAAATGGATATTTTAGTGTTTTTTCCACAGGATTTCCTTGTATGAATGTTCCCATTTCTGAGGTATCTAATGCTCCAGGACGTATAAATACATGAATCAAATTTCAGAATCATGTTTTAAATATATCCTTGCGTTTCCAAGGTCATCCTATCGCGTATATTTAGCTACTTTAAGGGCGATCTCCACTGGCTGCGGTAAGCTCTGCGGTAACCCTTGCGATGGTTTGTGCTGGTTTTGAGGTGGAAAGGAATGATTAGATCCTATCCACAGGGTTTACTGGCCATGTAGGCAGTGCACTCACCACTCCTCACTATCACAACACCATCGCATGGCTTACCGCAGAGCTTACCGCAGTCAGTGGAGACCACCCTTTATTGGTTATTGTCCAACTTTTTTTTCTCCAAAAATAAGTATCACATTTAAAATATAGAAACACTTATTAGCTGTCCCCATGTTTAGCATCATTAGAATCCGCTTGATCTCATCTTTTCAAATAATTATGATGATATCTTAAAATCTTATTTTTGCTACTTGTGACTAATTTTCTGTAACACATCACATTTTGATTAGGTCATTGGGTCTTCTTTATCAATTTCTTAGAGATATCATATAAATATTGAATTCCTAAGGTAGCATTCTACCATGGCTTACACTCCATTGACTCCATTTTGAATGGGTCGCTGGGTTGTACAGTGGACAATATTTTGTATACGATGCTCTTATATTTACGATCAGGTCGTACTGATAAGTTATGAAGCACCCCCCTGAGTCTTATAGACGTACTACCGTTACCTAATGTGCCACTGCGCATGTCTGTTACAGTGCATTCTGGGATGGATTCGGATGAAATCCGGCATGCTAATATTTGGCAACATTTTTATCCACTGAACCATATCAAAACGTGTCACAAGTCGCAAAACTCATATTTTCCAAAGTAATTTATTCACAAGAACCCTTGTTTAGAATGTTTTCATTTTTGTAGTTCTTGAAGCTGGTAGTAGCATATGCACAGGTACCAAATTTCAAGACAGTATATGTCATGTGTTTCAGGGAAATGAGTCATAAGTCGCAAAAATTGAAACTTTTCAAAGGGTTTTTTTTTTACAATATCACTTCATTGAAATGTTCTGATTTCTAGAGGGATTATCACTTATTGTCATATGAATCTATATAACAAATTTCGGGACATTGTATTAAATATATCCTTGCGTTTTGAAGGCCTTTGAATGGAGTATATTTAGTTACTTTACTGGTAATTACCCATCCAGAAACATTGCAAACATTCTTTTTTCAAAAATGAAAATATCAAACTTAAAATATGGAAATACTTATTAGGTGTCCTAGTGTTTACTATCATTGGAATCGCCTTTTTCTCCTCTTTTCAAATATGATGATATCTCAAAATCGATTATTTGCGACTTATGACTTATTTTCCTGAAACACATCACATATTAGATATATCCACGCACTTCTAAGGTCATCCTATGGAGTATATTTAGCTACATTACTACTAGTAATTGTCGACCTAGAGAGATTGTAAATTCTCTTTTTCAAAAATATCACATTTAAAAATATATAGATTATACTTATTAGATGTCCGACTGTTTACCATCATTGGAATCGGCTTGATCTCATCTTTTCAAATATGATGATATCTCAAAATCCATCTTTTGCGACTTGTGACCCCATTTTCCTGTGACACCTCAGAATTGTATAATCATAAACGTTATCGAAAACATGAATAATATTTTATAATTAGTAAAACATAATTGCTAATATTTCTGCCCATTCATTGCTCTTTCTATATCAGCAGGATTAACCTTCACATAAGAAAATTTAAATTTGACTGGTTTCTTCAATGTTCCCATAAATGAGTCTATTTGGTTTTGCTCCTTTTTTCCAGCACCAAGGGGTATTCGAACAGTGACACTGATTCCTTCATTCCGGAAGTCTTTGAAAGGATTTCTAACTTGGGATTGCACTGAATTAGTTGACCTGGGAGCAGTTTTTGTTCTCCTTGGCAAAAGAGCTTGGGTGCTTTCGGGAACCTTAGATTGTCCTCTATTATCGCCGTATTTCTGTTCTAGCCTTGGATATGCAAAATGGCTGCCATACTCATCCTGTGGTTCGGGACTTGTCCGGGGTGTGTTCGGAACGCTATACTCCATTTGAGAAAGGTCATGGGCTGCCTTTTTCAAGTCTACTTCGCTCCAAGTTGTTAGACATTGTTCATAACTCCCACCACAAGGAATATTGGTGTAACTTTGAGTTTTCCTTGCTTTTCCTTTGGTGCTACAGTTGTTGTTCTCGTTCACATATTGAACTGGTGTTGAGGGAACGTCTTCTCCGGGCCAGAGTTCTTCTTTTGAATAATACAGGTTACACAACGGGCAGTCATCACACGTGTGAGAAGGTACAATAATTGTCCCCAAATTGAGAATGGTCCTTTTCTTACCATCAATCTCTTTTTCTTCTACCTTTGGTTCCTTGTTTTCCTTTCCTATTTGATCCTCTGTTGACTGATCTCTGGGGGAGGAGCTAGCTGCTGATTTTTCTTTGTATCTGTATCCGCCTATTTTTAATCTCTGAACGTCAACAATACTGGGCCATACTGCTTTTTTGCATTCGTTTTCAGACCCTTCATGACTAAGTGACAGTCTTTCTTGTGAATTGCCTACATTTCCAAAAGCAGAATGAGAATGGGAGTGGGCGTGGCTTACAGTAGATGAGGAGGAGGAGCTAAATGCAGAAGGGGCGGACGCCGTGCACCCCCTGGTTAACCTAACTCGAGTAGAGCGACTCTGTGAAGAAACACCCCTCGGGGAGTTGTGGGCGGAGCTTGAGTTTGAAGAGATATGTTTCTCATTTGCGATTGGATGCGCTGTTGTGGGGCGGGGCTTATTCCTCCCTCCTCTTGATTGGCCAGTCTTTAGATTGGCAACTTGGCTCTTGCCCATTGGTTGTTGTTGCAGCTGTCTATCAGGGTTGTTGTTACCAGAGAAAGGTCTCCTAGTGACGGCAGATTTAGCTCTTTGTTTAAGAGCAACTCGCTGGGTGGCTACCAGGATGGCGTCAGGTCCGTGAGTCGCGGCCTGTGCATAATCGGGTGCAATGTAATACTGCATTTTGTATGTATATTTTAAATGGTAATAATGAAGGCAGTCTAGGTACAAACCCTTGGATGGTATGTCAGTGATTAGACGCCTACTTCGCTAATCGGTTTGCTGGCCTATGACTCGGCGTTTTAATGGGAATATAATGATATTTTGCAGTCTTAATGAAATTATAATGGCACTTTGCGGTTTGAGGCAAGAGGCTTTCCCTCCATTTGAAAGGACTCTCTCAACTTTGGGCCCAGACTGGTAGGCCTAAATCAGAAGACGCCCGCGGAATCTATCCACTAGTCGACACTTTTATCCCGGGCTTTTATCCTTATCAATGGCTGTCAGAGGTAATGTGCTGTATGGGCAATTCTCCTTCAATTACTATGATATGTGAATATTCAGTCCGCCATATTAGTAACTTAGACAAAGGAGTCTCTTAAGAGTGCCTAGTATTAGTTCTTGCACCAATGACACTACCAGGAAGTAGGTAATTCCAGGGGTGAAGCTACACTGATGGTATTGCCATGCGTTGCATATATATCCTTCCTATTAAAGCTCCTTAATTGACCATTTTTTACCTTGCGTCTTCCTCATTGCACAGATTTTCCTGACAATATCCTGTTGTTTTAGAATAGACATCTTATATAATGGAGTATCAATCAAATGCTACTCAGTCAGGTTCAGAAGGCAGTTGTGGTCACCTAAGTTTCAGGGAGTCATTAACACTTTAGCCTTAGTCTTAGCCTTGCGGTTAAGCTTATCGCTGGATGTGGAATCGAGGAATGTGGGTGTCTGGACCTAACTGTACTGTATTTCCAAGGCAATATGATACCACCAGGTGAAACATCCATTCGCTATGTCAATATAATTCCTCATGTATATCGTTTTAATGCATACATACGAGTTCTTTCCAGTCCTGTTTTAAACACGTTAGAAAGTTCAGCCCTGCAGGCTTCCCTTACACAGTACCACCTTCCAAGCCCACGAATCCAAAGCAGATTCTAAGAAATCCCGTCGCTACGATGGAATAAATCTGCCTTTAACCTCGCTCGCTGGTTCCTCAGACTGCTTTTGTCCTGATTGTAGATCTAGTAATCCGCGCTCCGGGGATATAAAAGCCTTGATCCAACGCCACCTGCAAATATATCAAGCGCAAACGGTTAGTCTCCCGATAATCCATTTAATCCAGACGAAATATTTAATTGCTTTATTCTACTAGACCGGTTTGGTGCATGTGGTAAAGACTTGCAAATTTAATCATATGTTCTTTCCTAACTTCATATAATGTTTCTATTCGTAAGGGTCAGATTGTCAGAAAATGTATAATTGGCAGCGCTACACATTCCGCAAATGCTGCAATATTTGGCTGAAAATGATAAATATATGAGGTATATTTGATTATAATATGTGATGTGTTCCAGGACAATGAGTCATAAGTCGCAAAATTGATATTTTTCGAAGTGCTTTTATCACAAGATCTCTTTATTGAAATGTTCTGATTTTTAGTGGGTGTAGCACTCATAGTCATATAAATCCATGTAACAAATTTCGGGAATTATTTATATGTATTAAATATATCTATGCGTTTTGAAGGCTTTCGTATGGAATATATTTAGTTATAATATATATACTTTATACTGGTAATTACCCATCCAGAAACATTGCAACTTTTTTTTCAAAAATAAAAATATGAAACTTAAAATATAGAAATACCTATTAGGCGTCCTAGTGTTTACTATCATTGGAATCAGCTTGATCTTTTTTTCAAATAATTATGGTGATATCTCAAAATCCATATTTTGCGACTTATGACTCATTTTCCTAAAACGGATCACATATTTGGTTATGAGTCGAAGCATTATATTATTTCCGTTATGTTGGACTGTCATTTCTGTCTTGAATTTGGGTTATTTGAGAAAATTGGTGAAGGCCATTTGTACATTTGTTGAAAATTTGACCATTAAGGTATTATTTTAAAAGTTTCTTTTTTCAACATAGGATGCACGTGAATGATCCGAATGTGCCTTTCCAATTGTATTATAGAATTATCCCTGAATTCCATATTGATTCAATTTCAAGGTTAACTAGTCTCCGACACCATTGCTATCCTTCATGGTGTACCATATAATGGATCAGATTTTCAGAAAATGTACAATTAGCAGCTGTACACATTTAGTCAATTCTGCTAAATTAAGATGCAACTTGGTCAATACTAGGTATATTCAAGTATATTCGGCATTGCATTGATTCTAGCAATCTGTTTGGTTAGATTGAACTGTAGTTTGATTTTTTTTTCGTCTGAAATTTGGGTTATTCGAGAGGATTGGTGAATGTGAATTGTACATTTTCTGGCGATTTTACCCATTATATGATCCTTTAAGGTATGGATAGAACTGACTGTTCGTCCTATACTGGGGGAATCCTCGGTGACAGAAGATTCTGCCAATTCCTAGTACACATGGCACCACAGACATAGAGTGGAGGTAACTGCTATCAGACCATTCACACAATTGTATAGGGTTCGCCTCGCTCTATATATGGGCGAAATCGCCAGAAAATGTACAATTCACCTACGGCAATCCTCTCAAATAACCCAAATTTCAGACGAAAATAAAGTTCAACCTAACTAAACAGATTGCTAGAACCAATGCAATGCTATAATTTATTATACGCGCATGCTATATGAGAAGTGCTATAAGTGGGGTGCTATAAAAATAGTCATATAGGACACATCCTATATGAATGTAGTTGTCTAAAAATAGCTCTGTTTATATGCTTCGCGGAGCTTTGGCTCTCCGCGAAGGATGTAAACAAATCCCCGCGATCGGTAATCCACCCGTGATTCTGGTACTATGATTAGAGAAATACATAATAAAAATCCCATCATTAAATAGAGCATTAAATTCTCTATATAAGTTTTATTAATGTTGCTCAAGAAATGGCTGCGATATGAACGTTTTAAGTCAACAATATAACTTGGCTAATAACAGGGCTGTCAGCGGGGCTGTCAGTGGGGCTGTCAGCGGGGAAGCGGGGCTCTCTGAGACTTCTTTAATATTTTTTCAGTAATATCTGATAACATATGATCAAATTTTATGCACATATAATCAATATAGAATGGAACTGGGCCTACGGCATCGTGCTTATGTGGACGAATCAAGTCCTACAAATTTTCGATTATTGCCGGCTCGTCCCATTCTCTCTAGGCCTATGTATACTCAAATTTACCTTTTATTGACCAAATTGCAGCCTACTTTAGCAGAATTTACTAAATGTGTAGAGCTACTAGGTAGATACAAATATTTCCCACACCTGAGATCCCTGGACCATACTTACACAATATGCAATAGCTCTCACCCAGCTCTCAAAGAGGACAAAAGAATTATAAAATAAATGTGTAGAGCTGTCAATTGTACATTTTCTGAGAATCTGGCCCATATACAAGAGTGTGTATGTATGCACGTATGTTAGACCTCCACCCCCTTACCCCATGCAATGCCTTTACTTGCTACATATCCCTACACTGGTAAAACAAAATGTTCCATCAAATCTAACTTTGATTTATATATTTGAATATTAGATATTTAATATTTCATAAGTCACGCGAAAACCACCGAGCGTTTTTGTGTAACTTGTACTTTAAATATTATCATTAGTCTGAAATGATCTGTTTAAAAAGAAGGAAAAAAAGAGGCACCGTCCCTGCCTCAGAGAACCCTATTGTTTTTGGAGTGTAGACAATAAATTTACTTTGTGAAACGCAAGGCCTTAGAGGACACGTATTGTCGATGCACTCTAGGCCCAAAGTTGAGAGACTCCCTTCAAACGAAGGGAGTCTCTCGCCTGAAACCGCAAAGTGCCATTATTATTCCATTAAGACCGCAAAATGTCATTATATTCCCATTAAAACGCCGAGTTCTAGGCCAGGAAACCGATTAGCGAAGTAGGCTGACATACCATACTTATCTGATCTGAGGGTTTGGACCTAGAGTGTATGAGGATGGTCTGTATGTGGGTCAGATTTTCGGAAAATGTACAATTCAACTTTGCCAATCTTCTCAAATAACCCACATTTCAGACGAAAATAAAGTTCAAAATACAGTTCAACCTAACCAAACAGATTGCTAGAATCAATGCAATGCCGAATATTCTTGAATTTACCTAGTATTGGCCAAATTGCAGCCTAATTTAGCAGAATTTACAACATGTGTACAGCTGCCAATTGTACATTTTCTGAAAATCTGACCCATTTAGTCTATTCAGAATTAAGTAATGTTTGTTTCACCGACATCTCTTATAATGGACCAATGAATTAATATTCCCAATTCAAAATTTTAAATTAATGATCTAAAGTATATGAAAGCTTTTTTCCATGATGATTACCATTACAACAATAACATTGAAACATTATTGATGTTGCCAGGTCATTGACTAGTGATTTTGTATTGATCTCGACGGAAAGGAATTTTGCCATTATTTAGAGCTTGAATTGTACACATTCCTACCTCCTGCATGCCCTGATTATATGGGTCAGATTTTCTCAGAAAATGTACAATTCGCCGTCACCAATCTTCCCAAATAACCCACATTTCAGACGAAAATAAAGCTCAAAACTCAGTTCAACCTAACCAAACATATTGCTAGAATCAATGCAATGCCGAATATACTCGAATTTACCTAGTATTGACCAAATTGCAGCCTAATTTAGCAGAATTTACTAAATGTGTACAGCTGCCAATTGTACATTTTCTGAAAATCTGACCCATATACAAATTGCAAAGTGTGATTGTATTTGGCCCGGGGCCTTTTACAGCAAAGTTAAACAGAACAGAAATGGCCGTAACACGTTCCTAATTCATGCATTGTGTGCCGGTGAATACACGGTGTCAGGCCTGGATTGTTGCTCCACGGTCCAACAAAAGCCTCAGTGCCAACACTCCTTATGGGTCAGATCGCCAGAAAATGTACAATTCGCCTTCAACAATGCTCCGGAAAAACCCAAATTTCAGACGAAAATAAAGTTCAAAACACAGTTCAACCTAACCAAACAGATTGCTAGAATCAATGCAATGCCGAATATACTCGAATTTACCTAGTATTGACTAAATTCCATCCTAACTTAGCAGAATTTACTAAATGTGTAATCCTCTTAAATAACCCTAATTCAAGACAGAATTAATGTTCAAAATACAGTTCAGCATAGCGAGACAGGTTGTCGCAAGCAATACAATACCAAATATATTCAAATATACGTAGTATTTATCATTTTTCAGCCTAATTAAGCAGAATTTACTAAATGTGTTGAGCTGCTGATTGTACATTTTCTGCTGATTTGACTCATATGCCACAGAGCGCAACAGTTGCTTGTTGATGTTTTTGTAACGTTACGACCTCTCCGCTCCTGCACTTCAACTAACGCTTTTTGCGCTCAATTGATTCACTAAGTGTGTGCAACATTAGTGAGGTTCAGCAAGTCTAAGCTATACGTAAACGTAAACGTATCCGTATCTCTGATATATGGGTCAGATTTTCAGAAAATGTACAATTCACATTCACCAATCTTCTCAAATAAGTCAGATTTTAGACATAGATAAAGTTCAAAATACAGTTCAACCTAACCAAACAGATTGCTAGAATCAATGCAATGCCGAATATACTCGAATTTACCTAGTATTTGCCAAAACGCAGCCTTATTTAGCAGAATTTACTAAATGTGTACAGCTGCAAATTGTACATTTTCTGAAAATCTGACCATACAAACATGCGTTAAAAAGAAGAGAGAGGTTTAGCTAAACATGGCGGGAAACGCGTGACATTATAACATATCAAACAAAATTTTCATCTCACAATTTATTTTTTCGGACATAAAAATGCGACGCAATTCACAAAAAAAGATACGTATACGGTTACGTGATTGAGATAGGTTTGCTTGCGGAACCTCCCTATTCACTGTACGTGGCCAATTCTATTGAATGGTTCAACCCGATCCTTAGTGGCTAAATTTAGGTGTTATTTCATATCGATATCAAGCGATATTGATATTGGTATTGGTTATTCTGGAGTAACTGATGCACCTTTTTTATAAAGAAAAATATGGATATAATTTTATGAAAAATGTTCTCATTCATTGTGCATGCGAAGCTGAATTATTTTTGGTAAATAAACGACGTAATGGAACTGGTATTGGAAAAGGAAAATTCTGGCACATATACAACGAAATCCTTATTCTACTATCATGGTATTCCAATAGGTATCGACAGATCGCCCTACAAGTATGACTAATTAAATTCAGAACATTTCAAAGGGGATTGACATAGATCTATAGCTCCTCTCTGAATGAACAAATACTCTATATGGGTCAGATTTTCAGAAAATGTACAATTCGCCGTCACCAATCTTCTCAAATAACCCACATTTAAAACGAAAATAAAGCTCAAAACTCAGTTCAACCTAACCAAACAGATTGCTAGTATCAATGCAATGCCGAATATACTCGAATTTACCTAGTATTGACCAAATTGCAGCCTAATTTAGCAGAATTTACCAAATGTGTAGAGCTGCCAATTGTACATTTTCTGAAAATCTGACCCAAATACTCTATAACCATACTGTTCTTACAATTTAAGCGCAATAATTCGTAGGAATTATAAAATAAAAGGTTTAAAGATTATGATTTCAATCTCAAAAGAGAAAATAACATGAGAATAAAACACGATGAATATCCTAAAATGCAGGTAGAAATTAATCAGTAAATATATATATTTATAAGAGGCATGGGCAATCCGATTTCCGTTTTCAAAGCCTAAAAATCACATTTGTGATGTGTTTCAGGAAAATGAGTCATAAGTCGCTAAATTGATATTTTTTCAAGTGTTTTTTTTTCACAAGATCACATTATTGGAATGTTCTGATTTTGGGGGAGTGTATCACTTATAGCTATATCAATCGATGTCTCAAATTTCAGGACAATCTATGTAATATGTCTATTAGTTTTAAAGGTCCTCATATGGACTACATTTAGTTACTTTACTGTTTATTGACCCCAGAAATATTGGAAACTTTTCATTTTTCGAAAACGAAAATATCAAAATATAGAAATACTTATAAGATTATTAGATTGTTTACTATCATTGGAATCAGCTTGATCTCATCTTTTCAAATATAATGGTATCTCAAAATCTATTTTTTGCGACTTATGACTCATTTTCCTGAAACACATCACATTTCATAAACCTAGAAATGCATTATTTTAATATTTTAAATGTGATCCGTTTAGGAAAATGGGTCATAAGTCGCAAAAAAATCGATTTTGAGATATCATCATATTTGAAGAGAGTTTGATATTTTCATTTTTGAAAAAAAATGTTTGCAATGTTTCTGGATGGGTAATTACCAGTAAAGTTACTAAATGTGATGGGTTTCAGGAAAATGAGTCATAAGTCGCAAAATATGGATTTTGAGATATTATTATATTTGAATAGATGAGCTCAAGCCGATTCTAATGGTAGTAAACATCAAGCACTTCTATGTAGTGTTTCTATATTATAAGTTTGATATTTTAATTTTTGAAAAAAAAGTTATTGGTATTTTTGGGTGGATAATTACTAATAAAGTACCTAAGTATACTCCATAAGCTGACCTTAGAAATGCATAGATATATCTAATACATTGCTTTGAAATTTCGTACATGTATTGATATCATTTACAGCATTAAGTACCCCAAGACTTAGAATATTCCAACAAAGATATCTTATGAAATAAAACACTTTGAAAAATATCCATTTTGCGACTTATGACTCATTTTCCTGAAACACATCACAAATATACTCCATACAAAGGCCTTCAAAACGCAAGGATATATTTAATACAATGTCCCGAAATTTGTTATATAGATTCATATGACATATGAACATTTCAATGGAGAGATATATCAATTTTTGGGACTTATGACTCATTTCCCTGAAACACATCACAAATGTAGATCCATAAAACGAGAGGGCACATTAGACTGCATGGGGGTCTGTCGGATTTCTCCAGTAGAGACAATAGCTAGTGCCTCTAATGGGTCAGATTTTCAGAAAATGTACAATTGGCAGGTGTACGCATTTAGTAAATTCTGCTAAATCAGGCTGAAAAATGATGATAATCAGGTATATCTGAGTATATTTGGTATCACATTGATTTAAAGTATCACTTCTGTTATGTTAAACTGCATTTTGAAGCTCATTTTTGTCTTAAATGTGGGTTATTTGAGAGGATTGGTGAAGGCCAATTGTACATTTTCTGAAAATCTGACCCTAATATGTCATGTATTCCAGGAAAATGAGTGACAAGTAGAAAAAAAATGGATTTTAAGATACCATCATATATGTGTTGTGTTTCAGGAAAATGAGTCATAAGTCGCAAAATTGATATTTTTCAAAGTGTTTTTTTTACAAGATCACATTATTGGAATGTTCTGATTTTTTGCGAGTTCATCACTTAGACGTATATCAATCGGTGTATCAAATTTCAGGACAATCTATGTAATATATCCTCTCGTTTTAAAGGTCACCATATGGACTACATTTAGTAACTTTACACTCTCCCGCGCACCGTACCCGTGCGATACGGAGTGGCGAGTTTTTTCGTCTTCAGTGTGACGATTTTTGTCTACCGAGTACCGCGAGCGCTACTGGTGAAGTGTGGTGACGAAATTGCCTGAACTTCTGATACGAAAAACGGTCATTTGAATCATGGAGACGAAATATGATATGCTCCGTATTCGCGCTCCGTTTTTGGATGTTGGCCATGGCTCCTCAATGTCTGTTGGTCTGGTCATGCTTGGACGCACCACGCTTGAGTGGGTGTTATTGCAATGCTTTAACACCTTCAAGAAGCCCATCACAATGGAAAGTGAGGTACAGCTAAAACCATTTTATAGTGTATTCATATTCTATAATACATAATATAATACATACAGGGTTCATGGGATAATTTTTATATTCAGATCGGATGCATTTTGAGGGAGTTATGAGCTATCTAAAGCTGAAAGCAATATTCTTGAGTTTTTTTTTATATTGTGACAAATTTTCCTGTAACTCATCACACATATACCTGGATATATTCAATATATATTCCTGAAAAAAAATATTCCCTGCTCTTCCTCTCCTTTCCCGCCCATCTCTTTCTTACTTACTTTCAATTGCAATCCTCCTGTCTGCCTCTCCCCCTCTTTCTCTTTCTGTTCTCTATCTTTCTGTTCTGACACAGTATTAGCATTCAGATTGATTAGTTGAGGCCATGTTGATAGCTGATTCAGTATAGTATAATGGTTAAAGCACCTGATTGTAAATCACAAGGTTGCCAGATCGAACCCAAGCATGGGCAAGTTTTTTTTCTCTGCTTTGTCACATTGTAATGGGTGAGTGCACACTCCTTCACGCACTGCCGCACTCCAGATGCGCCAACTCTTAACGCACCACCGCACACTGGGGATTAAAAGATTTAGCTTTCCCAGGTCATTATTACACATTTGGTAAATTCTGCTAAATAAGGCTGCAATTTGGTCAATACTAGGTAAATTCGAGTATATTTGGCATTGCGTTGATTCTAGCAATCTGTTTGGTTAGGTTGAACTGAATTTTGAACTTTCTTTTTGTCTGCAATTTGAGTTATTTGAGAAGATTGGCGAAGTTGAATTGTACATTTTCTGAAAATTTGACCCACGAGTACAAACTATCCACCACTCCAAGTCAATGTTTGATTTATAAAGACTCCCGCAGAGGGGAATCGAGTGCGATATGAAATGAAGATTTCCCTCCATGTTTAACAAGTAGAATTGTCTTGTCGCTAAGCTTGTACTGCCGGTCTACCTTCCACTATCTCCTAGGCTAGGATATTCCCAATTGGGTCAGATTTTCAGAAAATGTACAATTGGCAGGTGTACGCATTTAGTAAATTCTGCTAAATCAGGCTGAAAAATGATGATTATCAGGTATATCTGAGTATATTTGGTATGGCATTGATTTAAAGTATCAGTTCTGCCAATTGTACATTTTCTGAAAATCTGACCCAATTATTCTTGTTACATTATTATCATATATTTTTGTTCCTTCATTTGTGATGTTATGTTTTTCTCAACATGAAATATATCACAAGCGTGAAATAGTTTGGGAAATAAAACTTTACTTAAAAAAAATGGTGATAACAATTACAAAAAGATTGATGTGAAGACCAAGCGCCACAATGGGCATCTGTACTATAGGATATGGGTCAGATTTTTAGAAAATATACAACTCGCTTCCACCAATCCTCTCAAATAACCCACATTTAAGACAAAAATGAGCTTCAAAATGCAGTTTAACATAGCAAAACAGATACTTTAAATCAACACGATACCAAATATACTCAGATATAACCGGTATTCATCATTTTTCAGCCTAATTTAGCAAAATTTCCTAAATGTGTAGAGCTGCCAATTGTACATTTTCTGAAAATCTTACCCATATAGCCTATGTTGATACTGATCCTGTTTAATGCTCTTGATATGATTAAATTATAAAGTGTTAACTTGAATTTAACCTTAATCTTAATCTTGTTCGTCTAAATGAAATCATGTAAATTGCTTTTCACTTGAGCTTTGTGACAATATCGTGTATAAACCAAATCAGTCTCAATACCATTTTTTAAAAAGATTCTTGCGACAAAATACATTGTGTTTAAAATCGGGTTGTAAGCCATATCCTTACATACTCTATGGGTAAAATCACTTAAAAATGTACAATTCACCTTCAACAATAGGCCTACTCTCAAATGTCCCAAATTTCAGACCGAAATGAAGATAGCAATTTATACAATTCAACATGACCAAACAGACATTTTGAATCAATGCAATATACCGAATTTACTCAGATATACCAACGATCCTATATACGATCGGCAAATTAATTGGAAATTTTTTATGCAACTAATATAGGTGAGAAAACTTAATTTTATTCTTCAAGTCAGGGTTTGTGTTAGTAGCCGGGACCTGAGGAAAAATCCTCGCCTACTTTCCTCAGCTGCCCGGCTACTCTGTGACCATTTAAAAAAAAAATATGTCTATATAGCGTCTGGACCTCTCTGAACTTACATGTGTCCGTTCATGAAGTACTGTATACAGTCTGCTAATGAGATATCACTACATGAATCGTCCTTTATACTTGCCTTTAAATTCATTTCTGAAAACACTTGTAAGGTGAATCACAGAGCTATTATACGCTCTATGGGTAATTCAAATGAACACAACCTCTCAACACTCGTCCACAACCTATCCAAGATTGATACAACTGTAGAAGTGAAAGCAAGATAGATAGAGCTTTTATCTTGAATAGATAGATGATAGAGTTTTATGTAACATTTAGGAGAATCTCTCATTTCCCCCCCCCCCCCTCCTCGCCTCCCTAACGCCTGAGTCTTACGTACTGTACCTTGTCCTACTTGCAAAGTATTTAATTTGCCCCAGCAATAAGTACTATAACATTGATCGTTATTTCTTTGAATCTCTCCCTGTACAGTGGCCGTTTTCAAGCCTATCCCAGGCCTTGAATTTATTTATTTTTGCAACTTCCAAGAATTTCAATATCCCACACAGACCCTGCGGTACAAGCAACTAAAAGTTCCCGCCATGGAGAACGAAAATAGAGAGGGGGATGTAGGAGGAGTAGGCAGAGGGGTGGGGGGAAGTGGGCAGAGGAGTGGGTAAGAGGGAGGAGGGGGCATAGAAGAGGGAGAGAGAAAGAGTGAGCGTGAAAGAAAGAGAAATGGGACAAGAAAGATCCCCTTGGATTTTCGTTTGTCCCTCACCCAAGGCATAGAGATCATGTCCTCTGTTTTTGTTTATTTTATTTTCACCCCTACATGCCTAGGTAAATGTTTAAGGTTATTTCGTTCATTTCGTTATGCCCCCCCCCCCCCCCCCACCTACTACCTTGCAATTCCCCCCTACTCCAAACCTTAACAAAAACCCTGCAGTCTTGGTACCCCATGTATATAGACGATCACAATTTATAGACACCATAGCCTGGAAAACTAAGGGCGGGAGGAAGTGGATATAACAATGTAGCCTCAAAGCAGGAATCCGGGAAGAGGTTTAATTCACATACTGCTTTATGTCAACTCTCCAACCTGACTGAGTATTTTCTAATGAAATAATTTAGATTTTGATAATCAATCTCTTGAGACACAGACCAACGCAATACAAGAAAAAAAAACACAACTAATCTCTGACCTGATAGGCCTACTGCATGCGGTGACATCGCCGCCATTTGTTTTGCAAAAAGGTCCGCATAAATATGGTCACAGTTTAATAATAACAATGTGACTGGCTTTCTAAATTCGGGAAATAGATTGGAAATATGTTAGGCAAGTAATCATGGGTGAGAATCCTGAATTTAATTGTTGATATTCCATGAATATCAAAGACCACTGCTTAGTGTCTGCCGAGTCCCCATTGACGGCAATGCTAGCGCAAACACCCTACCACGGACTCTCCTAGGAGGCGCTAGTGTCGGTGCCTGTTGGCGCTGTCACGCTCCCGCCTATGGCGCACGGCAGGAGTTAGATATCTTTGTGTAGCTATAGGATCGTTGGATATACCTAATATATCATTTTTCAGCCTGATTTAGTAAATCTATAGAACTGCCAATTGTGCATTTTGTAACGATCTGAGCCCTATTCGTATAGAGTCTTAGATATTGTTTTGGAGTAGTATAGGGCCTATAGCACTATATGGGTAAGATTTTCAGAAAATGTACAATTCGCCTTCACCAATCCTCTCAAATAATACAAATTTAAGACAAAAATGAGCTTCAAAATGCAGTTTAACATAACAGAAATGATACTTTAAATCAATGCGATACCAAATATACTCAGATATATTCCCAGTATTCATAATTTTTCAGCCTAATTTAGCAGAATTTCCCAAATGAATAGAGCTGCCAATTGTACATTTTCTGTAAATCTGACCCATTATCCTTCACGTGTATATCACCACAGACATTGGAGAAGACATCTCAGGTCTTATTTAACTGACTGTGTTTAAGTTTAAGATCCAGGACCAAATGCATAAAACTCCAAGAGCAACACTCTATGATAGAACTATAGCTTGTCGATCCTCTCAGGTTAATTTTAATCCTATTCCACTAAAACTACCTTTAAGGATGCTGCTATATGATAGACCCATGCAAAGTGTACCCGATGTAATCCACGTATGGTACTAAACTAAAAATAAATAATGACTGGTATCTATGAAATGTGATACACCACCAGTATGGTTGTCGAAAAGAAAAATCGTATATTATTTCTAAAGTGAGCTATGTGTATTTTACTGATCGAGTAGCACAATGTTTGATGTTCTGAGGAAAAAATCCAAAAAAATTTGAAGCGTTTATTTGTGTATATACGGATATTGTGATCAAAGAAACAAAATGAACAAACTTAATATCAAGTTCAACTTGCTGATTAAATGTATTAAATTAGTAAAGAGGTAATGAAAACTCTGTACGTCACGTTTATTTGGAATCTATGAGATTATCATGTTATGAAAAAAAGATCCAATAAAATTTCTTTAAAAAAAAACCATGTGTGAGAAGGGCTAAACAACTTCCTTATCCACGAGAAAGGATAACAACCTACCCTCTTGATATTCCCCACTATCGGAACGCAATGTTTTACATACTAGTTTTTATTTCAGGCTTAGATGGCTCCTTTTCTATATACTTTTAAACACTACCAAAATACATGTAAATAAAAGTGATAATAATTAGAGATATTACCATTATAAGTAGTCTATGTGGATATCCATGCTACCATAGTCCAGTTGGTATATATACGGACGCAGCTATAGTCCCATGTTAAACACAGTGAACGCTGCAGGAACGCTCTACCAATACAAACACTCAGAAGTAAAAGTGCGTAATGTATACATTCACTATAAGACGTCCTCTCTAAACCTTCCTCTCTAATCCACTGCTACGTGGGTCAGATTTTCAGAAAATGTACAATTGGCAGCTGTACACATTTAGTAAAGTCTGCTAAATTAAGCTGCAATTTGGTCAATACTTGCTAAATTCAAGTATATTTGGCATTGTATTGATTCCAACAATCTGTTTGGTTAGGTTGAACTGTATTTTGAACTTTATTTTCGTCTGAAATTTGGGTTATTTGAGAGGATTGGTGAATGGGAATTGTACATTTTCTGAAAATCTGAGCTACGTGATTCCCTCATGGCTTAGCCGTATTATCGTACATGGGTCAAGTTCTCAGATCATGTACAATCGGACTTTAACATTCCTCTCAAAAAACCCAAATTTAAGACGAAAATCAGGTTCAAAATACAGTTCAACATTACCAAACAGATGTATTGAATGAATACAATACGGAATAAATTTAGATATACTCAGTATTTATCACGTTTCACTCTAGCAGAATTTGAGAGATGTGTAGAACTGTAAATTGTGCATTTTCTGAAAATCTGACCCATGTTAAGTTGCAGTTCTCTCTCCCTCCCTCTCTCTATGTGTCAGAGCATCAGAGAACGTACAATTGATAGTTCTACACATTCATCAAATTCTGCAAAACTCGACTGAAAATGGTAAATATTAGGTATATTTGATTATATTTGGTAATGAGTTGAATCATAATATCAGTTCGGTTATGTTGAACTGTATTTTGAACTGTATTTTTGTCCTAAATTTGGGTTATTTGAGAGGATTGGTGAAGACGAATTTGTACATTTTCTGACATTCTGACCCCTGGATGAGTCTCTTTACCTGCCTATAGATCGTCACATCACGATGTAGATCCTAATGTAAAATATCTGTTGTGGTGCCAAATTAATAAATCCTAAACGTCAGATTCCCAGAAAATGTACAATTGGCAGCTGTACACATTTAGTAAAGTCTGCTAAATTAGGCTGCAATTTAGTCATTACTAAGTAAGTTCGAGTATGTTCAGCATTGCATTGATTCTATCAATCTGTTTGGCTAGGTTGAACTGTATTTTGAACTTTATTTTCGAGTGAAATTTGGGTTATTCTAGAAGATTGGCAAAGTTCAATTGTACATTTCTGAAAATCTTACCCATAGTTGTCCTTTTTCCCAACCTCTGTCCTCTGATTTTCAATATCTTCCACTGCTCTTTCTATAGGCATGATTAAAATAAATAAATTCAAATAATAATAATAAACAAGCAATAAACAAGATTGGTCATTCTCCTCATAATCCTCCACTATAAATAAAATAAATGGGTCAAATTTTAGGAAAATGTACAATTGGCAGCTGTACACATTTAGTAAATTCTGCTAAGTTAAGCTGCAATTTGGTCAATACTAGGTAAATTCGAGTATATTCGGAATTGAATTGATTCTAGCAATCTGTTTGGTTAGGTTGAACTGTATTTTGAACTTTATTTTCGTCTGAAATTTGGGTTATTTGAGAAGATTGGCGAAGTTGAATTGTACATCTTCTGAAAATCTGACCCAAATGTTAAACTGTGCCCCTCTGTGCGCTATTGTTCTATAGTCCCAGATCAGGCGTATTGGCCGTTTATCACACCTAACTCTCCACTGTGTTCCTCCGTCAGCTCAGCCAAACTTGGCTCATAGTTTTCTGTCAACCCAAATATTCGCTTGATACAAAGATAATAATCAATATTGCCCCAGGCGTGAACAAAAAGACCACATGTGCAGCCAACATCAACATATGGGTGAAATCGTCAGAAAATGTACAATTCGCCTTCACCAATCCTCTCAAATAACACAGATTTAAAAAAAAAATGAGCTTCAAAATGCAGTTTAACATAACAGAACTGATACTATAAATCAATACCATACCAAATATATTCAGATGTACCCGGTATTCATAATTTTTCAGCCTAATTTAGCAGAATTTACTAAATATGTAGAGCTGCCTGGGTCATGTTGTAAAAAGTGGAGAATTAGTCTTTAAATTTGTGTGAAGAAAATATTGAAATATTGTGTGTAATTACTGTCATCATCATCATGGGTTTCAGACCTGGGGAAATGTATCATGTGGGTCAGATTTTCAGAAAATGTACAATTGGCAGGTGTACGCATTTAGTAAATTCTGCTAAATCAGGCTGAAAAATGATGATAATCAGGTATATCTTAGTATATTTGGTATCACATTGATTCAAAGTATCAGTTCTGTTATGTTAAACTATATTTTGAAGCTCATTTTTGTATTAAATGTGTGATATTTGAGACAATTGGTGAAGGCCAATTGTACATTTTCTGAAAATCTGACCCATGTGCAGCAATCCCCATATGTGATGTGTTTAAGGAAAATGATTCACCGGTCGCTGAATTTATACTTCTTAAAGAAATTTGGGTCATATTTTCAGAAAATGCACAATTGGCAGCTGTCCACATTTAGTAGATTCTGTTAAATAAGGCTGCAATTCCGTCAATACTGGGTAAATTCGAGAATATTTGGCATATTTTACATCAGTAGGCCTATAATGATATCAAATAACAATGTACCCACCACTGAGATACAAAAAGAAAAGAAACTGTAACTCAGGGTAGAACAAAACCGTACGAACGAACGCAAAGTCTAGGCCCAAACCCTCAGATCAGATAAGAATGGTATGTCAGCGATTGATATGATGTTGAATGGCATATTGTGCAATTCTGCTATAGGGGTATAGTTACAGTTTTACCTTTGACCAATAATGCATGGAGTAAAGCCCTCTATTGTTCTCATGCATATGGGTCAGATTTTCAGAAAATGTACAATTCACCTTCGCCAATCCTCTCAAATAACTCGAATTTTAGACGAAAATAAAGTTTAAAACACAGTTCAACCTAACCAAACAGATTGCTAGAATCAATGCAATGCCGAAAATACTCGAATTTACCTAGTATTGACCAAATTGCAGCCTAATTTAGCAGAATGTACTAAATGTTTACAGCTGCCAATTGTACATTTTCTGAAAATCTGACCCATGTACAGTGCCAACTCCTTACTGAGGGGAATAATTCTCATTTATCTAAGTAGAACTTAACAACCATTTCCCGGGACCACTCGTTTGGCGCCATAAATCTACTGTAATCGTTTTCGACAAAAGAGACCTAAGACTGGAACTCGTAGAGACTGTCACAAAAATATGGATTTTGAGATATCATCATATTTGAAAAGATGACATCAAGCAGATTCTAATGATAGTGAACAGTACGTCAAATTATATGTATTTCTATATTTTAAGTTTGTTATTTTTATCTTTGGAAAAAAAGGTTTGCAATATTTCTGGGTGGATTATTCCTAGTTAATGCAGCTAAATAGACTCTATAGGGTATCTTTATATTATTATAGAATTTTTATTCCATCAAATTTACAGATCTATACATTATATGGACACAAATTAGAAAAAGGGCATCGACCTATACACATAGGTCTTCCGGCGTGTCCTAAAATATAATATACAGTTTTGGTCAAGAATATTCCAACAAAGAAATCTTAAATTGTGAATAAACGACTTTGGAAAATATCATTTTTGCGACTTGTGACTCATTTTCCTGTAAGCCATCATATGGGTCAGATTTTCAGAAAATGTACAATTAGTTGCTCTACACATATAGGAACTTCTGCTAAATTAGGCTGAAAAATGATGAATACCGGGTATATCTGAGTATATTTGGTATCGAGTTTATTTAAAGTATCAGTTCTGTTATGTTGAACTGCATTTTGAAGCTCATTTTT
This sequence comes from Sthenelais limicola, assembly GCA_942159475.1. Classification (NCBI taxonomy): domain Eukaryota; kingdom Metazoa; phylum Annelida; class Polychaeta; order Phyllodocida; family Sigalionidae; genus Sthenelais; species Sthenelais limicola. The sequence continues at coordinate 51,113,088 of OW804102.1, forward strand.
GTCTTAAATGTGGGTTATTTGAGAGGATTGGTGAAGGCGAATTATACATTTTCTGAAAATCTGACCCATATATTGTACATCATGATTTGTAAACTGTATACCCTAAAAGTACGCAGTCTGGGGTGGTGACTCATGAATATAAATCTGACAGATTGGTTCTGGGCATGCCCTGTTAAACCCCCTCAACCCGCCTTAGCAATGATTAAAATCCGCAATCTAGACATCTATATTGCTTTGTTGTGTGTACCATGGCATTGAGGACACACAATGAATAAATATTTCGTGGTTCCCATGTCTGATACTTGGGTATGTAACAAAGGTTGAAATATGGGTCAGATTTTCAGAATATGTACAATTTGCCTTCAGCAATCCTCTCAAATAACCCACATTTTAGACAAAAATGAGCTTCAAAATACAGTTTAACATAACAGAATTGATACTTTAGATCAATGCGATCCCAAATATACTCAGATATACCCGGTATTCTTCATTTTTCAGTCAAATTTAGCAGGATTTCGTAAATGTGTACAGCTGCCAATTGTACATTTTTCTGAAAATCTGACCCAAGTATGTTTGCGAGGAAGGGAGGGGAGGGGAGGGGGTGTTCTGAGAGGGAGGTTATGGTGTCTATGGATTATTTCTCAAGGAGGTATAAGAATCACTTAGGTCATCATTAAACAAATATATACTCACTATTTCTAATGAAACAGAAACTATATGGAGTGTAAATGGATGTATGTAACTGTAACGTGTTTAAGGTTTGAGATCACCGCACACACTATGGGAGTATTGGCAGCCTGTAGGTTATATGGGTCAGATTTTCAGAAAATGTACAATTCAAATTCGCCAATCCTCTGAACTAACCCACATTTCAGACAAAAATAAAGTTCAAAATACAGTTCAACATAACCAAACATATTGCTAGAATCAATGCAATGCCAAATATACTTGAATTAACCTAGAATTGGCCAAATTGCAGCCTAATTAGGCAGAAGTTACTAAATGTGTACAGCTGAAAATTGTACATTTTCGGAAAACCTGACCCATATACCCTCCATCAGTTGATCCACAAAACTCAATAATGCAAAGATGTTTAATCATTTGTATGTGATGTGTTTCAGGGAAATGAGTCACAAATCGCAAAATTGATATTTTCCAAAGCAAATTATTAAACAGTTAAACAGTTAAACACCAAAGAAATTATGAGAACTGAATTGAATTGAATCGAATTGAATTGAAAAATACTTTATTTGTTTGATGTTTTACAAGTATGAAATAGACAAATGTGATCCGTTTTAGGAAAATGAGTCATAAGTCGCAAAATATGGATTTTGAGATATCACCATAATTATTTGAAAAAAAGATCAAGCTGATTCCAATGATAGTAAACACTAGGGCGCCTAATAGGTATTTCTATATTTTAAGTTTCATATTTTTATTTTTGAAAAAAAAAGTTGCAATGTTTCTGGATGGGTAATTACCAGTATAAAGTAACTAAATATACTCCATACGAAAGCCTTCAAAACGCATAGATATATTTAATACATATAAATAATTCCCGAAATTTGTTACATGGATTTATATGACTATGAGTGCTACACCCACTAAAAATCAGAACATTTCAATAATATAAAGAGATCTTGTGATAAAAGCACTTCGAAAAATATCAATTTTGCGACTTATGACTCATTGTCCTGGAACACATCACAAATGTATAACCAGTCCTCTGGATAAAATCCAGGTCTTCCAGCTGTTAACTTTGTATAAAAAAGATTGCTAGACTAAGTGTTGCTGTCATAAGAATGAGAACAGAGAAAAATATAAAATTGTCGATCAAAACATGATGCAGAAGAGGGACATATGTAGTTCTCGATGTGTATAGCTGTCCCGGAGGAAGATGACATTGTTGACATATTGAATAAAAGAAGTTGTCGTAAAAACAAAAAAAAAAGCTTGCTAGACTAAGAGAATGACTGTCTAATCAGTACACAATATGATACAGGATATAATAAGATATAAACAAGTTATAAAACAGATAATATAAAAACTCACTAATTATTTCATCATTCATGATAACAAGATCAAAGATATAAGATTCAAGGGGATGAAATACAAGATGCATCATACGATAAATTATAAGATTATCATATTATGATGTATCTCACAATAAGATATTGTCTTAAATATTATAATATATTAATCTTTTTCTAAGAAGATTTACATTAAAGGAGGCTCTTGAAAATAATACAATTACTTGTTTTGTACACTCGTAGGGTTTGCCTAATTATTAATAATATTCTTATACTAGATATGCTCTTGTGCTATAAATAAATCATAACTAATAGATGGAAACCTACTTCTTAAAAACGGTCTTAAATTTAGGATTAAGATTTCTTGTAAATGTTTACGACATCTTAAACCCATATGGTTCAGATTTTCAGAAAATGTACAATTGGCAGCTGTACACATTTAGTAAACTCTGCTAAATTAAGCTGCAATTTGGTCAATACTAGGTAAATTTGAGTATATTTGGCATTGCATTGATTCTAGCAATCTGTTTGGTTAGATTGAACTGTGTTTTAAACTTTATTTTCGTCTGAAATTTGGGTTATTTGAGAGGATTGGTGAAGGTGAATTGTACATTTTCTGAAAATCTGACCCATATACGATGCTCTTATATTTACGATCAGATCGTGCTGATAAGTTATGAAGCACCCCCCTGAGTCTTATAGACGTACTACCGTTACCTAATGTCCCACTGCGCATGTCTGTTACAGTGCATTCTGGGATGGATTCGGATGAAATCCGGCATGCTAATATTTGGCAACATTTTTATCTACAATTGCTACACTGTTTCCACCAATATCATAACTTGTGTAAATGATCTTTGAAAACTAAATACGTGATGGGAAAGATGGAGACTTGTGTTATGAAAACATGTATAACACATGGATATTAACATTAGATCATTGATAGATATTCCATGCTAAATGTGGCATGATTAATATAGATTTTACACTGTACCATTAGTCCCATAATTCCATGCGAATCAAGATTCAAAATGGCGGCTATGCAAATCCCCTATTCGTCGCATATCGTGCAATATTTACTAATATTTCCATGGCACTGCCAACAACCTACTTATCACTTTTTATCGCTCAAAATATGAAAGCCACTGATTACAGCCATGCTTTACACGCGGTGTTGAGACTTATTGAGAGGTCCTTGCGACCGGTCAAGGGTGGGTAGATCTGACTCAAGGGTCTCTTTAATGACCCAACGCACTCCAGCGTTGTTAATGACATTATACTTCACGCATTCATAAGTACTGCCTTAGATCTACGACGGCACAGCATAAACTCTCTAATCTCTAAGATCCTATTCCCATTGAGATTCTTTGGCTAAGCAAATTGGTCTACTATATGGTTCATATTTTCAGAAAATGTACAATTGGCAGCTGTACACATTTAGTAAATTCTGCTAAATTAGGCTGCATTTTGGTCAATACTAGGTAAATTTGGGTATATTTGGCATTGCATTGATTCTAGCAATCTGTTTGGTTAGGTTGAACTGTATTTTGAGCTTTATTTGAAATTTGGGTTATTTGAGAAGATTGGTGAAGGTGAATTGTACATTTTCTGAAAATCTGACCCATATCGGTGGGCTGGGTAAGTCCAATTGAATTGTATACAGCAACAGATTCATGCGTGAAAATGGGGGGGGGGGGGGAATGTGTAAGCACATGTAGTGGACTAGAAAAGTGGAAAATAGTGAATATTAGGTGAACAGGCCACTTATTATCTTCTCTGGCTTAGTATAAAAATTTAACCCGAAGAAACGTTTGTCTGAATATTTCTAGATGTACAAGGTAGAAAGTAGGCCTAATGGGTCAGATTTTCAGAAAATGTACAATTCACCTTTGCCAATCTTTTCAAATAACCCCAATTTTAGACGAAAATAAAGTTCAAAATACCGTTCAACCTAGTCGAACAGATTGCGAGAATCAATGCAAAGCCAAATATACTTGAATTTACCTAGTATTGACCAAACTGCAGCCTAATTTAGCAGAATTTACTAAATGTGTACAGCTGCCAATTGTACATTTTCTGAAAATCTGACCCTAATTTACAATTCACTCTAGCAGGAATGACTCTATAGATCGTCGACACACAATGTAGTCTGATATCCTGAATAAAAACTTTTTCAAATAAAAAAATATATTAGAGCTTATAAATAATGTTTAAAGAACAAGATCGTATTATTATGATCGTTATGTAACTTACAATATGCATAATAAATCATCCATCATCGACTGCCCTGACAATACATTCTAGGCCCAAACCCTCAGATCAGATAAGAATGGTATGTCAGTGATTGGACTCCTACTTCGCTAATCGGTTTCTTGACCTAGGACTAGGCCTTCTAATGGGAATATAATGACATGTTGCGGTCTTAATGGACTTAAGATGGCACATTGCGGTTTGAGGCGAGAGGCTTTCCCTCCGTTTGAAGGGACTCTCTCATCTTTGGGCCTAGACTGAATAATTAATACCCCCCTAGGACAACAATAAGTGTTTGTTTATCATTCGAGACATTTGGTCATATCGTCGCAACACATTTAAAAGGTAATGACTATTTCCATATATGTGATGTGTTTCAGGGAAATGAGTCACAAGTCGCAAAAATTGATATTTTTCAAAGGTTTTTTTTTTACAATATCTCATGATTGAAATGTTCTGATTTCTAGAGGGATTATCACTTATTGTCATATGAATCTATATAACAAATTTCGGGACATTGTATTAAATATATCCTTGCGTTTATATCCAAACATTTTTTTTCAAAAATGAAAATATCAAACTAAAAAATATGGAAATACTTATTAGGTGTACTAGTGTTTACTATCATTGGAATCGCCTTTTTCTCCTCTTTTCAAATAATATGGTGATATCTCGAAATCGTCTTCACCAATCCTCACAAATAACCCAAATTTAAGACAAAAAATATGGTTCAAAATTTAGTTCCTTCATAACCAAACAGATTGTTTGAATCAAGGCAATATCAAATGTGATGTGTTTCAGGAAAATGAGTCATAAGTCGCAAAATTGATATTTTTCAAAGTATTTTTTTCACAAGATCACATTATTGGAATGTTCTGATTTTGGCGGGGTTTATCACTTATAGTTATATCAATCGATGTATCAAATTTCAGCACAATCTATGTTATATATCCTTTCGTTTTAAAGGTCCTCATATGGACTACATTTAGTTACTTTACTGTTTATTGACCCCCAGAAATATTGGAAACTTTTTTTTTAAAACGAAAATATCAAACTTAAAATCTAGAAATACTTATTAGATTATTAGACTATTTACTATCATTGGAATCGGCTTGATCCCGTCTTTTCAAATATGGGGATATCTCAAAATCATTTTTTTGCGACTTAAGACTCATTTCCCTGAAACACATCACAAATATACCCAGATATATCTAGTATTGACTATTTCTCAGTCAAATTTAGCAGAATTTACAAAATGTGTGGAACTGCTAATTGTACAATTTTTGAAGATCTGGCCCATAAGCGATCGGCTAATTTAAGTGTGTGTAGCATACCACGCGGCATAAGAGTATTCTAGGATATACAAGTAATTGATAACTTTCACACCCAGTCTCATAAAAACAAAAGATCACCTAAATTCTGAACATACCAGGGTATAATTAACGTGTCTAAATTCCGCTAATCGCCCTCAGCTTATAATCGCTTAATCCTGAAATCGGATGGATTGCTATACATCGTAAACAGTGAATAGACATTTAAGGGTGAAGTCGCCAGAAAATGTACAATCCGCCTTCATAAATCTTCTCAAATAACCCAAATTTCAGAGGAAAATAAAGTTCAAAATACAGTTCAACATAACCAAACAGATTGCAAGAATCAATGCAATGCCGAATATACTCGAATGTACCTATAGTATTGACTTAATTGCAGCCTAAGTTAGCAGAATTGACTAAATGTGGACAACTGCTAATTGTACATTTTCTGAAAATCTGACCCTTAACTGCCAGACATATTCCTGGTAGGATTTGACATGTGGACGCTATATAGCGGCTGTAAATCGCCGCTCCAAGAGGAGAAAAAGATTGAATGTGTTCTGCTTACTTACCAATAGAGCTGATGCGTGTGGTGGTAGGCCTAAGTTTGTCCATGGATATATTGGCGTAGAATACTGCCTTCTACCGCATGTGTTGAGCCACACTGTAATACCGGGTGGTTAACTGTTGCACCGATACATCACACCAGCAACGAGTTGCTTTCCTGTGGTTGATCGCAACTATACACTGCTTGAAAGGTGGGGGGTGGAGGGGTGGAGGGGAGGAGGGGGGTGGCGGGGGGAGGGGGAAGGTGTGTGTGGGGGGGAGGGGTAAATGGGGCAGGTAGAGGGGGAGAATGGGGAGGTAGAGGAAGGTAGAGGGGAGGTGTGTGTAGGGGGGAGGAGGAGGGGAGGAGTGGGGGGAGGTAGAGGGGGAGGAGAGGGGGTAAATGGGGTAGGTAGAGGGGGTGGTAGGGGAGGTAGAGGGGAGGTGTGTGTAGGGGGAGGAGGAGGGGAGGAGTGGGGGGAGGAGAGGGGGTAAATGGGGTAGGTAGAGGGGGTGGTAGGGGAGGTAGAGGGGAGGTAGAGGGGAGGTGTGTGTAGGGGGAGGAGGAGGGGAGGAGTGGGGGGAGGAGAGGGGGTAAATGGGGTAGGTAGAGGGGGTGGTAGGGGAGGTAGAGGGGAGATAGAGGGGAGGTGTGTGTAGGGGGAGGAGGAGGGGAGGAGTGGGGGGAGGAGAGGGGGTAAATGGGGTAGGTAGAGGGGGTGGTAGGGGAGGTAGAGGGGAGGTAGAGGGGAGGTGTGTGTAGGGGGAGGAGGAGGGGAGGAGTGGGGGGAGGAGAGGGGGTAAATGGGGCAGGTAGAGGGGGTGGTAGGGGAGGTAGAGGGAGGTAGAGGGGAGGTGTGTGTAGGGGGAGGAGGAGGGGAGGAGTGGGGGGAGGTAGAGGGGGAGGAGAGGGGTAAATGGGGTAGGTAGAGGGGGAGGGTGGGGAGGTATAGGGGAGGTAGGGGGAGGTAAAGGGGAGGTAGGGGAGGAGGGGGAAGTAGGGGGTGGTAGAGGGGAGGAGGTGTGGGTAGGGAGGGGGAGGGAGGAAGGGAGAGGTAGGGGGAGGAGCGGGAGGTTGGGGGTTTGGGGTGACAAAGATACTACTTTTCTCCATGTTATTCATATAAAGTTATTCATACTTATGATTCAACCAAAATACCACAGTTGGGAAAACTTCAATAGAACATCTCCAAAAATATCCAATTAAGCATCGAGTTTCAAACTACAATAACTCTCCCCACAGACTTACATAATTTACAGATTTATAATAACCATCAAAACTAGTCCATTCAAACTGTCAAAGACATGTCGGGACACACATCCTATCTGTTATAATATGTGATGTGTTTCAGGAAAATGGGTCATAAGTCGCAAAATTGATATTTTTCAAAGTGTTTTGTTCACAAGATCACATTATTGGAATGTTCTGATTTTTGGGGGGTTTATCACTTATAGTTATATCAATCGATGTATCAAATTTCAGTACAATCTTTCGTTTTTAAGGTCCTCATATGGACTACATTTAGTTACTTTACTGTTTATTGACCCCCAGAAATATTGGAAACTTTTTTTTAAAACGAAAATATCAAACTTAAAATCTAGAAATACCTATAAGATTATTAGACTGTTTTCTATCATTGGAATCGGCTTGATCCCGTCTTTTCAAATATGGGGATATCTCAAAATCTATTTTTTATGACATATGACTCATTTTCCTGAAACACATCACATTTAATTGTTCATCTATTTCGTCCTTATCCACTTGCCTCTTCCCCCATTTCAAAGTCATAATCATATTCCTTTGTAGAAAAATTCATCGCTTGGAGTCCTCATAAAAAAAGGCACTCTTTGGAAGAACTGGTCACAAGGGCCTGTCCTTGCGATCAGACATCGAACGACCTGATTTTGTAGTAACATCGACAAATAAAAGAATGCCTGAATTGAATTGAATTGAATAAGGATTGACAAATTTTAACTGCAAGACCGATAAAACATAGCAAGTATCTCCTAGATACTTATAATATGATTTGTAAAGCTTTCCTCTATCATATCCCAATAGAACTGTATCACTTTATGTGAGAAATCTTCACTATAGTTTATGGCAGGGTAATTATAGAGCGGGGATATCTCTCTGATGTCGAGGTGTGGAAGAAGGCATATTCCATTAGTTCCTCTTAATCAGTTCACATCCCCATAAAAAACAGCTGGGCTCACCCCCCTCGACCCAATTTGGGGGGAAGTTCCTCCTGTGTTAGATTTAATCCTCTCTCCTCTAAGCCAGGTCATGATAGCACATATCAAGTAGGCGACCTTTGATGGCACTTAAAATAATAAAATGACGCCTAAATGACCAATGGATATATGGCCCTCCCTCCCCTTCCATCTACCCCTTCCCACTTCCCTCTAAAGGAAAGGAGTGCTAAACTATATCTACGCTCATTCTTATATTCACAGGTAGGGAATTCTACAAACACGGTCCCCTATAGAATAGGGGAGTTGCATGTCTCCCTGTGCATGTCTGTACAATGCATCCTGGGATGGATTCTGATGAAATCTGACATACAAATATTTTGCAACATTTTTATCAAAAATTGCATGAATGTTTTCACCAATATCATAGCCTTTATAAATGATCTATGAAAACCAAATGCATGATGGGAAAGATGGGAACTAGTGTTATGGAAACATGTAAAACACATGGATATTGACATTAGATCATTGACAAATATTCCATGTTGAATATGACATGTTTTCTATAGATTTTATACTGTACCATTACTTCCATAATTCCATGCGAATCAAGATTCAAAATGGCGGCTATGCAACTCCCCTATGGACTTCTTAACATTTGGTCACTTTTAGGGGTAAAAGTTTTAAAGCGATGTTTCTGCTCCCCTCTCAATTGTGATGTGTTTCAGGGAAATGAGTCATAAGTCGCAAAAAAAAGATTTTGAGATATCCCCATATTTGAAAAGACGGGATCAAGCCGATTCCAATGATAGTAAACAGGTATTTCTAGATTTTAAGTTTGATATTTTCGTTTTAAAAAAAAGTTTCCAATATTTCTGGGGGCAATAAACAGTAAAGTAACTAAATGTAGTCCATATGAGGACCTTTAAAACGAAAGGATATATTACATAGATTGTACTGAAATTTGATACATCGATTGATATAACTATAAGTGATAAACCCCGCCAAAATCAGAACATTCCAATGATGTGATCTTGTGAAAAAAATACTTTGAAAAATATCAATTTTGCGACTTATGACTCACTTTCCTGAAACACATCACAATTTTCTGACGATAGCACTCATTCATACAAGCCACTATGTAAGCACATATTACTGTCAGCCTCATGCGCTAGAGGTAAACAACAAGTAATAAACTAATTGCTTCTAGTGTTTGGCAACTGTCAATGGTCTAATGCTCAGTTTGTTCACATTGATTGGCCTTCACTGTTCACCCAGCCTTTAAGGGTCAGATCGCCAGAAAATGTACAATTCTCCTGCACCAATCCTCTCAAATAACCCAAATTGAAGGCAAAAATGAGGATTAAAATACAGTTCAACATAACTGAACAAATGTGTTAAATCAACCCAATGCCAAATATACTCGGATATACCACGTATTTATATTGGGCCTGTCTAATTTAGCAGAATTTACTAAATGTGTGGAGCTGCCGATTGTACATTTTATGACGATCTGACCCTTTAATAGCTCAAATAACCGCCTGAGAAAGAAAGTTGAAGACCAACTTGAAATGTGGTGCAATTTCTGATCAAATATACACAATGCTGAATAAACTACCAGTAATAAGTATTCAAAGTTGACAGAACGAGTGATATATGGGTCAGATTTTCAGAAAATGCACAATTCAACATCGCCAATCTTCTCAAACAACCCAAATTTCAGACGAACATAAAGTTCAAAATACAGTTCAAACTAACCAAACAGATTGCTAGAATCAATGCAATGCCAAATATACTCGAATTTACCTAGTAATGACCAAATTGCAGCCTAATTTAGCAGAATTTACTAAATGTGTACAGCTGCCAATTGTACATTTTCTGAAAATCTGACCCATATTTATAATGAGTAGAAAACGGCTTTAGACCAAGACTTTTGGTTTGGATCTCCTATCATGTTAGAAACGAATTGTGATTTAATTCTTACATTAAATAATTCCTTGTCTGTAAACGAAATAGATAATGTGTATAGTATGTGAGACATTGAAAGGTAGGCAATCATTTCGTGAGAATTGACCATATTAATTTAATTTTTTTTGAACAACTATTTATTCAGGCACGGTTTTAACAGTTACAATAATCCTTTCAAATACTTAATTTTATTGTCGGTGATCTTCCACTGGTGCCTGAGTTATGATTAATCGTTATGATTAATCGTTATGATTAATCGTTATGATTAATCGTTATGATTAATCGTTATGATTAATCGTTATGATTAATCGTTATGATTAATCGTTATGATTAATCGTTATGATTAATCGTTATGATTAATCGTTATGATTAATCGTTATGATTAATCGTTATGATTAATCGTTATGATTAATCGTTATGATTAATCGTTATGATTAATCGTTATGATTAATCGTTATGATTAATCGTTATGATTAATCGTTATGATTAATCGTTATGATTAATCGTTATGATTAATCGTTATGATTAATCGTTATGATTAATCGTTATGATTAATCGTTATGATTAATCGTTATGATTAATCGTTATGATTAATCGTTATGATTAATCGTTATGATTAATCGTTATGATTAATCGTTATGATTAATCGTTATGATTAATCGTTATGATTAATCGTTATGATTAATCGTTATGATTAATCGTTATGATTAAGCGGTATGATTAATCGTTATGATTAAGCGGTATGATTAAGCAGTATGATTAAGCGGTATGATTAAGCGGTATGATTAAGCGGTATGATTAATCGGTATGATTAATCGGTATGATTGCTGGTAGGGTGACGATTTTTTAAGAAAACTAGCTTCATGGTACTGAAACTTTAAGATAGAGAGAAATTGTTAAATATTCTGCCAGATATCATAACAGAAATAAATGCTAAGTCTCCAATTATACTACTCGAGGCTACACCAGGGTAAAGCATTTTGGGTCAGACTTTCAGAAAATGTACAATTCGCCTTCACCAATCCTCTCAAATAATACAAATTTAAGACAAAAATGAGCTTCAAAATGCAGTTTAACATAACAGAACTGATACTTTAAATCAATGTGATACCAAATATACCCAGATATACCCGGTATTCTTCATTTGTCAGCCTAATTTAACAGAATTGTGTAGAGCTGGCAATTGTACATTTTCTGAAAATCTGACCCACTTGGCTATGACGCAGAGAGATCGGTGTATTAGTCATTGTTTAATGTTTTCTTTGGGCTGAAAGCTGTATTTCATTGGTCTAAAACCTTGTGTTTGTAATCAAACCTGTCCATCAGGAAATGTAGCAAAATATTATCCTTTTCTACAGGTGTGTTATGCCAATTTGAAACCTGAGAACGATTTATTCGGGTCCTAACAGCTAGACGTTGTGGTTTTAACCTTGGAAGCTAGGATCGGCTCCAAAAGTTGAATCAATGTTGTGAATTCGTCAGAAAAATGTACAATTCACCTTCTCCAATCCACTCAAATATTCCAAGTTCATGACAAAAACTATCTTAGAAATACAGTTCTACAGAACCAAACAGATTTTTTAAATCAATGTTATACAAAATGTACTCAATTACATCTAGTATTAATCTTTTTCAGCCTAATTTGGCAGAATTTACAAAATAGGCAAGTAGGCAATTGTACATTTCAAGGCGATCTGACCTTTGTATAGGGTAACGGTGAATTTCGCCACATACGTTATATATATATATACACACTAGAGAAAGCCATAAATGGTTCCCTAGAATTATCACGGTCACTCTAGAATATATTGATATATATTTCCTAGCAAAGCAATGAATAATAGGGGATTTGTATAGCCGCCATTTTGAATCTTGATTCGCATGGAATTATGGGAGTAATGGCACAGTCTAATATCTATAGAAAACATGCCACGTTCAGCATGGACTATTTATCAATGTCAATATCCATGGGTTTCCATAACACAAGCCTCCATCTTTCCCATCATGCATTTGGTTTTCATGGATCAATTATACAAGCTGTGATACTGGTGAAAACATTCCTGCAATTTTAGGTGAAAATGTTTCAAAGTATCTGTATGTAAAAGGTTTCAACAGAACCCATCCCAGGATGCACTGCAACTGACATGCGCAGTGGCACATGCAAATCCCCTATTGCCATTGAAACTGTTGGGGCATTACCGCGAACACTTTAAGAAAATTGAAAATAATTGTATGGGAGGGCAAAAGCTAGGTTTAGAGAAATGGTCTATTTAAGCGGGTGGAGTAGGGTCAGCGAGGCTGCTAGGGATTAGGGATCTCAATGTTTCACTCACATATGGGTCAGATTTTCAGGAAATATACGATTCAACTTCTCCAATCTTCTCAAATAACCCAAATTTCAGACGAAAATATAGTTCAAAATGCAGTTTAACCTACCCAAACAGATTGCTAGAATCAATGCAATGCCGAATATATTCTTGAATTTACCTAGTATTGACCATATTGCAGCCTAATTTTGCAGAATTTACTAAATGTGTACAGCTGCCAATTGTACATTTTCTGAAAATCTGACCCATATATAAATTATATAAAGTATATCCAGTCTAGGTCCATAGATGAGAGAGTCCCTTCAAATGGAGGGAAAGCCACTCGCCTCAAACCGCAAAGTAGGACTACCATTGTAATTCCATTAAGACTGCAAAATGACATTATAATCCCATTAGAACGCCTTAGTCCTAGGTAAGAAAACCGATTAGCGAAGTAGGCGTCCAATCACTGACACACCATTCTTATCGGATCTGAGGGTTTGACTGGACTGGACTGTATCATATAGAGGTGATCTAAAAATGTTTTATGAAATGAAAAATATGACGTGTATAAAAATACTAAATCGTTTTGTTTTAAATCCTGCAGGTTTATGGAAATGTTGAGCTCAGAAATTATTTATTTGTCATTGGATGGAAAATTGACATTTGATTGAAAATTGAAAAGTTGAAAAGTTATACTAAAATGCAGGGTATTGATTTCTTCCCTCACTGATCTGATATAGACATAATTTCTTCATTATGGGTCAGATTTTCAGAAAATGTACAATTGGCAGCTGTACACATTTAGTAGATTCTGCAAAATTAGGCTGCAATGTTGACAATACTAGGTAAATTCTAGACTAGCATGAAGTCCCTCTGCCTAACTCAATGAGCGCACACAGCAAAGGCCTTACTGATGCTTGGGCGATCGACATGAGAATATATTTTTGATAATATTGTGTTTTAAACAAAAACAGAATCAAAGACTTACACAAGTCTATGTAAATTCGAGAATATTTGGCATTGCATAGGCTGAACTGTATTTTGAACTTTATTTTCGGCTGAAATGTGGCTTATTTGAGAGGATTGGTCAGGGTGAATTGTACATTTTCTGATACTCTGACCCATATCCATACAGGAGTCTTTTCCTCAAGATGTTACGATGGTTGTTTTTACATAAAGCAAGGGTAAATTAATATATCCCCATGGCTGATTTGACCCAACATTAAAACCACTTCTCTGCTTACTGAAGAGTGCGATATGTAAAAATAACATGCATTTCTAGACCTTAGTCATTCACAGTAGATTGCCCAGCTATTCAACACATGCAGAAGGGTCAGATCGTCAGAAAATGTACAATTCGGCTTTACCAATTTTCTCAAATAATCCAAATTCAAGACAGAAATGAGGTTTAAAATAGAGTTCTCCATAGCCAAAATCATACTCATAATCGACGCAATACCAAATATACTCAGATATGCCAAGTATTTATCCCTTTTTAGTTTGATTTAGCAGAATTTACTGAATGTGTAGAGTTGCCAATTGTGCACTTTCTGATGATCTGACTCAGGAAGAAACTACCCAAGGGTCAGATCTTCAGAAAAAGCACAATTTGCAGCTGTACACATTTAGTAAATTCTGCTAAATTAGGCTGCCATTTGGCCAATACTAAGTAAATTTGAGTATATTCGTCATTGCATTGATTCTAGCAATTTGTTTGGTTAGATTGAACTGTATTTTGAACTTTGTTTTCGTTTGAAATTTGGGTTATTTGAGAAGATTGGCGAAGTTCAATTGTACCTTTTCTGAAAATCCGACCCCCATGTGTGCTACACATACACAGGGAATAATCCTAAATACACACACACAGATATATATATCTCCAATAGCTGCATTCTAAGCTATTCTAATAGCTGGTAGTAGGATTTTACTTAAAGATTAAGGCGCTAATCCTAGGTATTAGCAGTTGTAAATATAACATTTGTCTTTACTCAGTTAATCCAACATTCTGTGAGAGGAGCCAGCTTTTACAAGGACTTTATTAGAAATGTTGTGTGGGTATTTGGGGGTATTTTGGAGGCTATTGTCAGCATTGTCCAGTTGATTTTGCCATAGGGCTTCTAAAAACGTCCTGATTTGTAATTGGAGGACCCGCCCAAATCCTTTAAAGTGAAGACATCCCTTATTCTTCCTCACCAGCTGTAGTTTTCTCTCGGTTTTTCTACGTCAAATCCTTATCTAAACATATACCAAGCAGAAGATTGATAAATCCAGTCTGATAAGTTATGATATGAGTGAAGACGTGTGTCACCATGTGTCACCAGTTTTCTAACATGTAGTCTTTGCAGAATAAAGAATTCATTGTTATTATAATTTGGTCAGATTTGTTTTGTCATAATAGCCCATTAATGACTCAACTAGTCCACTGACGGATGGAATGCGAGCTATTTGGACTGCTGCACAGAATATTCACAAAACCTTTTTTTGAAAAAATGCGTTCATGCATCTTGATTGTTCAGGTAAATTTATTCAGTTGAATGTTTGTAAGCTCTACTAAATTATCATTAAATATTCAAAACCTATCCTGGAATACTGAGAATGCAGCTTTAATAGCCGGGAATGCAGCTTTAATAGCCGGGAATGAATGCATATACTTCACAATCCTATAATTATTTAAACATATAATATCATGACGTATCCATCAGACAATTAGTGAACGCGGAAAAATATTTTGGTCTATGGGTCAAGTCGTCAGAAAATACATGTACAATTGGCAGCTCTACACATTTAGTAAATTCTGTAAAGTTAGGCTGACAAATGGTAATACCACGTATATCTAAATATATTTTGTGTTGTGTTACATCCAAAAATCTGTCTGGCTATGCTGAACTGTATTTTGGAACTTAATTTTGTCTTAAATTAGGGTTTATGAACAGGATTGGTGAAGGTGAATTGTCCTGGGTAAGACCTTAAAGTGCCTGGTCCTGGGTAAGACCTTAAAGGGCCTTTCTGTCTCTTTTCTCTGTCTCTCTCTCCCTTCTTCTCTATCTCTATTTCCTGGGTATGATCATAAACTGCCTCCCTCTCAGCTCTCCCGCCCTTGATATAACACTTCAAAGTGTTGATAAGGGCGTAAAGCAACCAATTTCACTCACTCACCCATCTGACCCCTATATTGCTGGGAATGCAGCTTTAAAACATTAACAAATTTTACATGAATCAGGTGGAAGAGTGGCGCCACCTAGAGGTAGAAGAGCTAAATGTTAAATTCTCACGAAAAGGGACTTAGGGACTGTTCATTTTTAACCACTAGGGGGCACCTTTTTTGTGCAGACTGTGAAAGTGTGTGTGTGTCCGTCTATGCAGCTAAGTCACTACATGTATAAGGTTACACACCTTCGAACTCACTACACCGTGACAAACTCACTACATTTACTGCTTAATGAGTTTGCTACTGATATAAATCTCACTTGACAGACTTAGATCTATCCATTTTCTATCAAACTATTCATGTGTGGGTTGGTGGCTCAAACATCAATGTCTAGTGAGTTTGCTACTGATATGAATCTACTGAACATACTTAGTTTTATCCATTTTCTATCCAATTATTCATGTGTGGGTTGGTAGCTCCAACAGGAAAGTATGTAATCGCTTCACACACATTTCAAAAGTCAAATTTCTAGCTAAGCACACTTTTATAGGGGAAAATTTGGTTGAAATTCTTTATAGGGGGAAGCCTTACCCACTGTATAACCAGCTAAATTTTAGGGGTTTTTTTTATGTAGAGTGATATTAATTCTTACACTGACTACAGTGTAAATTCTGTTTGTTCTATGTAGTGAGTTTTCTATGCTATCACAATAGTAGTGACTTTGCATGGAAATTTCATGCTGAGAAATAACAGAAATATGAAGATTTCCAGTTAATTACAGCCATATTGAAAGTAAATGAAACAAGAAAAACAAATAGAAATATCTCTAGAAGCCTTAATTCATAGTGTAGTGATTTCCCTGTGTATAGTCATGTGTAGTGACTTGGCAGCGAAGACGTGTACTGGTGAGTTTGCGCTGTGTGACATAATGACAGACCTGGTGACAGATGGTTATTAATGCCCAATTCCTGATTTTCTTATGATTCAATATGTATGATTATGCAAAATATTGAATGTATTGTCAAAAGTCGGAATAAAAATCTTCATAGATATATATACTGCCAGTGGCAGAACGATGCTGACTGTGGCAGAACAGCACTGCCAGTGGCAGAACAGCACTGACGGTGGCAGAACCTCACTTTCAGTGTGGTTCTGTTACTGTCAGTCGCAGAACCGCACTGCCAGTGTTAGAACAGCACTGACGGTGGCAGAACCTCACTTTCAGTGTGGTTCTGTTACTGTCAGTGGCAGAACAGCACTGCCAGTGGCAGAACAGCACTGACGGTGGCAGAACCTCACTTTCAGTGTGGTTCTGTTACTGTCAGTGGCAGAACCGCACTGCCAGTGGCAGAACCGCACTGATGATGGCAGAACCACACTGATGATGGCAGAACCGCACTGACGGTGGCAGAACCGCACTGACGGTGGCATAACTGCACTGACAGTAGCAGAACCACACTGAAAGTGACAGAACCGCACTGACGTTGGCAGAACCGCACTGACGGTGGCAGAACCGCACTGACAGTGGCAGAACCGCACTGACGGTGGCAGAACCGCACTGACAGTGGCAGAACCTCACTGACGGTGGCATAACCTCACTGACTGTGGGAGAACAGCACTGACAGGGGCAGAACTGCACTGACAGGGGCAGAACCGCACTGACAGTGGCAGAACCGCACTGACAGTGGCAGAACAGCACTGACCATGGCAGAACCCACTGACAGTGGCAGAACAGCACTGACAGTGGAAGAAGCGCACTGATAGTGGCAGAACCGCACTGACATTGGCAGAACGTCACTAACAGTGGCAGAACCTCACTGACAGTGGCAGAACAGCACTGACGGTGGCAGAACCGCACTGACAGTGGCAGAACAGCACTGACAGTAGCAGAACTGCACTGACAGTGGCATAACCGCACTGACAGTGGCAGAACCACACTGACAGTGGCAGAACAGCACTGACTACCCAATCCCCAATTCACTCTACTCTACCCAAAGCCCAATTCTCTCTACTCTACCCAAAGCCCAATTCACCCTGCTCTACTCAAACCCAAAATCAACCTCTTACAACCTTCATAATGAAGTATCTTACTATTGGTCAGTCATTCTATTTTTATTGTTTTACTGTTTATCCTACTCCTATCCTATTTACTCATCGCACCCAACTACAAAATTGGTCATGACCAATTAAACCCACTGTTCTAATTAAAGTACATATGTAAAATGACCTGCTGATGTTGTTGTTGACATTGTAACTAGAAAATGAGTCACAAGTCACATGACTTAATTAGCCCAGGGGTCACCTATTCAAGGAAATAGGGTACATAAATAGATGGAACCTAGCAAGGGGGAAGTCTGTACACTTGTTATTGACCGAGGGAGCGCGGGAAGATAGAGGGCGTTAGCCCGAGATCTTCTGCGCTCCCGAGGTCACTAACAAGTGTACATACTTCACCCGAGCTTTGTTCCATATTTATTACACCCCATTAATAAATAAAAAATATAATTAATTAAAAATAAAAGAAGTAATTTAAGTTTTTGGTGGACCTACTTGTTGTATGCGCCAAGGGTGACATAACTCACATGTTATGCACCACTTTGACCAAGTGTGACATACAATGCTGAAGGTATAGGAAGCAACATCACAGGGGTGTAATAAAGCACTGTGCTCCAAATCCTTGGTGCAATAGACTGTAACTCCATACCCAATGTTGCTGTATAGGGAAGGGTTGATACCCATGTATTGATATAAATGTATTGATATGTATTGATATGTACGAATATAAATTATTGATATATTTCCAAATATGGTACAGCATCTGCCATTTCTCATTGATCAGTGGTGTGGCAGGGTTCTCATGAATATTCAATCAGTAAACAGGAAGGGTTGCTTGGAGACGTGGAGATGCACAATACACCCCCTCCAACCCCTATCCCCCACCCCTTGGCTCCACAACCCCCTATAGACAAAATATGTGATGCGTTTCAGGAAAATGAGTCATAAGTCGCAAAAAATAGATTTTGAGATATCATTATATTTGAAAAGATGAAATCAAGCCGATTCCAATGGTAGTAAACAGTCTAATAATCTAATAAGTATTTCTAGATTTTAAGTTTGATATTTTCATTTTTGAAAAAAAGTTTCCAATATTTCACATTAAAGTAACTAAATATACTCGATATGAGGACCTTTAAAACGAAAGGATATATCAGATACATTGTCCTGTAATTTAATATATCGATCGATATAACTATAAGTGATAAACTCTCCAAAAATTAGAGCATTCCATTAAAGTGATCTTGTAAAATAAATACTTTGAAAAACACCAATTTTGCGACTTATGACTCATTTTCCTGAAACATATCACATATGATCAACAATCCTATAGGATCCTTGATGTGATGTCGCAACCCAGACCTTTGCTATTTTTCTGTTTCAAGGTCATACTTAATGACATTGACCTTGGTCAAGGTCTCTGATTTTAGTTTAGCAAAAGCCTAGCTGGATATATGGGTCAGATTTTCAGAAAATGTACAATTCAACTTCGCCAATCTTCCCAAATAACCCAAATTTCAGACGAAAATGAAGTTCAAAATACAGTTCAACCTAACCAAAGAGATTGCTAGAATCAGTGCAATGTCGAATAGACTCAATTTACCTAGTATTGGCCAAATTGCAGCTTAATTTAGCAGAATTTACTAAATGTGTACAGCTGCCAATTGTACATTTTCTGAAAATTTGACCCATATACAATCAATAACATTCATGATGACAGTGTAGAAATGGGACCCTAAGAACCTATTCCTTGCTAAAACACAATTAAATGCCAACGCTACTATTCACTTCAGCGCACCCCTCTTGCTGTGGGTAAGCTATGTACCATGCAAAAAAAGCATAGAACTATTGGCCAAATAATACTCTCTTTAAAACTGTTAACTTTACTTAAATTGAGTGAATATAAATAGCAAAAATGTTCCGTTGTCTGATGTGTCAGTTTAAACCCTCCATCGTGCCATTTGCTATAACTACGTCACATGAATGTATGTACCAAATTCCAAGACAGTGCATTATATATGTCCTTTTTTTCAACGGTCATCCTATGAAGTATATTTATATACTTTACTGGTAATTTATTTCCAGAAATATTGTAAACTACAAATATCAAACTTAAGATATGGAAATATTGTATAACTGGCCTAATGTTTACCATCAGTAGAATCAAATCGGCTCAATCTCATCTTTTCAAATATAATATTTTCAAATATATCTCAAAATCCATGTTTTGGTAACATAATTATGACCTCCACAAGACCCCAACCCGGCCCCACCTCCATCTCCCCGCCCATCCCCGCCCCTCCCACAACCCGGCAAGGTGGTTCAAAGGGTCGAGTCATGCTTGAAATCCTGGCTGCTATATTAACCTTGACTTTGGCATTGAGATGCTGGTTTGGCGTCCGTACAGCCTGGATACTACCGTATTTCACTGACAAAACAACAGGTGCTTATTGTGTTGAAGCCATCCTTGCGCTTATTGCAATACAGGAATGAATAGAGTACACAGTGGTCATCTACTAGTGCATGGGACTAATAGATGGAACCTAGCAAGGGGGAAGTCTGTACACTTGTTATTGACCGAGGGAGTGCGGGAAGTTAGAGGGCGTTAGCCCGAGATCTTCTGCACTCCCGAGGTCACTAACCAGACTTCACCCGAGCTTTGTTCCATATTTATTACACCCCATTAATAAATAAAAAATATAATTAACTAAAAATAAAAGAAGTAATTTAAGTTTTTGGTGGACCTACTTGTTGTATGCGCCAAGGGTGACATAACTCACATGTTATGCACCACTTTGACCAAGTGTGACATACAATGCTGAAGGTATAGGAAGCAACATCACAGGGGTGTAATAATATTTCTTCCATCCCTTTGGTGACAAACCCAAGTTATAATTTACTCTAGTTTACTAGTCAACTTGTATTACCTAGAACCGTTCTTTTCTATATGTAATTGGGTGTTCGGAACAGCTGTGACAGTCACAGACAATATTCCTTTTACATTCTTTATCTCTATGCACTTAATATGTAAGACAACAATTGTATGTCTGAAATGGAAAAAAAACTTATTACAATAATGATAATTGTTTGAAAACGATGAATTTAAATATTTGGGATATTTCGTAGATTGTCACCTCAACATGAAGCAGCACATAAATTCCATTTGTATCAAAGCAGGAAACCTAAAGAACAGGTTGAGGAGAATAAGGCACTATATATCCAAAGACCTGGCCTGTTTAATTTATAAGACCTTTGTATTACCAATATTAGAGTTTGGGTGTATTACTGTAGATCTAGCTTGTAGGCAACAGTCTTACAAAATAATTGTCTTTGCATTGTATGTGGTGTGTTTCAGGAAAATCATAAAAATAGATTTTGAGATATCATTATATTTGAAAAGATGAGATCAAGCCGATTTCAATGATAGTAAACAGTCTAATAATCTAGTATTGTAGTTGTGATAGCATTATTATTTGTAAACTTTACGTTTGATATTTTCGTTTTTGAAAAAAAAAGTTTCCAATATTTCGTGGGGTCAATAAACAGTAAAGTAACTAAATGTAGTCCATATGAGGACCTTTAAAACGGAAGGATATATAATATAGATTGTCCTGATATTTGAGACATCGATTGATATAGCTATAAGTAATGAACACTCCAAAATTTAGAACATTCCAATAATGTGATCTTGTGAAAAAAACACTTTGAAAAATATCAATTTTGCGACTTATGACTCATTTTCCTGAAACACATCACAAATATAGAATTGCACAACTTGTGTGGATTGTTACCTTTATGTTACAGACGATTAAGTTGTTGCTTGTGTTTATTTTGGGAAGAAAAGAGTATTGAAGAGGGACAACTACAGCATGGATATAATATGTGAGATCTAAACAGAGTAAGAGTAAGGCAATGGAAGGAATGAGGAATAAGAAGGAGTTTAATAGGTAGAATTATTACAATACGGAATGTAATACCTGTAAATATTACGAGGTTGGAGGATAGAGATGCTTTTTCTGGTAGTATTAAGAAGTTATGTTCAGAAACGTTTAGAACCACTGAGGGTATTTGGGCTATACCAGACCCACTGGTCTTTTGATGAATCTGTTTGAAGAATATGTCTTGAGATAGTATGATGTCTGCTCGTGCGAATACATTTTTTGGACTATTTGATATATACAGAAAGAATTTGATAGGAATTAATATGACTGTCATGATGTTGAACAACGCGCTGGTGTTTGTTTGTATTTTATTTTATTTTTATTTCACTTCTTTACCTATAAAATAACATTTTTTGTGAAACAACATGTTCACTAGACATTTGTATAAATACTTGTTAAAATTAGAATCTGCTAACTCTGAGAATAATGTACTTGTTGCACTATACTTTTGACTGAATACAAATCTTAAATACAAATACAAACCATCTAACAACCTGCTATTACTGATATCTTGCATTAGATGTTGGGTTTAAAAGGTTTTATTATACACGCATTGTTCTGAAAACAACATATCTAGAGTGAGTTACGCATAGTGTGTATTTCACCAGCTCTATTTCACCAGTGAGTTATGTGAGGTTGTCATGGCAACCAATCTGTCTTTTTTACTAAGATTACAAATTTTTGTAGTCAATTTTTTTTTAATTTTATGATTGAAAGCATAATAAAAATGTTAACTAACTCGTTGGCTTTGGTTGCTTAGAATATTGCACTTGTTGCATAGCAACGAGTGCAATATTCATGCCCTTCAACCAATGCTTTGGTCAACCTGTATTTAGTCAAGGACAGTCTGTCATTCATTGACACAGATTCTAGTTATAAAATGTGATCCGTTTTAGGAAAATTAGTCATGAGTTGCAAAATATGGATTTTGATATATCATCATATTTGAAAAGAGGAAATTAAGCCAATTCTAATGATAGTAACCAGTAGGATGCCTAATAAGTATTTCCATATTGTTTCATTTTTTTTATTTTTGAAAAAAACAATTTTGCAATGTTTCTGGATGGGTAATTACCAGTAAATTAACTAAATATATTCCATAGGAAGACCTTCAAAACGCAAGGATATATTTCAGACACTTTCTTGGAATTTGTTACATGGGTTTATATGATTATAAATGCCAAATCCGCAAACACTTTGAAAAATATCAATTTTGGGACTTGTGACTCATTTTCCAGCAACACATCACAAATAAGAAAGGACAGAACAGAGCTCTCCCTGTCTCTCTCACTTGGAGACAACACCCAACGGTTTTTCCCTGCTGGCGCTTATTTATTTCATGAGGGAAAATACAGCACTTTTTCAGGGCAGGCTCTTATCTGGGACTCAGCGTTTTTTCGGTATAATACGATACTCGGATAGATACCATCAGCACCAGTTCTCAAATTGAAAAAGTTGTTATTGAGGATATTACATTGGGTGAGGATGCTGTTCTCTTCCTTACCTGGTCATGATAAGTAGGGAGCCACTCACTGATCGGTCGCTATGTCAGGCTCTTACACTCATGATTTGTCATGTGTTTCAGGGAATGAGTCACAAGTCACAAAATTGATATTTTTCAAAGTAATTCATTCATAATATCTCTTTGAAGAAATGTTCCGATTTTTGGAGGTTCAGCGCTCTAAGTCAGATTAATCTATCTATAAAGGTACTAAATTTGAATTCTTAAAATATTGCAATCTTTTTGAAACATGAATCAGTCAAACATAAAATTAGAAAAACATTATTCTAATGTTTATTGTCATTGGATTTTGCTGAATCCCATTCTTTCAAATAATCATGATATCTCAAAATCGTTTTTTTTTTAAATCTTTCCAGCTTCGTTGGATACAATCATTTCAATTATGATGATTTCTCAAAATATGTTCTTTTGTGACTAGTGACGCATTTTCTTTAACACATCACATATGCAAAGTGTACAATATTGTTAATTCAAATGGTTCTTTTGCTCTATCCAGGTCACACAACATGGCTGACATGACAGCCACATCTGGCATGAGTCCACGGCAGCAGATGAAAGTAAAGTTACTTGTCTTAGTATCACTTATATTTACCTTGTTGGGTATTCAATCTTTTCTTAAGGTAACAATGGAGCCCAAACAAATACGTGCAGTGTTAAATCACACAATGGATGTACCCAGCACATGTTGGGTGGACAATGCCACAGCTTCTCACCTACTCAAGTACATTGGTGATGTCCGTCAGCATCCTGCAAAATCTGAACAAGGTATTGTCGAAGCAATTTACAATATGGCCACAATGCTGAGAGATGTTTTCAAAACAGGATCGTTACGTCAAATCCTAGACACCGTTCACAAAATCTCAAGTAAAAACACAAATACTAAACAAGTGCATGTGAATAGTTTTAGAGACAATGTAGAAACATGTGAGTGCTGGATTACTATGAGAGCAGCGATGGCAGTGGCAAGCTTTTCCAAGCAGATAAGTTTAGACCTTGCAAATATTTCAAAGCAGACAACATTTGACCTTGAAAAAGCAGACTTTGAAGTAATCCACACATTGCATAAATCTGTCAGGATGCTAGTCAAACAGTTTGGATATTCCTCCTTAGACGTCCTCATAAGATCACTCAAGATCACACGAACAAGAGTCTTTCCAACATCTCCTAGACAAACAAGATGTGATCATTGTAATGTTTATCAATTTAACAGGATCCTTACACCCAGGAACGTATGTGGTGGGGAAGGACCAATTGACATGTTAATTGTCACCACCACAAAGCCAACTGGTGTCAGTGCAAGGAACTCCATAAGAGGCACATGGGCGTCACATACTAGGAACAACACGGGGCGAGTGAGGCATGTGTTCTTGTTGGGCAGTGGGTGCAGCAAGTCAGTGCAGACCATGGTCACTAAGGAACATGCACTGTATGGAGATATTCTCCAAGATGATTTTAAAGATGCTTATTATAATCTGTCTTATAAAGTTATCATGGCTTATAAATGGGCTCTGAACGATTGCAAGCAAGCTAAATATATTATGAGGGCAGCAGATGACACACATGTGAATGTTCCAGCAGTACTGCGCTACCTGAGATCAGACAATCCCACTCAAATGAAACAAATCGGAAGTCGCAATATCAACAATTGGATTGATCGAACAAGGAGAACTCAATTTTATTTACCATATCTGGAATTTGGTGGGAATAGGTTTCCGACTTATGATGTGGGAACTACCTTTATCTACTCCACACTAGCTGTAGAAGCGGTTGTACGAGAAGCAGAAAATGTCCCATTCTTCTCTATTGAGGATATGTGGTTTGGTCTTATCATGGAAAATTTGAAAATCCCTGTGTTAAATGTGCCTGGGTTCAGCATCCACCTGTCAAACAGAGCCGTGCGTTCACTGACTCAATGGAGATGTCCGATGCGCACGCAGTTTTATACAGTGCACCCAGTCTCCTGGGCACAGAGAGCTGTACTTTTCTACAAGTGTGAAGTACAAAAGTGAATTTTTTTTCCTAGAAAAAATATATTTAGTGGGAGCTAGTTTCACCAAATATTTATGATTTCCCCAGGTGGCTAAGAAATTGTATTTATTTACGTTTGAACATTGTGCTGGCCTGATATTCTAAATATTCTTACCGCCAGTCATTATGGCGTTGACTAGATAAGTCACATTCTAACAAACACCAGAAACAGAACTTTTAGACTCATTTTTAGTGTATTTTTGAGAATTTTCATATAATTTAGCATTTAAATGACATGTCATGCATATGACACTGGCCCAGGTGTGAGGTCTTAAATTGTTTGATACTTTTTGTAATGACTGCATTCCTTGTTTTTTTTATTACATCGGTGTGTTTCAAATGACCTTGATATAGCATCTATAGTATGTTTGTTTGAGTAATAATCTATTTGTATGAAGTTTTTGATTATATAATTTTCTTTGTATTATTGCAACTTAAATCGGCTGAGAATAGTGTATTAATTGCATAATGTCTGGGTGAATAAAAATCTTAAAACAAAATGAAAAAATATAAAAATTAATAAAGGACAAATGTTGAACATCTCCATAATGAGGTAGGCCTACGAACACTACACATTAGAAGATAGATACACCTACTGCAACAGGCATCCACATACACACCAACGGGGGACAAAATCAACAAGAGAAATGTAAATTAAAGAATACTCTCAAAAGGCCCCATACTGATAGTAGCAGCACCAAAATCTGTGTACCAGGTACCTACCCTATGGAAGAACTAAGATGGTAAGGTATGAAACATACCTGACTACACTGTGAATCTCAGAATATGGGCATCGTCTGGGAGAAGTACATATATCTCCAACATCCATGCATGGACGCCCATAACAGCCGTTAAATATTCACGGCTATCTGCCGATGCAGCTATTATGTAACAGGTCTACTAATACAGACCTCTACACTATAAGGTGAAGTCCAGATATGCCCATTGTTTGTATGCATCATCTCTACAGTCCTCTATGGTCAAATGGTTAGCACCTAGGACTTCCGATCTGATTATCCATAAATATGATATTGTTAACTATAGCTAAAACTATGGAGTCAGTCAGACAGCAGTCGGACAGGGTACCTGCATACCCATATAATATTATAGGACACACACTTTATATTTTTTCAAAAGATTTGATTTGCGTTTAATTTAGGGATAATCTGATATTCTCATGATATATGTGCAAGAAAAGGTAGATACATAAGCTATAAGACATAGTACATGGTTCTCACGATTAATTCATTTTAACATTTAGATGGTGTATCCTCTAAGAAGATTTACATAGAAGAAAGGTATTTTACCATATCTACATGAACCGGCTAGCTCATGGAATAATATTAGATATATTATACAGTGCAAACTGCGACACTTAGGTTGGGGTCAATTTTACCTTTGACAAGATAATAAAAGTATACACACAAGTATAAAAGAGTTGTACCTTTTCATTTAATTTGTATCTAGATATTCAAGATGTCTGACCTACCTAAATCAGTAGCAAACATTGAAGACTCACTCTTCAGTGAGGTGAAATATGAGAGGAGGACAGTGTGGCATATTTTTGGCACACTGTTTTGATATAATATACTCAAATATCTCATAATTACATAGTCATTCACAAAGATCAACTATCATACCTAGCAGAATTGGTCCCTTGTTGTTCTCCCTCTAGTAATAGGATAATAGAAGAGACAGAGTGAATTTTAGGGTAGTCGTACTGGGATACAGCTTAGAACAAGATATTGTTGTTTTTTAATATTATTTTAATTTTGTTTCATTCCAGGTTTCTCTCATTGATATAGATGTTACCCAATTCTGTGAATTTGATCCCTTTAAGAGCTGATCTGGATAATTTACCTATATTATGTCTTATAGGACTGTATTGCTCAATATTAAATTAAATTGAATTGAATTGAAAAATCTTTTATTTGTCACTGAGTTATATACAAATGTTGACAAAGAGGTCAACGTACAGGCTTCTGGAAGGATCCGGGTTCTTCCTACCGTTACATTTATAGAAAAAAGTTTACTAATGTTGAAGCTAATACATTAATAATAATAATGATGATGAAGCATAAATTAGGATATAAGCTCAGCATGTACAGTACTTATGGCAAATGGCAGTCTGTTTGGGTTTGAACTGATCGAGACACATCAGTAAACAGGCGAAACCTCCAAGGGGTGTGTCTTGATTGGTTCAAACCCAAACAGAGTGCCATTAGATATTTATTACACAATGGAATGATCATGATTTAATGGTTAAACAATACTAACTAACTTGTTTAGCAGAAAGTTAAGCTTCAGGAGACTTGATTCAATGCAATCCATACATGACTGGGGACGACGTCATTTGTACAAGTATTTTTTTGTTGTTGTTCTAAAATCTTTATTCAGGAATTAATAACAATATAATACAATCTCACCCCTGGGGTGATTTACGTCATGCCCTGACAGCTTACAAATTATATCTTCAGTCAAGGTATCGTATCATCTGAACAATCAATCAAGCAGGTCTTCATAATTAAATCTCTCTATCAGTCTCATACAAGTTATGAATATATTCGACCATACAATTTTACACAATTTCAAAGAGTCATTTTATATATATCCTACAGTTCAGTACAAATATTTTTAAAAGATTTTATACTAAAAACATGGGACATTACTTTGTGTCTCATTTAGGTCAGATTAGTCTTGAATTGTTGTTCAGAGTAGCCCTGGCACAATCGATGAAGTTTTGGGGAATTCTGAATCGGCCTAATCGCGGGTAATTGTGTTTTACCTATTGTGTGAAGTTTTCAGGGCTGCCACTGAACTGATGGCTGAGTAATAGAGCATGTTTCAGGGCTGCCAATGAACTGATGGCTGGGTGAGTAATAGTGCATGTTTCAGGGCTGTCAATAAACTGATGGCTGGGTAATAGAGCATGTTTCAGGGCTGCCAATGAACTGATGGCTGGGTAATAGAGCATGTTTCAGGGCTGCCACTAAACTGATGGCTGAGTAATAGAGCATGTTTCAGGGCTGCCAATGAACTGATGGCTGAGTAATAGAGCATGTTTCAGGGCTGCCAATGAACTGATGGCTGGGTGAGTAATAGTGCATG
Source organism: Sthenelais limicola (assembly GCA_942159475.1). Taxonomy (NCBI): domain Eukaryota; kingdom Metazoa; phylum Annelida; class Polychaeta; order Phyllodocida; family Sigalionidae; genus Sthenelais; species Sthenelais limicola. Next base: position 51,141,496 of record OW804102.1, read on the forward strand.
TTTCAGGGCTGTCAATAAACTGATGGCTGGGTAATAGAGCATGTTTCAGGGCTGCCAATGAACTGATGGCTGAGTAATAGAGCATGTTTCAGGGCTGCCAATGAACTGATGGCTGAGTAATAGAGCATGTTTCAGGGCTGCCAATGAACTGATGGCTGGGTGAGTAATAGTGCATGTTTCAGGGCTGTCAATAAACTGATGGCTGGGTAATAGAGCATGTTTCAGGGCTGCCAATGAACTGATGGCTGGGTAATAGAGCATGTTTCAGGGCTGCCACTAAACTGATGGCTGAGTAATAGAGCATGTTTCAGGGCTGCCAATGAACTGATGGCTGAGTAATAGAGCATGTTTCAGGGCTGCCAATGGCTGAGTAATAGAGCATGTTTCAGGGCTGCCAATGAACTGATGGCTGAGTAATAGAGCATGTTTCAGGGCTGCCAATGAACTGATGGCTGAGTAATAGAGCATGTTTCAGGGCTGCCAATAAACTGATGGCTGAGTAATAGAGCATGTTTCAGGGCTGCCAATAAACTGATGGCTGGGTAATAGAGCATGTTTTGGCTGTACATGGTTATTGATGCTTTCCCATGTCCATGCTGTGTTACTTCTAAAAATCTGTCTGGCTATATGCTGAACTGTATTTTGGAACTTAATTTTGTCTTAAATTAGGGTTTATGAAGAGGATTGTTGAAGGTGAATTGTACATTTTCTGCCCATCTGACCCCTATATTGCTGAGAATGCAGCTTTTACAGTGGTGACAGGTTCACTACAATTGTTTTTTTTTGTTTTGTTTTATCCTCTTTTTATTCAAAGCATATACTATGATAAATAATACAAATCCTGGTCACGGCACCAATTGTAGTGAACCTGTCACCACACCAATTGCAGTGAATCAGGTCTCACCCAAACTCAGGTTCAATCTCGACATGGCAAAGTAAAACCAGACACAGTTCTGTTAGTATCAACGGTTTATTCACCTCTTGGACAACCCTGTAACACCAGTGGTGTGCAGTAGTCAGTCCTCAATGTCAGATTCATTGGGAGACTCACCATTGAAGGCAAGCCGTATAAAAGGGTAGTACAAGAGTAACATGGCAATATGATCTAATGTATAGGACAGATTACAATAGCAATGTAGTACATACAGATAAGAGGTATTACATACAATCTGTAGCAATTGTAATAGATATAACAGCAACCTGTAAAGCAGGAATAAGATGATACATAGACTTGGATAAAACATAGGATATGATCTACATCAGTGCCTCTAGTAGAGTGAGTTGGTATACACTACAACCACTGGACAGGTAGGCGACCTGGTGTAGAATAGAGACACAAATGACAACTCTGTGTCCACTCTAAATCTACTACAATAGTAGGCATATACTGTCCAGAAGAGTAGGCGGCTGCTAGTCGGCGCTCTGCGAATGTAATTTAGATATATTTAGGCCGTTTTTCTTAGCACACAGTGAAACATTATTATGGATATTTTGTTTTTCAAATCGCCAGCCTTCCCCGTCCCCCAGCACCCAGTGCAAAAGCCACCCTCCATCCCGTCCCGGCCGTGTATTGACAGCACTACACGGCCAACCAAGTATAGGATGAAAAAAAGAAATGAGTAAGGCTGGTGCGGGACTCGAGCTTGCTACGCTCAGGTCCGAAGGCGAAGCCTCTGCCACTGAGCCACGGCTGTTCGGTGAGAGGCCTAGGCCAATTTCTGGAGTGATATAAGAGTGGGCTGCCGGTTGGTAATGTGTGGAAAGTGGCCGAAATAGCTTATTCTAGGTTGGTGTGGAGAAGGGACCTACATTAGGAGTAGGAGAATAGTCGGGGGGAGGGGATGGCGGGACTGGAATTGTTCGTCACATGGGTTTTTTTAAAGTTAGATGCAATATACCGGCAAGCTCTCTCCTACCTTGTCCCAACCGTGAAAGGTCGGTGCGACTGCACCAAATCCCAGGGGAGTTCCCAAGACGGCAACATAGGTGCCGCCACTGAGGTCGCTTATCGTCCAGACGTTAACGACTATAAGTGGACCGATATTACTAGCCATTACTAGCTATCACTGCTCTATAATCATGTGGTGTGTTACAGGAAAATGAGTCCTAAGTCGCAAAAAATGACTATTCAAGTGCAAGTATATCCTGGAGTCTAGAGCAAAAAGCACTTGAATAATACTAAACGAGACGCAGATAAATGTGTTCCTTCTTGAAATTATTGTACCAAAACGACTACAGGAAATGATCATCTGTCTTCGATGGAACATTCTGGCTTGTAGAAGAAAGAATGTTAACTTACTTTAGACCCGGCGCTTGTATCCTCAGGGTAATAATTATTATAAGTTAAATTCTTTGGATCCTCATTAAATGTAGTCCAGGTATCGTCAATATTATTGATATTGCAAGGCCGCACAGACAATACAACAAAAATAATCATCTGAGCACTCGAAGTCCAAACCCTCAGATCAGATACGAATGGGGTGTCACTGATTGGACCTCTACTTCGCTAATCGTCTAGGACTAGGTGTTCTAATGGGAATATAATGGCATTTTGCGGTCTTAATGAATTACAATGGCACTTTGCGGTTTGAGGCGAGATGAGAGGCTTTCCCTCTGTTTGAAGGAACTCTCTCATATTTGGGACTAGACTGAGAAGGCTTCACAGGTAATTAACTACAAGGGTCAGATTTTCAGAAAATGTACAATTGGCAGCTGTACACATTTAGTAAATTCTGCAAAATTAGACTGTAATTTGGTCAAAACTAGGTAAATTCGAGAATATTTGGCATTGCATTGTTTCTAGCAATCTGTCTGGTTAGGTTAAACTGTATTTTGAACTTTATTTACGTCTGAAATTTGGGTTATTTGAGAAGATTGGCGAATTTTAATAGTACACTTTTCTGAAAATCTGACCCATGAGTGTCTAGTGTGATACTCATGACGTCCACAAGAGAAAATACAACAATCAAAAGGCAGACGACATTTTTTCTCGCATATGAGTTTATTGTAACAAAGACAGAGCAAGATGGATACGACGAAATAGGTTGAGATAGTTACATCGTAACAGAAACTAAAAGGCTTCCGTTTTCTCCGCAAGTACAGTATACTGTACTTTCGTTAGGGTTATTGTTAGCAGGTAATGAAACGATGACATATCTTAAACAAATTGAAAACAAGCGAAGGTCATAAATATGAATTAGTGCTAAATGAAGTGCGCGATGGAGACAGCTAATTTTGATCCTCCGATGAAGCTCCTCCACTTTTATGCGTTATCACACCCTTAGCTATTAGATCCGGAATTTCTACAGCAAGCCATGGACCAAGCTGAAAGAAAAGTCAGAGGAGCGTCAGTCATGAAAATAATTAATATATATCTTGAATAATTTGGTATTTGGAACAGTTATAAGGGTCAGATTTTCAGAAAATGTACAATTGGCAGCTCTACACATTTAGTAAACTCTGCTAAATTAGGCTGCAATTTGGTCAATACTAGGTAAATTCAAGTATATTCGGCATTGCATTGATACTAGCAATCTTTTTGGTTAGGTTGAACTGAGTTTTGAGCTTTATTTTCGTCTGAAATGTGGGTTATTTGAGAAGATTGGTGACGGCGAATTGTACATTTTCTGAAAATCTGACCCATATGTATAATAATGTTCACGACATTGTCTGTATAAATGCAAGTGCTCCACCTGGTGGGTCGGTGAGCAAACGACTGACAGCAGCACACCGTCCATCGCCACTCTGCAGCTAGATCTCTAGTGAGAAGGACTGAAAATTTTCTTTTCCAGCCGTTTATTGATATTTAATTATTCTATTTTAAATGTAGGCAACGCCTGAAGACATCCAGCTGGAAAAGGCGTGTGTTTCAGTTTTGGTATAACCATAAATATTGTATTGGCCATAAATGAATAAAAAAAAAGAAAAAAGGAAAAGAAAAGTTAATTAATCAGAGATGTGCAATTTCAATTCTATGTTACGCTTTGCTCAATAATAATAACAACCTAATGTTGTTCAATGTCATTCAAATGCTGACATATGTATCTTTTTATATAAATGGACAGGTATTCTATGTCTTGTTTTTAATTCCTGAGGCAAAGGATATATATATACGTGACAAATGTAGTGGTGTTATGACTTAATCGCTATGATATATGTTTCAAAACATTTTATTTCAGGCCAATAATGTGATAAGGATATGATATAATGTGGCTTGTAGTCACATGTTGTCATTTGATAACTTAAGGGTGGTCTCCACGGGCTGCGGTAAGCTCTGCGTAAGCCTTGCGATGGTTTGTGCTGGTTCTGTAGGTGGAGAGGAGTGACGAGGTCCTGCCTACATAGTTCACTGGCCATGTAGGCAGGCCCTCGCCACTTCTAACCATCACAGCACCATCGCAAGGCTTACTGCAGAGCTTACCAGCCAGTGGAGACTACCCTTTAAATACCAGATACAGTGAATATCATCACGATTGTGAAATGTTGGCCAAATAAATCTTCATTTGAAAAAAAATAAAATTGTTCAATTCTCTTTTATAGTCTATCACATCAAATGAGATTAGTATGTCAGATTGGTACTAATGGCTTTCCCGGCCCAGGAGTAGGCCAACCACTACTGTCCTAATGGGAACTGTATGGGAGTTGGCGGTTAGGATTGAGAGGTGTCCTATCCTTGAAGGGATTTCTTTCGGCTCTGAGCCTAGGTAAAATGCTTGTGTTTTAATGAAAGAACTTCCCTTCGAGTTCAATCAGCAAGTTACAAGATTTGAACAAGTAACTTCAAAAATGTCTTCTGAACTGATTATACCTAATCAGTTTGGATAATAATATATTGGTCGGACTGACAAGATATTGTACGTTGTACCGAATTTCCGATTTTCACAGAACTTGGAAAACAAATTAAATTATTTTTAGAATTCAGGAAGGTTTTAAAAACTAAGATTATGCGCTCATATAAATAGATGTATTTGGAACCTGGGATTAATTCATAATTGTTGCCAATAAAGTACAAGTGTACATATTCCGGCAGTCCAACCCAAGTGGGAATAATTAAAGTGCATAAACCCCCAGTACTTACCCCGAGAGCCATTGCATGGGCAATGCCGAACTTGGGAACGTTACGGGCCCAGAGTGGCTTGAAATGATCGGTTAAGCAGATTTTGCCTCCCCTAGAAATAAATAATAAACTTATGATTTAAAATAGATCAAGATGAAATATCAAATATTTACCCGAGCCGTATTAAGTTGTGACCAGAGTCACTTGTATCAACCTGAATAAAATTCGTGTAAAAAAAATAAAAAAATAAAAATGCAGTAATGTGTATCATTGTATGAGTTATATGAAAGACAAGTATCATACCTTAGAAAGTAAAACTATAGACTAAAACTAGACTAGACTAGAGTTATACATACACTATGTATAGCTCTGATATAATGTAATGTTAGAAACAAAAATTAATAAGACATTATATTTTCTATCGACCTTTATTTGAAGATATCATGTTATATATATGAAGGTGAATTAAATAAAAAAAAAGTTTAAAATAAATCTACACAGTGACACCATGTCAGTGGCACTGCTGAGTGAGTGAGTGAGATTGGTTGCTTTACGCCCTCATCAACACTTTGAAGTGTTATATCAAGGGCGGGAGAGCTGAGAGGGAGGCAGTTTATGATCATACCCAGGAAATAGAGATAGAGAAGAAGGGAGAGAGAGACAGAGAAAAGAGACAGAAAGGCACTTTAAGGTCTTACCCAGGACCAGGCACTGCTGAGCGAGTTGAGACTGAGCGACTTGGGGCTGAGCGACTTGGGGCTGAGCGACTTGGGGGTGTCAAATGTGACACTTGTCAGCTAGTCTCTTTAATTGTCATCAAGTAATTAACACTCACACTGTTCTTTTAGTGGATGGCGCCCACATGTGCGACAGACATTGTGTGAACTGTTAGGAAAACGTGTGCACTAATGTATGTATTCCGAACAAGTTAACATTGGACATTGCTGCACACACATACTGCAGGAGTAATCAGGTTGGTGTAACGAATATTTATTGTTCGAAATTGTGCGAGATTCCAATCATTTTTTCTGCGGGAGGATTTGTCTCTTATGCAGGTGGTGGGGGGGGGGGGGGGGGGTGGGGGGTGGGGCGGAAGGAATTACACAAATGCGGGAAGCTTGGTAGTAGGTCTATAGAGGCAGGGGGAAAGTTGTTTTTTCGTCCTTACTTAAACCCTGCCCACACACAGCCGATTTGCTCCCCGATTGCCCCCCGATTTATCCTAGGATTTCATTTCCAAAACGGGTTTATGTTATTTCAAAAACATAAACCAGGATTTGAAATGAAATCATAGGATTCATCGGAAGACCCAAATCGGTGAGCAATCGGGAGGCAAATCGGCTGTGTGTGAGCAGGGTCTTTGGCTATTATTACAATCGACGTCCTAGTCAAATCAGGTAATTTTTTTTGATGATTTAAATAGTTGAGGAAACTCCCATATCTCACATAATTATCATTCTAGAAACATGATTTAACTATTATTGCGTAGCTGAATATGTGGGTTGTATGGTGGCATTAAAACGAAGATGAGAACAGAAAAAGCTTTCGTCGGATTATTGGCCTAAACTAAAAATCTATTCATCGAATTATATCAATTCCAAATGTGTTTGTCTGTGGCATTATCAATATGCTTTTTGTCCCCCCCCCCCCCCCCCCCAAATAAAAAACGTTTTTATTCAGGCAAATCAACTGTTACACTCTCACAAATCAATTGTCATTTTCGTTGTGTCCTGAAAATCGAATCTATTATACATCATTTTTAGCAGGGAAGTGTCATTAGACATTATATCGAAACCATTATCTACAAATATGACATCTTATTCGTTATAAGAAACGGCTTATATAACTTACTAATGATTTATATGGTGAGATTTGATTGAACTTATGATGTGTTTCCTATTTATGAGATGAAATGAGGTATGAAGGCTCCTGGCTATTGTTATATTTTCAATCCATTTTGAGGACTGGTTTAGGTTGGGTTTTTTTCCCCACAACATTTACCATATGTTTTAGTTACACTTTCCTTGGAGAGTGGGATCTTATTACTCTCAATGTTTCTTTTTAGTTTTATACTGTAGCCAGTAACCTGAAATAGGGGAGTTGCATGTGCCACTGCGCATGTCTACTGCAGTGCATGCTGGGATGGATTCTGATGAAATCTGATAAACAAATATTTGGCAACATTTTTATCGAAAATTTCAAGAATTTCAAGACTATTTTCACCAATATGGGAGCTTGTATAAATGATTTATGAAAACCAAATGCATGATGGGAAGGATTGGGACTTGCGTCATGGAAAAATGTATAACACATGGATATTGACATTAGAGCATTGATAAATATTCCATGCTCAACATGGCATGATTTTTGTAGATTTTACACTGTACCATTAGTCCCATAATTCAATGTGAATCAGGATTCAAAATGGCGGCTATGCAAATCCCCTATTCATTTATTTCTCATCTATTTTATAGACCAAGCAATTTTAGTAGTCTTTATTTTTCTTTCTACAGGTCTTCGCTTCACGACCTGCTTCAATATGGCCACCAATGAACAGGTCCTTCTAAAGTGGAAGGAAACAAAATCTAATCAAAAAGAATGTTACGAGGCTATTATCCTCCTTGGTGGAAAATCGGTAAGTAATGGTTTGTTATATAATTATTCATTTACCATGTTAAGCCTTTGATTCGAAATGTAATTAGTTATGCTATTTTTCTTGTTACAAAAAAGCTTTTGATTGAACTAAAATTAATTATCATGGGTTTTTTTTCTTGTGACATAGTTCTTTTAACCTTCAGTTGCTAATTATTAATAATATTCCGACTACCGTATATGGACCAGATCGTCAGAAAATGTACAATTCGTCATCACCAATGTTCTCAAATAACACAAATTCAAGAGAAAAATGAAGTTAAAAATACAGTTAAAAATAACGGAACTGATATCATGATTCAACTCATTGCCAAATATACCTAATAGTTATCATTTTCAGCCTAATTTTGCAAAATTTGATGAATGTGTAGAGCTGCCAATTGTATATTTTCTGACGATCGGACACATATCTCTTCAGCCTCAAGATGTCAAACCAGGATTTTTTTTCTTGTTACAAAAAATATAGCTTTTGATTTGAACTATAATTAATTATGGTCATGGGTATTTTTTTTCTTGTGACATAGCTCTTCTAACCATCAGTTGCTAATTATTAATTATATTCTGACTTATTAGATTAGATTAGATTAGAAACTTTTATTTTCGATTTTTTTCTCGCTGACAGAGGACGGTTCTCCGACTAAGGGAGGTCTCCATGTTCTCTGGTGTATTTACATTTTTCAAAAACAGTGAACAAATCTCCAGTCGTCATTGACGAAAGGGGTACACTGTTATGTTTAAATTAATTTTTAATACATTCGGAATAAAACTTTTTAGCCCTGTAATTAATATCATGTTGAGTATTCTCAGATCAAGTTTCCATTCCTTTTCATAAGTCTTAGTTAATTAAACTCAGTATTTAATGTCAATTTTCGGATGCTTTTACCTATATATGACTAGTCTATATCTCTTAATTAATCTATGAAGTTTTGGTCTTGCCAAATTAAATCATTCTTTGCTAGTATTTTAAAATCTTTCCAGTCTCAAGATGTCATACCAGCGTCTCTCCGCCGCACCCTGAATTCACTGGGAGACAAAGACAGGAAGTTTAAGAAAGACGCCAAACAGAAAGATGCTTTAGATGCATGGCTTCAAGAACCATTCAAGTTTCCAGTTCCGCGAACCCCAGGTGTGAGAGTTTCAACCCACACAAGACCACCTGCACCTTGTGACTGCCTGACTCTTAGAGCAGTTAATCAATCTCTGGCCAAGGAAATACATGAAGTGAAGTCGCAGGTAAATGGGGTATATACAAGACTTGGTGTTCTACAAAAAGAAAACTTGCGACTGAAGGAATTTCAACCAGGGCGTTTGAATCACAAGATCAAGAAAAAAGATGCCAAAATCAGCGAACTTAAGATGCAGGTGAAAGATCTTAGAGGTGAGCAAAACTTTAAGATTTATATAATTATGCCTAATAATGATTGATATGATGCCATACCATAATGTTAAATTAATATGACTAATCATTACAGTGATAGCATTATTTAGACTAAGATAGACTATAATGCAACTACCAGACAAGGCGAAACCTGCCGGACCGCATTCTTTGATTGTTGAAAGACATGTGGGACCGGTGAAACTGACCGGGCCGACTGTCCTGTGAAAAATGTGTATGAAACGCTGGAGAAACCTTTGGGGGACCGGTGAAAGCTTTGGGGACCGGGGAAAGCTTTGGGGACCGGGGAAAGTTCCTTTACACTGGTCCTCCTGTCTGGTGAAAGTTCTAAAGTTTTCGCCATTTCTGAACTACCAAAAAACACTAAATTAGATAACATAATTTTACTCCCATGTTTATATATTTTTTAAACAGAAATGCTACGTAATGAACAGTGTGATTCCCATCCAGATGTCTGGCCTGGTATGAAGCGCAGACAGTCATCACAACCTGCTGCATCTTGTCCACAAAAGAAGCGTCGCCAACTGTCTACTGCTCAAATATCCATACCAGCCGAGACTGTGCCAACCACCTCATCTAGGCTTTCTGCCCTAACATCCCCTGTTCACCATCAACCTCACAGTCCTGTATCACCTTTTGGCACTCATTCCATCATGAAATTATATCCCACCTCAGTGCCTCTAAATAACTTTTAACTTGTGATTTCTCGTGATGAAAAATATCACAATTGTGAAATGAAAATGTGAATAAAAACTTAAAATAAAAACCCAAACTAATCAGCCCTTACCTTTGATACAGTTAATTATGGAGTGGGAATATGTAATGTGATAAAACTCATCGACAGCTTTAATTGATGGCTGTTGTGTGGAAACATCAATTTTAATTACCTGTACATTTTGGCAGTTTTCCCATCAAGTTCTGGAATGGCGATTTCGGGAGCGGTGGTAGGATACATAACAGGAATCTGAAGAAAATATAGTGGGAAAATATTTATTTTTAAGAGCAATATAACGGTGTATAAATACAGGTCTGATTTAGCTACAAATATTCACTGCTGCCAGAACTTTATATTTGTAAGATTTGAATATTTCGTGAAAATGGAATAATGTGGATAGAATATGAAAAAGAATATTTCAACACGAATAAATATGGTATAATAAGTTGTTTTTTATATGTAGGGCGAGCCAAGTTAATTGCCATATTGAGTGAATGGTCTGATACTGCTTTCACTAATCGACATGAATGAAACAATCTCCATATGGTATTTTAGAGAATGGAACGGTGTGATATAATTTGAATAGATAGATTAGTATCATGAACATAAATGGGTCAGTTTTACAGAAAATGTACAATTCAACTTCGCCAATCCTCTCAAATAACCCAAATTTTAGAGGAAAATGACGTTTAAACTACAGTACAACCTAACCAAACAGATTGCTGAAACAATGCAAGGCCGAATATACTTGGATTTACCTGGTACTGACCAAATTGCAGCCTAATTTAGCAGAATTTACTAAATGTGTACAGCTGCCAATTGTACCTTTTCTAAAAATCTGACCCAAATAGGCCTACATGTAACGCAGAACATAAGATATAAGAAGGGTGAATTATACTCACATCAAATTCTAATTCAAACTCATATTTTAATAATTCGTGGATGTACCAACAGCGACCAAACCAGCGCGTTCCCTCCTTGTTGGATTCCAGCCGGAACCAGTCGTTGTCTGCTGTTTTGTTGTTCTCTACATACTGTTGGAAACAAGAAGATAAAGATAAAATAGAATAATAATGTTTATTGTCAATGTTTATTATCTATACTTGACAATTTAGAGAATTGAATTGCATGAATTGCAATTGATCAGAAAAGTTTGATTTAATTTTATACTAGGCAATTCTTTTAAACAAAAACAACACCATTGTAGTAGAGAATACTTTATCTTTATTAAATAAAACGAAGAGTAAGCAGTATTGAGCTGTTGTATTACATCTTGTGGTATGACATAAGTCTAGCTTGTGCTAGAAGAACTTGATTTGATAAATTTCCATCGACTATGTATAAATTTTGATTAGTTATTTTAACTTCAATGTATATTTTTCATAATGATATGTTGCATAACCTGTTTTTTTTTGTTTTTTTTTTACTAGGCAAATGAAACGTATCACGGATGTTAAATTTTGTCAATAAAAAGTATAAAAAAAAAAATGACTGAGAAACTCTTCTTTCAGTCTAGTCAGTTGCTGGTGTGGGGTTCAGCAATATTTTTTTTCTTCCGTCCACAACATTATTTTAAGTTTACATAAAACTCTTAGTCTTAATAAATAATGACATTTTATTTATTTTAACTCAACATTCTGGTTTTATCGATTTAATCAAATGGGAAATGGGGATGCGGTGACAGACTACCCCGTATGCGTATATCAGGGTTTATCGGGAGCCAATGTCAATGATGATAACTGTCATAAGACACATCGTCTGACACTGGCCAGTGTCAGTGACACGTACAGACTACTACAGTTGGTGACACTGACAGGACAGCAACCCGAATATTTATTTTAATATTGTTGCGACAGAGGCAGATACAAAGATGACATTTGCACAATGGTCTCTACCGTATTAAATAAAAGGCTGGAATATAGAAAATATTAATTAATTCACGGTAAATCAATAAGAATCTACCGATTTACGGAACATGTGGGCGTGCTATCAATATAATGATGGAGCACGGGAGTAACCCCTATTTTCGCTCATCCGCGATGAATGGACCATATTGATCCTCTTATTTTAATAGAAATTCACGAAGCAGAAACAACATTTCTTACCTTGATTAAAGTTTGGAATTCCTCTTTCAACCGCTGAACCCAAAGCTCCCCATCTCGTGGGGAAGCTTTAGTTTTTAGCAAAGGAATTTGCGCTAGCGCTTTCTTAGTTCCTGCGTCCACCATAGCGGAAGTTGTTGGCTGCAAATGGCAAAACACACGGTGGTAAAACCGTTACAACGCGGACTTGGATGTTTGTACACCATCTCCGCGATAAGAACATCTTAGTATGTGTTTAATGCTTTGGAGATAATCCTACCTAGTATATTCGGCGTCCACCTAAAAGTTCAAGGTAAGGATTTGACCTTATTCTATTGCCAGGTTGGCCCGCGGTTCTGTTACTTTTAGCACCGTGTTTTTGGCTCGGGGGTGACTCTTCGCTTCTGGCTGAAAACTGATGGTGCCAAAGCCAGGGATGAGTGTATAAGTAGTGTAGGGAAAGTGAACCATGGGCATGGCATGAGATCTGGTAGTACTGTGGTAGTCTGATTGCTAATAAATATATGGGTCAGATTTTCAGAAAATGTACAATTGGCAGCTCTACACATTTAGGAAATTCTGCTAAATTCGGCTGAAAATTATGAATACCGTGTATATCTGAGTATATTTGGTATCGCATTGATTTAAAGTATCAGTTCTGTTATGTTAAACCGCATTTTGAAGCTCATTTTTGTCTTAAATGTGGGTTATTTGAGAGGATTGGTGAAGGCGAATTGTACATTTTCTGAAAATCTGACCCATATGATGGGGAAAAGTACTGCTAGGTCTATAATATATCGAGGAAAATATTCCCATAGCGCATATTCCTGATATATTATTTTTGATCTCACAAGGCCCTCCGCCTTGTTTAGGCTATATTATAATGTGGAAAATTGTAATTTGTATGGCAGCCGAGGAACCCCGCGAGGAACCTTACTCTACATATAGTCTATAGTCCTTAGCCTTAGGCTTAGTTAGACTTGTTTTTATGTTTAGTTTAGACTTAGTGCTTTCTCATAATCAGGCTGACAAATAACTATGGTATTCCACATATTTATTAACTTATTTAATTTTACCAGGAGGATTATTATACGAGCCTAGGGCTAGGAAACACTGAGAATCAGTGAGATGTTCATGCCCGCGTTTATGACTGCAAGATTAGTAATATTGTGAGGTCTAGAAGATGGTATTTACCAAAGAACTATACCATTTCCTGAATGAGAGAAGTAAGAAGGGAGTTAAGAGGGACACTCAGAGGCAAGGTTCTCCTGCTGATGCAAGCTTCCATGGTTGCCAACTGTAACGTTAGATAACGTCCATGTAATGGTGCACTGTACCGTGCATACAAATCCAGGATTATGTAAGGATGCTCTGTATTTTTGCATTCACAAACTCTAGTAGTTTGTCTTTTAGATATACTTATCTATTGTGATTTAACGAGCTTTAATGTAAAACATTCAAAAATAGCTCTGTTAAAAACCCCTGTAAATACTCACCTATTACCACAAGCACTGTCAAAACAAAGATGCGATAAAAGTATATTATCGATTATTCTACTCTATATGGTAATATCATAGTCTTAGACAACTACATCCGATAAGGTATATTATTGATAACAGACTTAATCCTTATAACTAGTTCTATCCTACCAGGTATTTATTTTGTTTTGTTTTATTTTTATTTTAATTTTCATTCCAGCCTTAAGCGATTTATTATTTTATTTTCCAAATTAAAGGTAACAGTCGGTAGAAATGGAACTACCTAGTTTCATATAGACATGTCAACCCATTTGTCATTTTTCAACTGTATTTTACCACTACTAGGACAAATAAAAGATTTTCTTATCTTATCGTATCTTATCTTATCTTATCTTAATGTCATGTACTACTAGCCAGCACCACTGGCAATCTTTGAGTCTGACCACTTTTCATTCTAGAACCTAACCTTTTAAAAAGAAATTATAAGGAATTTAAAAATGTTGGTATTCTAAGCATCAAATCAGAAATATTTTACTACAGAAATATTCCCCTTTTCCAGTACAACATTCAATACATGGTCTCGGATTGGAGCGGCTATACTTAAATCTAAGATGGGTGAAGACTATATTAAACTTGATTTATAGTGAAGTGAAGTTATATGTAGTGAAGTTGTATTTGATGGTAATAGTGATGTTCTTTCTCCTTATATTAAATGATGTGGCCAATAAAAACATTTAAACAAAAAAATCATAAGATTATTTACAAGATGCTACTTCTGGATATATTCAGTTCTTTTCCCAAATACACTTGTCTGGGCATGTTTAATGATATCTAAGATGGGTGGAAACTATTTAAACTTAACTTCACCGGTGGGTAGATGAACATCAGGAGGTGAATGAGTTTTTAAAACAAATTGTTATTGAAAACCATATTACACTTCTTTATTCAGGATAAATCAGTCCTCGAAAAAAAACCTACTTGGGCCAGTGGCAGGCAAGATTTACTTGCCTAACATCATTTTTCACTTGCCCGAATTTATTTGCAGAATTATAAACGAAATCACACTGATCTGTATGTATCTTGTTTCATTGTAAGTAGACTTCACAACAGTGGTTTGAAATAGGCGCCGTAGAGATGTTCCCTTGCCCAATCGGGCAACTAACATTAGATTCCACTTGCCCAGAGACATTTCTAAACATAGTTTTTTCGAGTCCTGTGAATAATAATCAACTGTACACCAATAAACACGTTTTCCATTTCTTCTTTGCAGCCCTGCAAGATCATGGCCAATTTCTTTAATCAATTTGGAGATCGGTCGAATCGCCATCTCCTGTCGCAGACTGAAATAGACGACTCGTGGAATTGGAGCACTGACGACCAAACCCCCTTGGTAGTGAAACGAGCTGCTCACACCTTCAGTGAAGAACCAGAATATAATAATCATCAACATTACAGAATCAAGAGGAAAGTAGAGGAGCCCAAGAAAGAAGAGAACCCCAAACCAGATCCCGACGAACTAGAGCGATTAGAAAGAAAGAAAAGACACAAGGAGAAACGAGAAGCGATCAAGCAAAGATATGAAAAAATTGTTGTTAATAAAATTCCAAAATCGCCTTTTGGAATCAAGCCATCGAAATCCCTTCAGATTGGCTGGATCACCATCCCCCTAGTGTCGAGAATACTCATCAGTGGCGTCTTCCTCATCGTCTTATCTTTAACCACTCCCTTTTGGGCTTATGTCAAATCGGAGTCAGTCGACCATGCCACATTCGGCTTGTGGCATTTTTGCATAGACGAAGCTTGCTGGTCGATCAAGGATAACCTCGTGCGTGGACATGACGTCCCGCTGTGGTATATGGTCTCACAAATGACGTATACAATCGGCGTCATCTGTGCCACACTTGCAATGTTCGTCGTGGCGTCTAATCACCAAGGTACCAAGGTCAAGATGGCGCCGACCGTTAACTCCACCATGGTGATGATGCTGGTCGTAGGGGTGCTACAAATGTCCACTAGTCTCTATACATTCGCCTCCTACTTCGAAGATGTGTCCTTTCTCTATGAATACCCAGAGGAGGTTCTCGAGGTGGACTACTATGGTTCGTTCTGGGCTGGAGTGATTGGTGTTTTCCTTATTCTCATCGGAGCATTGATTCTATTCTTCGATGAGGAGATAATGCCATACCCAAACACCAAGATGGCGGTACAGTATTATGACAAACGTCTGTATACTCCTGCTGCAGGTTACCCGGATAATGCATTGTTTAAAGATATGTGTTATTGGGATGAACAACTAGTGCCCCCTATCGTTACTCGCCAGCAGGACTTGCCCTATATTGAAAGTCCCTATGTAAATCTCCCGGGTAAAAATGTTATTTCTGCAAAGGAGTACATCAAGAAATCAACATAACCTAGCTGCCGTTCACTTGTTTAAACTGAAGTCTGTTCCAATAGGGGGTTTGCATGTGCCACTGCGCATGTCTGTTGTTACATTGTATGCTGGGATAGATTTTGAACAGTTCAGGTCTGACGTACAATTATTTGGCAACATTTTCATTGAAAATTGCAAGAATGTTTTAACCAATATCATAGCTTTGATAAATGATCTATGAAAACCAAATGCATGATGGGAAATATGGGGCGTTATGGAAATTAACATGTATAGCACACCGATATTGACATTAGAGCATTGGTAAATAGCCTATGCTGAACATATGGCTTGTTTTTGTATAGATTTAGACTGTACCATTAGTCTCATAATTGCATGCGAACCAAGATTCAAAATGGCGGCTATGCAAATCCCCTATTCTTCGGTGTATACTGTTCATTCTAGCATATCAACAACGTGTTTTGTTGGACCTATATCCATTCCCGTGTTATCATATACGACCAGTATAATATAAAACATAATATTTCTGGGCTATTTCAACATCATTTTCAGGTCACTTAATCTATAAAGTATACTTGTTTTCAGGTATATTTATTTTCTTGTATATTCCATGCTACAGACCGTTACGCATTACATATTTTATTTTATTTTAAACCTTATTGAATCAGGGTTGCCACTATTTACTTATGTATTGTAATTGTATGGGTTATTTCCCCGTCAATGACCGTGATATTAGTATTATACATGAGGGTCAGATGTTCAGAAAATGTACAATTCGCCATCACCAATCCTCTCAAATAACCCACATTTAAGACAGAAATAAGCTTCAAAATGCAGTTTAATACAACAGAACTGAT
The DNA here is from genome assembly GCA_942159475.1 of Sthenelais limicola. Classification (NCBI taxonomy): domain Eukaryota; kingdom Metazoa; phylum Annelida; class Polychaeta; order Phyllodocida; family Sigalionidae; genus Sthenelais; species Sthenelais limicola. The sequence continues at coordinate 51,158,120 of OW804102.1, forward strand.
ACTTTAAAACAATGCGATGCCAAAATGTACTCATAGATACTCTGTATTTATCATTTTTCAGCCTAATTTAGCAGAATGTCCTTAACGTGTAGAGCTGCCAATTGTACATTTTCTGAAAATATGACCCATATATTAATCTTCCCCATGTAATACTTAGCCATGTTTTATTTGGAGGCTTGGGTTATTCTTTTTATCCGTTTTATCTGTTTGATTTGATTTGAAAACGTTTATTGAATCTGTTGCGGGTAGATGGTCTGGATTTCTCCATATGTTCGTCAGCATCCCTATTTTTTACCTATATTCAAAGTACATTCTACTTATGTCTATATTACTTTTCGATCAATAGTAAATTGTTTTTCGCTGGGTTTTTACAATTATTATGCAGTTTTTTGCTGACGATTTACTCATTCCTCATTACATTTTACTAGAGTTCGGTCATATGAAATCTAATTTAAAGTATTTATAATTTGTGCAATAGGAGTTTCTTGATAGGTATTATTCTATGGTTTTTTTCAACAAAAATTGACCGTCTGTCATTCATACAGTTCAGCAATCGGTACCACAATTACCTTCTGAATTATCTTTTTTTTCTCTGCAATATGAGCTGCTGTGTCAGGAATTTTACTTTATCACTGGTGTACTGCTTCAGGTATTTATTTATTTATTTATTTATTTATTTATTTATTTATTTATTTATTTATTTATTTATTCACTGGTGTACTGCTTCATGTATTTATTTATTCATTCATTTATTTATTTATTTATTTATTTATTTATTTATTCATTCATTCACTGGTGTACTGCTTCATGTATTTATTTATTCATTTATTTGTTTATTTATTTATGATTTGTTTCTATATGTTTGACAATGCTTTATTCAGCTTGCTAAGCCTTAGGGCCTTGTTATCTTATATCTAGTCTTTACAACATTTAGGAGATTTGCATGTGTTACTGCACATGTCTGTTACAGTGCATACTCTGCACAACTTGTTACCCGTCTAAAGCTTGCTTACAAGTAGCTAAGTACTGGGAGAAGGATATCATTTATTTATTTGTTTATTCATTTACAACTCACATAGTCCCTGTATATATTATTTACGTTTCCAGATCTTTTTATGGACGCTGTGTTACATGTATTTTATTGCCAAAATAATGTTAAGAACAAAGTTCACTTTTTCTGGTATTTACACCAAATTGTATCATTATACCACAACTCATTTCAATAATTCTGCCTCTACGTATAACGCTATGTGGGTCAGATTTTCAGAAAATGTACAATTAAACTTCGCCAATCTTCTCAAATAACCCAAATTTCTACGAAAATAAAGTTAAAAATACAGTTCAATCTAACCAAACTGATTGCTAGAATCAATGCAATGCCAAATATATGCGAATTTACCTAGTATTGGCCACATTACAGCCTAATTTAACAGAATTTACTAAATTTGTACAGCTGCCAATTGTACATTTTCTGAAAATCTGACCCATATATGTGCTAACAAATTATCCATGCACACGGTAAGGACCAGCCTGCTCTGTGTATTCTCATTACCATGGGAACTATTGTGATTATAATAGGTGTACCAAGAAACCATTCTCATTAATATATTATATAACTTCTCAATGTTCTGCTCTTAATATGAATTATAGAATATAGACAGCCACATCCAATGTAATGCTCTTTAGCAGTGTGCAACATAACCCAGAGACCGACGCTCAGGTCTCCATTGAATTTTCGTCAGTCTCTGAAATTGATAATTGTCAGGGCCCGACGGTCTCCAATGAAATATCCAAGTGATAAAATGTTCAAACTGCTCTGGACCACGGGAACCCTATCTATGACCCAGACTTTTTTTTTGGTCTCTGTAAAATCTTTTCGGTCTCCACTGTTACAATTTGGCAGAGACCGACGGTCTCTCATCTCCAAATTCACTATTTTGCACACTGCTTTAGTTCAATAATTGTGTATTAAATTATATATAATTATATACATTAGATCTTGATGTATTGCTCATTTTACAAAAGGCTGATACAAAGTAACCGACTCTTTCTGTCATTCTGCAGTACTGAGCCCTATCCACTCTCTGAACCAAACTATATTGAAGATATATTTCAAGAAAACTGCAAGTCACGTTAACTTACATCGGAGGTAATGTAGGAACTGACTTAGTTGTGGTAAAACATTGTTTAAAAAATTCTTTCAATGGATTCAACAATGAGTTAATTGTTGCTGCAGGTGTAAATGTTATGTTGACTGGTGTTGTCTCTTATTAGCTGCCCTTAACACAAGCCACCCACTGGACCTTTATTACTGGTGCTCCTGTTTGTGTACTGAGTTTCAAGCAAAATGTTATATATAGAGCTGTCAGGTTAAGTTTTCAGCAAAATGCTATTGTAAGTCCTGTATAAAGTGGGGTCTCCACTGGCTGCGGTAAGCTCTGCGGTACGCCTTGCGATGTTGTTGTGATGGTTCTGTAGGTTTAGAGGAGTGGCGAGGTGGCCAGTGAACCATATAGGGAGGACCTCGTCACCCCTCCTCTCCACCTACAGAACCATCGCAATGCTTACCGCAGACCTTATCGCAGCCAGTGGAGACCCCCCTTAATGGTACTGATGAGACCAGGAATTATTGACCAGTTATTTAACCAGTTTTATATTCATATCAATCAACGTTTTTCAACTTTTACTTTATGAGTCACTCTGTGGAAGGTGTGATAGGGGCGGATCAGGGGAAAGTGTACAATAAGAAACAGAATCTTTGAAAATTTCAAGGCCCTTTGGTAGATTCCAACAGGATTTAAGGCCCATATATAATGATTTTCTAGGCCCTTCGACCAAAATGCCCATTTCCCAGGCCTTGAATTTTTTTTCTCCAAATCCAAGGCTTTTTCAGGCCCCAGACACCCTGACAGTGTTCAGAGTGCAGCTGATATATTATTTGTGTATAACTCATATGGGTCAGATTTTCAGAAAATGTACAATTCAACTTTACCAATCCTCTCAAATAACCCACATTTCACACAAAAATGAGCTTCAACATGCAGTTTAACATAACAGAACTGACACTTTAAATCAATGTGATACCAAATATACTCAGATATACCCGGTATTCTTCATTTTTCAGCCTAATTTAGCAGAATTTCCTAAATGTGTAGAGCTACCAATTGTACATTTTCTGACGATCTGACCCATATACGTTCTCTTATCACTAAATCGTTGGATACAAACACTATTAGTCTATACAGTTTACCTAAATGCACTGCTCTTCTACAATTTGAAGAAGTTTATTGTCCGCCTCGAATAATGTTCACGCGATGTCATACCTCATGTTGCATTCCATAATAAAAACTAACTTTTAAATGAAAAATTAGTTTTTCTTTTTGTTTACCCGTCTCTGATTCAGTGATACCTTCTAATAGATGTATTTTAAAAATTGTGTATAGTGCTGATTCAGTGTCTCATCATTTTGGACAAGAAATTCAAGGCTTTTCAAGGCCCATTTAGTGATTTCTAGGTCCCATATTAATGACTTCTGAGAACCTTAATGACGGCACCTGTGGGTTGTAGTTATTGTTCATAGGCCAATTATTTTTCTTCTTTTTTTTTTAAAGACTTTATTTCGACAGCTTCTCCAATGAGTTAACATGAGAACAAGTTTCTTATGCATGAATACAAGGTTTTCGACTTGCTGCTGAGGTGTGAGCTATAACTATAATGTGTAAATTTCTAAGGCTAACTTTAAATGATAAAAAACGGCTTATGCTAAAATGGGCTAACAAGCTAACAAGTAAGGTATCAAGACATAGATGAGCAAAGATGACAAAGGTGAGACAAAAGAATCAATGGCATACAAGGCGATTTTAACAGAGAGGCGATTGGTTTTTACGCTTGCTAGTGCTTGTAATTCACAAGTTTTATATTCATATTTTATATCAATCCCCGTTTTTCAACTTTTACTTAATGATTCACTCTGTGGAAGGTCTGAGAGGGGCCAGTCAGGGGAAAGTGTACACTAAGAAACAGAACCTTCAAAAAAGTCAAAGCCATTTAATGGATTCCAACAAGATTCAAGACATAATGATTTTCCCGGCCCTTTGCCCTTGGAATTGATTTGTCCAAATTCCAAGGTTTTTCTCCTGCAATTTAACGTAAAAAAAACTTATCAACATGTTATGTGTATACATATATCCATAACTTTGAAAATATTAATTAATTAAATTAATTAATGCATAAATCCACATTGTTAATACTTAAGGCAATAGCATTCGTTGGAAGACCTTATCTTGTCAGAAATGAGTAACCAACTTTCCAGTTTGAGAAATAAAGAATCTAATCAAGCAATCGGGTTAGTACCTTCTCAGACCAGGTCCGATCCGATTTTGAACACCCCGATCTGGGGGGCAGATAAGAGAATGCCACCAAATGACTGGAGAAGGGGGACCCTCTAAACCACAGGACCCCTTCTCCATTTCTCAGATTTGAGGCTCTCTAAGTAGGACAAGAGATAGGAAGTGTATTTAATCTGAAATAATTATATCAACACAATAAATTATTTTTTTCTTACATTAATTCAGAATTATCATTTTACTAGTGTTTTCTCCTTTTTCTGGTGAGTGTAAGTGATCAGAATGATGAAAAGAAAAACTACCATATCTGCGATTTAGCGTCCAGACCCCCTTTCTCTGTAATGCTAACCACTTGTGGTTAAGTGTTAATTTATTTATATACATTGGGTCAGCAAGGCCGACAGGCAGCATAAAGATGGATATCACAACTCTCCGGAACGGCCCTGGTCTGTTCTATTATTGGGAGGAAAATAAAAAACAACACTCAAAACTCTCATAAAATCGAGTTTATTTTCATAACCTGATTGTGAAGATTTCATTGAACACCGTAAGCGCAAGTGTAATAGAATTTCTTTAAAAATTTACATATGACAATTAATTATTGATATCTCAACATTCAAACTCGAAAGTAACCCAAAGATTTCTGTATTCACATGGTAATTTTACATCTAGGAAGACAGACGAAAGAAGGGGTATATGGGTAAGATTTTCAGAAAATGTACAATTGGCAGCTGTACACATTTAGTAAATTCTGCTAAATAAGGCTGCAATTTGGTCAATGCTAGGTAAATTCGAGTATATTCAGCATTGCATTGATTCTAGCAATCTGTTTGGTTAGGTTGAACTGTATTTTGAACTTTATTCTCGTCTGAAATTTGGGTTATTTGAGAAGATCGGCGAAGTTGAATTGTACATTTTCTGAAAATCAGACCCATACATATATATATATATGTACGCAGGATATTTCCCTACTTATAATGCTTCAACGATACATCATTTACATAAAATAAGTCATTTTTATTTGTAGCGTAGAATGTGTTTCAGGCGATTAGATGCACTCTTTATTTCATCAGATCAAGGGAATAATACAAACTATAATCTAGGATTTATTGACATGATATCATTTGAGCGAGCCATAAGGGTTTAACAGTACTACAAGATTATAACAAGCGTGAGTTTAAGTTTAAACATGTGAGTTTAAGTCTAATGAAATAATTAAAGTAATTATTTAATAATAAACACAAAGTTTCATGAAATAATTTAAGTAAATGTTAAAAAATAAACACAAAAATAAATTTCCGTGAATCAACATAAAAATTATGACTTAGAATTAACGTTAACAAATGTAGTCTTTCTTTCAGAATATATAATATATATGATCTAATGTCATCTATAGTTAAACATGTATTATTCAAAAGCGTAGTAAATTAATACAGGCTAAGTACTATGAATTGTGTCAAGCTAAGAAAGTACAGTGAAATAAGGTGCAATATTTGCCATAAATTAGTATTGTATTATCTCCAACTTAGGCTTACCAGATAAGCTATACATTACACACTGTTTGAGACCTACTTAGAGTAAACATCAAAGCAACCCAATGGTAACCCTACAGCAAGCTGCTCCAAGTAGATCTCAAATAGAGTGTACTTACTACTCCGCTAGGTCGCAAGGATCCAGCGATTCATTGCGATGTACTTGCGACCTAGTTCAAGAACATACGCATCTCCTGCACTAACTCCATTGGCTCATCTAGTATATGGGTCAGATTTTCAGAAAATGTATAATTGGCAGCTCTACACATTTAGTAAATTCTGCAAAATTAGGCTGCAATTTGGCCAATACTAGGTGAATTCGAGAATATTTGGCATTGCATTGCTTCTAGCGATCTGTTCGGCTAGGTTGAACAGTATTTTGAACTTTATTTTCGTCTGAAATTTAGGTTATTTAAGAAGATTGGTGAAGTTGAATTGTACATTTTCTGAAAGTCTGACCCATATAAACGAGGAGATTGACATTCCCTACATCACATAATTAATATAAAATGAGCGGTAGATTTTCACATTTTTATCTTATTTTATTTTTCATTAGATGCCTGGATTGTACTGTCCAAGATGTTTTTTTTTTTTGTGGCCCACGAGCTAATAGGCGAGTTGGTTTCGAGAAAAAAAGCAACATCGAGGACAGTGCAATAGTGTTCCGGGTACCATATTCGAATTTAGGTTCTATATTTACTCCAACGTTGCTACTGGGGGGAGGAAGAGGGAATGGCAATGTCATACCACACGCGTTGAACTGGTGCAAATTACCACACTACTCCCGCCCATACAAATAGCATGTGCTACATACACCAACGTGGAGTAATAGATAAGACCAAGAGCTTCCAGCACATGCCAGACCATATGGGTCAGATTTTTAGAAAATGTACAATTGGCAGCTCTACACATTTAGTAAATTCTGCTAAATTAGGCTGAAATCTGGCCAATACTAGGTAAATTCGAGTATATTCAGCATTACATTGATTCTAGCAATCTGTTTGGTTAGGTTAAACTGTATTTTCAACATTATTTTCGTCTAAAATTTGGGTTATTTGAGAGGGTTGTTGAATGTGAATTGTACATTTTCTAAAAATCTCACCAAAATGACTAGTTGTACATTAGTATGTTTCTCCAATGTAAGCTTACACTATAAACGATACACAAGTTGGAGAGTGCATTTGTTACATTAGATAAAATTAATGACAAATCATATAATTAATAATTACAAAATGAAATCACCCTTATTTCTGTTGACACGCTACCGTTAAATATAGTATGACCTTCTCTAACAACCCGTTCTTTCATTTATAGTAGATTAAAATATTTATTATGTCACTGCTAATATCATTTGTTACAAAAATACACCCACCAAGTACGGGGATGTAAACGTTTCATTAATCGGACAACAATTCAACAATTTCCAACAAAGTCAGTCCCTTCAGTTAAGACATGTTAAATTGTTGATCTAAGATTATGTATACGAAGTTTTAACAATAGAAACCCTGTATCACATTAAGCATCTCTACTTTGTGACCCGCTGCCCAACAAAACAAACATTAAATTGCTATGTTACATGGAAATGAGTCACAAATCAAAAAAATCGATTTTGAGATATTAACATATTGAAAAGGATGAGATTAAGCCGATTCCAATGATAGTAAGCATTAAGGACATCTAAGTAGTATTTCAATATATTATGTTTGCTATATTTGTTTGAAAAAACATTTCCAATATGTCTTTGTGGATCATTGAAAAGCAAGGTTATATTTAATAGTCTTGAAATATGGCACATAAATGACTCAAAGCTCAGTTAAGCTGACTTAACCTACCCAAAGATGACAACATTCCAACAAAGAGATCTTGTGAATAAATCCCTTTGGAAAATACAAATTTTACGACTTGTCACTCATTTTCCTGTAACACATCACAAATATTAAAATCACACCCTCGGTTTATAATTAATTCTAGATTTGAGATACTTATTATAACTGGCACTTTGCTAATCAAAATGAGATATTCAGCAATTCTAATCTGCTAACAGCTTCAACATTGTTTTCAGTAAATGGGTCAGATTTTTAGAAAATGTACAATTGGCAGCTCTACACATTTAGTAAATTCTGCTAAATTAGGCTGAAATCTGGCCAATACTAGGTAAATTCGAGTATATTCAGCATTACATTGATTCTAGCAATCTGTTTGGTTAGGTTAAACTGTATTTTCAACATTATTTTCGTCTAAAATTTGGGTTATTTGAGAGGATTGGTGAAGATGAATTGTACATTTTCTAAAAATCTCACCCAAATGCTAAGGAATTCCCAGCAAAACGCTTTGGATAAATAACACAATATGTATTAAGAGACTTATGATATGTCAAACTGCGTTCAATAAAATTTAATTAAGAAAATTAAAAAGGACACTAATAAGGGACTTGCATATGCGCCATTCTGAATCTTCACTCGCATGGAATCATGGGAGGTTAGTATCGGCTACCGACAAAAGTATAAATGCAATTATGGGTCAGATTTGCAGAAAATGTATAATTGGCAGCTGTATACATCTAGTAAATTCTGCTAAAATAGGCTGCAATTCGGCCAATACTAGGTAAATTCGAGTATATTTGGCATTGCATTGATTCTAGCAATATGTTTGGTTAGGTTGAATTGTATTTTGAAATTTATTTTCGTCTGAAATTTTGGTTATTTGAGAAGATTGGTGAAGGTGAATTGTACATTTTCTGAAAATCTGACCCTTATGTTTATTCAGGTAACCATACTTGAGACAAGTTTGGGGGGAAATATTTCATTTTCAGCAAGCAAATAATGTTAATGCGTAGACATTGAGCATGATTTGTACATACTACGGAGAGGCAGATCTACACCTTTTACTCCCCATCAAGTATTTAGATTTTTAAGATTGATTAATTCTCCCAACTTTTGATAAACCTATATTACCAACTGGTCTTATCCCATCATATTATATATACGTATCTGAGTATGGGTTATGACATATGTGATAATAGTAAGTGTTATCACACTAGTGTGGTAATACTTAGTGTTATCACACTAGTGCGGTAATACTTAGTGTTATCACACTAGTGTGGTAATACTTAGTGTTATCACACTAGTGCGGTAATACTTAGTGTTATCACACTAGTGTGGTAATACTTAGTGTTATCACACTAGTGCGGTAATACTTGGTGTTATCACACTAGTGCGGTAATACTTGGTGTTATCACACTAGTGTGGTAATACTTAGTGTTATCACACCAGTTTGATTAAAGTAAATGTTATCACACTAGTTTGATTAAAGTAAGTGTTATCATACTAGTGTCCTAAGTTTTATCACACTAATGAAATAAAACGTTGGCAACATTTGTTATAATGCATATACGGTATATAATAATTCAGTTAGAAGACTCCTGTCCTTTTTATACTTGGAATAGGACACTTAATGCTTAGTTTCAACCCTCTCAGCCTACAACTTCATGAGTTTCTCGGTCTGGATGGGATATTCCCAGTCCCTTGGGACACCCCTAAGCTAACCTGTATGTAATTGACATATGGGTTAGATCTTTAGAAAATGTACAATCGGCAGATCTACACATTTAGTTAATTCTGTTGAAAAATGGCCAATATTTGGTATATCTGAGTATATTTGATATTGCCTTCATTCGAACAACCTGTTTGGTTGTGTCGAAATGGATTTTGAACCTCATTTTTGTCTTAAATTTAGGTTATTTGAGAGGATTGGTGAAGACGAATTGTACATTTTCTAGCGATTTCACCCAAGTGAATGGCAAATGCAACTCCCCTATCAATGAACAAAAGATCATCATCATCATCATCCTGCACCTCGACCTATAATCTGTGAGACTTACAGAAATAAATTGAACCATAACTTATTTATATACACCAGCAAGATTAAACATGCATTTTCAGCCATTTTTTTTTATCAAAGATAACACTTTTGATTTTCGGCCACTTTTTTGTAACCTGTTTTCTGCAAGTCATCCCGACAGACGGTTAAACAAGTTTGCTTAGACAGAAGCAAGTAAATGAATAATTATGAGAATTTACCTTAGTTTTTCTTTGATTTACAACCACATTGTTGTCAAATTCTGCCAACGAAGGATCAAATAATGAAAGAACTTGGAGAAGAAAATGTCGGCGATTTATCTGAGGATGCAACTTTAAATGTGCATTCTGACCTTGGACAGCAAATTCTTTTCAAATTCACTCATTGTTTGATACATTAGTTTATTGTACATTTTTAAAACTAGTTAATCAATAAAAACAAGAAATTCCAAATCCACGAATTGATTGTTCTTCAACAAAAGCAACACCAGTCAACAACGGTTTTCTGAATACAGTTAGTAGTGCCAAATCCATCCATTTTTAAAACTTGACTGAGGAGACCGGACGAGTGAAACTGAACGATAATAAGTGAAACCACCATATTGGAGAAATTTTCCATACACAGAAATGCAAAAACTGAATGAATTTTAATGATTTCAACTCACAGGCTCCGGACCAACTTCATTAACTGCATGATAATGTCTTTCACATATGGGTCAGATTTTCAGAAAATGTACAATTAGCAGCTGTACACATTGAGTAAATTCTGCTAAATTAGGCTGCAACTTTGTCAATAGTCGGTAAATATGAGTATATTTGGCATTGCATTGATTCTAGCAATCTGTTTGGCTAGGTTGAACTGAATTTTACACTTTATTTTCGTCCGAAATATGGGTAATTTGAGAACATTGGCGAAGTTGAATTGTACATTTTCTGAAAATCTGACCCATATATGAACCTTACGTAATAGTGGACCAAGAAAAAAGTCAGAATTAGCTGAGAATGCTGCTTTAATATAAAGGGAGTACACACTCTCGGCCAGACGACATTTGGCTGGTTGGAAATTTTCATTTAAATAATAAATTGTACACAAAATAAAAGTCTTCGTTCCCAAGTCTTGTTTGTAATAATGTACTAAGACTTTTTCTTTTAGGAATACATGGATTTTATAAAATACAGCTAACTATATTAAGAAAAACGTACGTAGTTTGGGCCAGTCGATGCCATTTTTGTTTTAGATGTAACGAGGCCAACCTTGTAACATTGAGTGAATGGCTTGATACCCCTCCACGTAATCTACCTCCCAGTAAACATTTTGACATGAAGGCTACTAGGGTTAGATTTTCAGAAAATGTACAATTGGCAGCTGTACACCTTTAGTGAATTCTGCTAAATTAGGCTGCAATTTGGCCAATACTAGGTACATTGGAGTATATTTGGAATTGCATTGATTCTAGCCAGATATAGTTTGGTTAGGTTGAACTGTATTTTGAACTTTATTTTCGTCTGAAATTTGGGTTATTTGAGAGGATTGGTGAAGGTGAATTGTACATTTTCTGACGACTTCACCCACTAATAGAGTGGACGCTCCTGTCAGGCATTACCTAAAGTATAGTATACAGGTCAGCTCTTCAGAAAATGTACAATCGGCAAATCTACACACTTAGTAAAGTCTGCTATATTAGGCTGAAAATGGCCAATATTTGGTATATCTGAGTATTTTTTATATTGCCTTGATTCAAACAATATTTGAAATTATGAACCTCATTTTTATCTTAAAATTGGGTTATTTGAGAGGATTGGTGAATGCCAATTGTACATTTTATGAAAATCTGACCCATAGAGGGAGTGGAAACAGGTTTTAACCAGTGCCTCCATACCTTACAACCTACTCAGAAATGAGATGCCTTAAAGGCTGGCATAATATGTATCTCTCCACTCAATGAGTTTAAATACACAGCATATATATGGGTCAGATTTTCAGAAAATGTACAATTCACCTTCACCAATCCTCTCAAATAACCCAAATTTCACACAAAAATGAGCTTCAACATGCAGTTTAACATAACAGAACTGACACTTTAAATCAATGTGATACCAAATAATATACTCAGATATACCCGGTATTCTTCATTTTTCAGCCTAATTTAGGAGAATTTACTGAATGTGTAGAGCTGTCAATTGTACATTTTCTGAAAATCTGACTCATATATGACAAGTTACATACGAGGTAAATTGGTCGCATGACTTTGCTTAATAAGCTAACGCCACTCAATTGTGGAGGTCTTGCGCCGGTCTTGCGACTGCTTCTCAGCGATTTTTTTTATGTGGTTCCAATGGCATTTGCGCTTATCCACGTCTACTATAGTTACTGGGTCGCAAAGTGCCATTTGGACTGCGGCAACATATGGGTCAGATTCTCAGAAAATGTACAATTCGCCTTCACCAATCCTTTCAAATAACCGACATTTAAGACAAAATTGAGCTTCAAAATTCAGTTTAACATAACAGAAGTGATACTTTAAATCAATGCGATACCAAATATACTCAGATTTACCTGATAATTCATCATTGTTCAGTCTAATTTAGCAGAATTTCCTAAATGTGTAGAGCTGCCAATTGTACATTTTCTGAAAATCTGACCCATATATTTTCATACATTTTTGCAGCAGGCCAATGGCAATGGCTGCTGTTGCAGACCCTTAAGGCCCTTCTTCACTAAGCCGATTCTCAGTCTCATGCGATTTTCACGGAATTTAGTGGAAAATGGTCGTCTACGGCGCAAAATTGCATGAGAATCTGCTTAGTGGACTAGGCCCTTTAGATACACATTTTCTGCGACAAGATCAGAGTGGCTGCAACAGCAAATGGCAACGCAGACCAGTGGAGTCAGCCCTTATGAGTTTAACGAGGGCAACCTTATTACACTGAGTGTTGGACCTGGTACCACGTCCTCTTATTTACCTGGTACACGGGTCAGATCTTCAGAAAATGTACAATCGGCCGCGGTACACATTTAGTCAATTCTGCTAAATTAGGCTGATAAAATGGTCAATACTACTAGGTATATCTGGGCATAGTTTATATTGCCTTGATTCAAACAATCTGTTCGGTAATAAATGTTGAACTGATTTTTCAACAGAATTTTTGTCTTAAATTGGGGTTATTTGAGAGGATTGGTGAAGGCGAATTGTACATTTTCTGGTGATTTCACCCATAACTAACATACCATGCTGCACATCTGGTGGTTCACATTTCTCACAACTTCAACTGACAAACTCACATAATATGAGCACACATTTATAGTCTGAACACGTTAACATGAGGCTCCTCTCTTAAAGGAACAATCCTCTCACAGAAAATGTACACATGATTTCAAATATCGGCGATAATCTGCGATTAGAGATGATCAAATATACCCGTAACTTCCCATCGTTTAGACTAGTTTCTACGACTAACAAGGAATTAAGACTTGTAGAACGCGGAAAGTCCGTCAGTTGAAAAGATGGGAAATACACAGAGATAAGAGATGAGAAGTGGAGAATGTGGCCTAATAAAGGAATATAGTAGACAAGAGCTGGGATGGGGACAATGTTTATGGGTCAGATTTTCAGAAAATGTACAATTGGCAGCTGTACACATTTAGTACATTCTGCTAAATTAGTCTGAAAATGAAAAATATCGGGTACATCTGAGTATATTTTGGTAATGTTTTGATTCAAAAGAGCTATTTAGTTTTGTTGACTTGTATTTTGAACCTGATTTATAGTTTGATTTTGAGTTATTTGAGAGGATTGGTAAAGGTGCATTGTACATTTTCTGACGGTCTGACCCATACTAGTTGCCGGGATGATAGAGGGAGGCCACGATAATAGAAATATACAGTATAAGGGCTGGCCCTGACGTGCCATAATGGCGAGGTGTCAAGAGTAAAGAGTGGTCACTATAATAGAAATATACAGTATTTATATGCACTGGCACTGGGGGTCCATAATAGCGGGGGTCATCATAAGAGAGGGTCACTATACATAGAACAGTCCACTATAGGGGTTGAGCCTAAGTATCCATATTAACGAGGCGTCCGGTTAGACGAGGTGGCCACAGGTCTTACAGTATATGGGTCAGATTTTCAGAAAATGTACAATTGGCAGTTCTACACATTTAGGAAATTCTCCTAAATTAGGCTGAAAATGAAGAATACCAGGTATATCTGTGTATATTTGGTATCAAATTGATTTAAAGTATCAGTTCTGTTATGTTAAACTGCATTTTGAAGCTTATTTCTGTCTTAAATGTGGGTTATTCAAGAGGATTGGTGAAGGCGAATTGTACATTTTCGGAAAATCTGACCCATATACAGCAATACACATACCACCACACCAGTGGTAACAAACAGACCTTTATATCATGTTAGAAACAGTACAATAATAATAATAACAACAACAATGCTTCAGCGATAACTGCTAATAAAGCTCGCATCTCCTATAGAATCTCCTTATTGTAACGTCCGAGGTTTCTGGGCCCTATTGTCGTTGGGCCCTAATGTCTGGAGCCCGTTGAGACGAGTGTCCACCTCCCACACCTCCTTCTTCTCCTCCTGCTCCTGGTCTCTAAGTCTCAGTAAGTTTTGTAGCGTTGATGATGGTGGAGAGTTCTTCCACGAATGTTTCATGTCTGAAGGCCATTCTAAGGTCAGGGACGTTAGTACGTGCAAGGTCATTGCCCGCCACGCCGTCCTTGGTGTAGTTGGACCCGATCCAATGCTGTTTCATCTGCAAGGGTGATACAAATGGAATACAATTGAATATTATTATTGCCATTTCTACCATTGTTGGTATTCATACTATCTTATTAAGCTTAACAGGAGATTATACACTCCTAAAACACTTATGTAGGCATGTAAGACCTACACCACATCTTCTTTTATAGAAAAACTGCTATCCGGCCCCGATCTCAAATTATAAGCAATTTAGATACTTATGTAACATGAAACTTAGAAAGGTAGTTAGAGGGTTGGTCCAGAAGAACTGGCAAGGGCAGAGGACAGACACCCATTTCCACATAAAAACCTTGACTGTACTGTTATTGTATGCAACTGGAAATTTGCAAAACATGGCGGGAAAAACGTAACGTGATATATCAAGCTAAATGTTTCATCTCACAATTTATTTTTTATGCATGAAAATGCGACGTAATTCACAAAAAAGATACGTATACGGTTATGTAATTGAGATAGGTTTGCTTGCGGAACCTCTCTATAGTGATTAGTCAGTCAGTAGTAGAAAGCCCTAATCAGATTACCGTGATTACCATTAAAACTTTTAGCCTTAATCTTAGGGGTCATTCAAAAATTATGTAACGCTTTTTTTGACCAAAATTGACCCCCCCCCCTCCGTAACGCTGCATAACACTTCATCATACACACCCTTGGTGTTACATAACACTAGATTGACCCCCCCACCCTTCCCATGGCAATTGAAAATCCCAGTCAGATAAATGTTTCTGCATCACTTTAATGAATTTATACTTATGAAATAAATGGTTATGATTTTATGGGAACCTGATAAAAGTTATGACTAGATATCACACTCTATTTTGTCATGGTTGGGATGAATGTCTGATCTGCCAGTTTAAACAACAGTGGTGAAACTGTTGATGATAAACTTGAGCTGAAGAATTTTGCTCATGCTGGGCAAGTTTGAGCAGACATATGGTCAGGAACAGTGATTGATGGGCATCCAACAATAGCGGAGTATATTGAGCCAGAAGAACATGTTCCTGAAATTATCAAAAGGAGTCTGGTATGATCAGCATGTACAGGAAAGTCAATACTTCTTACAGATCGTAAAATGTTCTGACAGGGGCTGTTGTAGTCAGCCAAGAAGTTCTTACTTTTCCCTGATCAGGAACAGATTCATACCACCTCCTCTTCCCCTTGCACAGACAAAAGATGGCCTTTGTTGCTCTTTAGAGGATCCACATGCAACCTTTCCATCTCTTTTTGTCAACCTGGCTCTTGACAAAAATGTTCTCCCTGCTCATTCTCTGAAAAGTTTTCCCAAAGGGCTACCGTATGATTATGCCTGCCCTAAGCTTCATAACGTATGCAAAATGCAAAATGTTGTACTTCCAAGTCAGCATCAACGATTGTGCCAACTAAACGTGTTCATCCTCAACGTTTAGCTGCGAAAAGGCAGAGGGAGTTGATGTGTGTGTTGCAATACATGGAAACCGAAGAATTTGAATGGCATGATAAAGAGGACATAGACATGGATGAACTTGAGGTCCTAGACTTTAAACCAAGATTCATGATTTGTTGTATAGTACCTCTGTTGTTCAAATCAGTTATCTAGTTAGTTATTTGACTTTATTTGAGTATGTTATAAAAGTTAAGAGTGAATAGTGAAGAACAGATGTTAAGAGTGAAGAACATTACGCTATAAAATACTGATGTGTACTTGTATATGAACAGGGTTCCCGCGGCCCAGAGCCCATCATTTTTCATGACTTTTAATGACCAATTCCGCCATTTTTTAATGACTTTTTAATGACCAAATGAAGTCATGTTAGCCGATTATTTCTGACCTTTTTAAACATATCAATGTAATCTCCTCAAAATCAATGAATACATTTCTTAAAACAATGAATACTTGTATTGAATACAATGTAGATGCCAACTTTTTAAAGTCAGATGTGCGAGACACTATCTCAGCCATTAAAGCGTGGGGTCTGGGGCCCGCTTAGGGCCCCAGAAGCCAGAGGGTTTTCTTTGCTCTCCAATGCATTTTCAGCATTTTTGGGGGTTAAATATTGTCCAAATGATAATATAAACTTCTGACTTTGATTCACATAAAAGATAGAAATATAGACTTGTACTTGTACAATTTTTTACTTTTAGTTTTACATGAAGAATGGTGGCTTTGGTGTATTTTCAGCATAATTTCCTTAGAGACTTCAGTGCTACAATTTTATAGATTTTTCACTTCTACTTAGCAGATCCAGGGATGTCACTAAGTTTTGTGTACGGTGGCTATTTAGGATTTTTAGCCGGCTGCACAACTTTTTCAATGCAGAATATGGTCAGGGAGGGGACTCAGATAGTTTTTCATGACTTTTTAATGACTCACAGTGAAAATTAATGACTTTTAAGGCCCTTAAAAACCCAAACTCAGAATTCATGACTTTTAATGACTTTTTAAGACCCGCGGGAACCCTGATGAATACTGATTTTCCAACTGAGTACCATTTTTGTTACCTAGTCTAATTTGTATTCCTAGTCTTATTTGTGCTATGCTCTTGGATACTAGTATGATAGATATGGTGCTCGATACATTCTGAGATACTCATTTTTTTCTTGCAGAGCTGACTGTCACTGTTCATGTTGGCATTTTCAGATGTACTAAACATGTTACATTTCAATATAGATTGATATAGATCTATGCAATTTTAGTATAATTAGATCTCTTAAATCAGTGTGCAAAGGGTCAAATATTCTTTATATCAGTTCTACAAGTAAAAAATAGTTACATAGATCATTTTGTTATGTAACACTTTGGATGATACCCCCCCCACCCCCCTATAACACCCTGTAACACAGGGGCTGACCCCCACCCACCCCCTCTGGTGTTACGTAATTTTTGAATGACCCCTTAGCCTTGTGGTTAAGCTTATCGCTGTATGCGGTAAACTCAGTGTGCAACATAACCCAGAGACCAACGCCCAGGTCTCCATCAAATTTTCGTTGGTCTCTGAAATTGATAATTGTCAGGGCCCAACGGTCTCCAATGAAATATCCAAGTGATAAAATGTTCAAACTGCTTTGGACGAACGGATGCCCAAGCGCTTATTTCGATAAGCGGATGCTATTTCCGAAACACTACGAACGCATCGCCATAAATGTACAGCGATTATTAGAGAGGGGGCCCCGGGTCTGCAAAAGCTTTCTCGCACTCATTTTCCTACAAACGTATCCATCCAGGCACATCAATAGCCAGCAAAATAACAAAGCTATACTTGAGTTAAGTCAGTTTAACCGAAATGCACACAAGTAAATGACAATCTTCGTTCAAATTACGTTAACACTAGCGTGAATGGGGACTGCATATCGGCCGATCGACTGACCGTGAAAGTTGGGCCACATGACTGAAATGTATGGGAAATGATACGTAAGGCTTCTCATAGTGTATTGAGCACGCTCCTTCCGGTCAGACACTTCCGTCTTTGCAACTAACAACAAACAACTAGCCTAGGATTATCACGTGCATGTATTGCTGTCATATTCCATGTAGAAACTCCGCGATTATTCCATTAAAAAGGTAACGAAATATCGATTCTTCTCCTGAAGTCTAAAATCTGCAGGGGTTTTATGGCATTGCCATAAAGACGCCTGCAGACCAAGCAAAACACCGAGTCTACTCATTCCCTGTGGCGAAGTTGGGCCGGGTCCTCCCGGCTCTCCAGTCGCCGAAACCATAATTTTAAAAGCTTTGATTATTACAAACGATATAACAAATACAGCTGGCTGAAAATATTCTACTAAACTAACCAGCCAAGCAGTTACCGTAGGCCTACACAACACAAATTCTCGCGCGGATACTTTCTAGACCATGTGAACTCTATCTATGACCCAGACTTTTTTTTGGTCTCTGTAAAATCTTTTCGGTCTCCACTGTTACAATTTGGCAGAGACCGACGGTCTCCAAATTCACTATGTTGCACACTGTAAACTGCAAGGCTAGAGGAATGTGGCTTTGTGGCCAGGACTGTAGTTACCTTGTGTGAGAATCCGCTCATGATGACGCTGTTGCGGGCGAGCTCACACATGTCTACACTGCTTAGCTTCCACACCTGTGCCGCTATACTGTACTCCTCCATCAACGGCTCCTATAGGCACACAGTAGCAATAAGTTATAACAAATATCATACATGTAATAAAGGACCCGCTGACTAGACAATGTGTGCAACAGTCTATTCATGAATTTTTAAAAAAAAATGTATTTGTACTCTTTGTTGACATAACACAAATTTAAAAAATCAATCAGAATACATGAGTAACTACATATGAGTAATTTAAGACAAATTTAAGCATATAGTATATCACTTTAAGTATATAACTATGCGCTGATATACTGCACTCCCCCACCAGTGGCTTCTACACCAGCACGTAGGGGCAAAGTAGCAACAAGTTAGAAAAGGCAATATAACAGCCGGATAAGAAGCAATTTGTGAATCTAAGGTTGCTGTAGTAGTTTATTTATAATTTGAATTTTATAATAAATTGTATTTGTACTCTTTATCGACATACCAATATTTTCATGAGACACAATAACAAAATCAATCAGAATACAAGACTATAATCACATGAGTCATTATTAATTTAAGTCAAATTTAAGCAAAGAATATGACTTTAAGAACACAACTATGAATTTGTTCCTGAATATGTATATAATTTTCGTATTATATAGTAATCTTTGCCTACATAGATAAGGGCAGATTGCCTTGAAAATCGCCTGAATTTGCTTTTAGGCGAAGTGTTCGTCTGCAATTTTTCTGTCAAATGTGAAAATAAAATTCTTTAAAAAAAATAAGAATAGTGAAAGTGTTGTGTCTAACCTTGGTGAAGTGAAACTGTAGAGGGTCATCAGTGGAGAGAGAGACCATGAGGCCCCGGGCGAGGTACTCCGGCAGCGGGTTCTTCTGGTAGTTGAGGAAGAGAGAGTTGTTGCTCAGCGGAGACATGGCCAGCCCTATACGTGCCAGGTAGTACAGGTACTCCAGCACCGGTGACTGACACACACAATATATTCACCATTAGGTTTAATTCATTAAGTTGAATTAAAGCACATTTTTATTATATTATATAGATATTTCATATGAGGATTCTAGTGAGGTAACATTCAGTGAAAATGGAAAAATTCCCTGAAAATGTTTCTATATAAATTAAATGTCTTTAAGGTGACTCAGTAGTGATCTTGTAACGGGGTGCGCGGCAACGCCTAGCGTGAGTAGCAAGTTACAACTTTTGCCATTTTTCATGCAATGTGTATTCAATACATATAGCAGGGAATATCAATATTTTCTCATAATTAAGTTGTAACTGAAAAAAATTCAGCCTGGAAATTCATGCTGATTTTTTGTGTGCGAGTTAGTAACTACGATAGCTGTATCCATATAGAATTTCATCATTTTTTAAAAAACGCTGATTGTCATCAGCCGAAGTCAATTTTGCTAGTGCCCCATACTGCCACTAGGAGGCTTCCAGGGGGCTAACACAGGATGTGAAGAAAAAAAATTATTTGATGATAAGTATATATATATATGTTGAATGTCTGGGTGAAATTTGATGTCTGAATTCATGTCAGAACCATTTTAAACGAATTATGTTAATAAATTAATCAAATGTAGTAAAAATACTCAAATATGATTTATTATTTCTATCTTCATACCGCCCTAGCATGAAAAATAGCCTGGTGATCTATATTTTTTTTCACTCAATAATCATTATTTCATGTCAAGTATCATTGGTTAAAATTTTAGAGAAATTCATCAATAATCAAAATCACTACTGAGTCACCTTAAAGGTGTTTATTTAGATGATTAAAGGTATTCAGGATTAATTTGATCAAAACATGTTCAGGATTAACTTTGATTAAATAGTAAATAAGCTTACTTTACGGAGGAGGAGTCCATGGCTGATGTTCTGGGCCAGCATGAAGGCTGTGACAAGATGGTGGACAGGTCCAGCCTCTCCACAGTGTGGCCTCAGTACCATGGGTGGCATGCCCCGCTCCCTGCAACAACAACAACACATGCCAGTGTCAAACAATAATAATAATAGATTCCCATCCAAGCTAAGACCATTTGTGATGTGTTCCAGGAAGTTTTTTCAAAAGGATATTTTTCAAAGTGATTCATTTATAAGATATCTTTGTTGAAATATTCTAATTTTTGGGGTGCTTAATGCCGCTAGTAACATTAATACGTGTACAAGATTTCAGGGCGATCTATTACATATATCCATGCATTTCTAAGGTCATCTTATGGAGTATATTTAGGTACTTTATAAGTAATTATCCACACAAAAATATTAATAACATTTTTTTTTCAAAAATAAATATATCAAACTTAAAATATAGAAACACTAATTAGATGCCATATTGTTTACTACCATTAGAATCGGATTGATCTCATCTTTTCAAATATGATGATATCTCAAAACCCATTTTTTGCGACTTATGACTCATTTCCCTGTAACACATCACATTTTTTCGCGGTCACAGGCACAAATTAAAATTATCTCGATGTTTTCCTCATCTTCACCTTATTGTAAATGTTTCTAATGAATACAGACAGATCTGATGTTGGACAAAAGAAAAATTATGATATATTTCCATATTTCTGTTTTGAAAATTTAAGAATATTTAGATAATTATTAGGTTAAAAATAATGGCATTTAGAGGAAATTTAACAATTTTAGTAAGTTCTCAAAAATACTGAAAGGTTGGGGCAAAGTCACTTGCCCACTTTAAATCATAATTAATAATACAACCGCCTTCCAAATCCCCATAAGAAGAACGAGGATAGCTTTTCCCTAACAACTTAAAATCCCAACTAATAGGCCTAGTCCACTAAGCCGATTCTCACAGAATTTGGTGGAAAATCGCGCAAAATCGCATGAGAATTGGCTTAGTGGACTAGGCCCTTAATAGGAAAGTTGTTCACCGTTTTCTACCGGCACATAAAGCCTATGCCATGAATTATTCATGCTACACTAAAACTAAAAGCACCCAGTATGTGTCATGTAAAATGTGTTATTCATAATAACATCCGTTATCGTTACTCTTAAGTAACACTTATCACAGGTACTATGAATTTTATAAATATGTTACTGGCCCGCCTGGAATACCTGTGTCACAGAGGGTGTCAGCCTTATTTCTGTATACTGCTATTTTTATGGAAATAAAAAACTATTATATATATATATACCTCCTGAAGTGGTTGAGGCTGACGATGTTGGCATACATGTAGTAGAGGTAGTAGGCGTAGGGAGGGTTGTCCTTGTGACTCCAGTCAGCCGGAAGGGGCGTGTCTTTGTCAAACATCTGACTCTCCACCTTGGACTCGTCGTCCACCGAGTCAAAGCCTATCACCTACAGGTAGTCACACAAATATATATGGGTCAGATTTTCAGAAAATGTACAATTGGCAGCTGAACACATTTAGTATGATTTCTTAACAACGAAATTGCTTTTCCGAATTGGTTTATTCCATTCACAGTTCTGCATTATTTAATAGTACAGTTGCAGGAGTATAGGGGTCAGATTTTCAGAAAATGTACAATTGGCAGCTGTATACATTTAGGAAACTCTGCTAAATTAGACTGCAATTTGGTCAATACTAGGTAAATTAAGGTATATTCAAGATTGCATTGATTCTAGCAATCAGTTTGGTCAGGTTAAACTGTATTTTGAACTTTATTTTCGTCTGAAATTTGGGTTATTTGAGAAGATTGGCGAAGTGGAATTGTACATTTTCTGAAAATCTGACCCAAGTACAATATATATCAACAAGTGTAGGTTAACATCTGCAATATATTATGGGCTAAGTCGCCTGAAAATGTACAATTCGCCTTCACAAATTCTCTCAAATAATCCAAATTTAAGACAAAAATGAGGTTCAAAATACAGTTTAACATAAAGGCCTAGTCCACTAAGCCGATTCTCACGGAATTTAGTGAAACAGGGTCCTCTGCGGCACAAAATTGCATGAGAATCCGCTTGGTGGACAAGGGACTATAACCAAACAGATTTCCTGAATCAATGCAATAATGAATATTCATGTACTTAGATATTCCTAGTATTTATCACTTTTAGGCTTCTTTAGCAGAATTTATCAAATGTTTAAAGTTGCCTATTGTACATTTTCGGACGATCTGAACCCGTTTGCTAAATAAAAACATATAAAGACCCAAATACATATATTATACACCTTAACACCTGCGATATAGCTGTTAGATAAAGATTGAAATTGGATCAGTTCTCCATTCATCATCTTTCATGTATTTGTAGGATAGTGCCTCGCTCAAAGTCAACATTGCCTATACTACTTACATTGCCTATACATAGATTTCACTGACGTCACGGCGCTAGCCGCGGCTTGCCATAATGTGGGTCAACTTTAGCTGGACATGAGTGCTCCAAACCTCAAAAATGCAGTTTTCACCTCCGAAAGTTTTAGAGAAGGTTATATACAGTATGCTGATAGGTTATGGTCATTTTTTACTGTGTCATGATGGAATAATGAGTATAATTGCCATTAGCAAACATTCAAAACGGGAAATCCTGTCGATCTAGTGTCTCCCGCTATCTATGCTGCCACACAGTATGGCTGCCAGTGAGGATAGCTGCTGACTGGGGTGACGTTATGTGAATACTATGTATACTATATCCTTATATATGCTCATTGTACGTGGTAATGCCTTTAAGCACATTCTATTCTATGTTGCCTTATGTTGTTTGGACACCAGAGGGAGTGACAACGACATGCTTTTTGAGACTGATTTCAAGTAAATATTGTCTCAGATGACTTTAGATTTAGAATGTTTTTTGGCACCATTCCCTTATCGGCCTAATGGGCATGAAATAGGCATGAACTGTCACCTCATATAAGATGAAACCACTGCATTGATTGCATTGAATTTATGTGTCAGTGATAAGGGGGGACTGATGTACAAGATATAATCAATGCCTCTTTATTATAGCAGTGACCTAGAGGTGTCTAACTGTGACCTAGCCCTGCAGGAACATTATGTACCACTGACCTGGGTAATCCCTGCATTATATAAGACTTAAAGGGGCCAAGGGAGAGTGAGTGAGTGAGTGAGTTTGGTTGATTTACGCCCTTATCAACACATTGAAGGTTATATCAAGGGCGGGAGAGCTGAGAGAGAGGTAGCCCGAGAAATTCTGACTGGCTCCGCTCTCCCTATTTTGCTGGTCGCTACACAGTCAGAGAGCAGCGTAATGTTTTTCTATAGTAAAATCGAAGCCCCCACTGAAAACTTTAGAACGGTGACGTTTTCAGACTAAATACTTGGGCCTCTATTTACTTTCATAATAAATAAAGCAACGAAATGACTAAGTCATTTCGTTATCAGACTTGTGAGAGAGTAATAGGTGTATTTTATCACATTCCACACTCATTTTCACCAAACGGTAGGCTTGGTAGGCCTCGACAAATGGCGGCAATGTTCTGCGGAATTGTAGCGCCCCCTGTAAGCTCCAACAACACTAAATTTCGGGGGGGGGGGGGCGAGATTTAAATTTAAAATGTCAAACCACCATTATTTTAGTTTCATCATTGCTCTTTTTAATTTCATAGCAACATAAACTGCAATTTTTATAGATTTGCAAAATATCCACTTTATTTTGGAACATTTTTTGTATACTTCCGGTACCCACAACACCTTGCTTCTTTGTTTTGAAAGTCCCGCCTACTTGGGCCAGAATTATCAGTAGGCCTAGCCTACCGAACACGTTCTCATTTATTAAAACTAATCGGCGATCAGGTATTTTTTTTTTGCTCTGCACATTTGTCAACATATATAATTTCAATGGAGACATAAGATATCGGTGGTTAAAGCGTTTTTCTATTACATCTCTACTCGGCCAGAAGTGGTCCAGTAAACACCACTGTTCATTCGGTTCTGCTCCCAGACCCTCCGTAGGTTAGGGTCTGGGAGCCCGGGCTAAGAGAGAGGCAGTTTATCATCGTACCCAGGATATAGAGGTAGAGAAGAAGGGAGAGAGAGGGAGAGAGGGACAGAGAAAGAGACAGAAAGCCAAGGGAGAGTGAGGGTGGCAAAAGTGGATACAAAGGTCCACTTAAAGGGACCGTGGGAGAGTACTGTTTAGCCGTGGGAGAGTACTGTTTAGCCGTGGGAGAGTACTGTTTAGCCGTGGGAGAGTACTGTTTAGCCGTGGGAGAGTACTGTTTAGCCGTGGGAGAGTACTGTTTAGCCGTGGGAGAGTACTGTTTAGCCGTGGGAGAGTACTGTTTAGCCGTGGGAGAGTACTGTTTAGCCGTGGGAGAGTACTGTTTAGGCGTGGGAGAGTACTGTTTAGCCGTGGGAGAGTACTGTTTAGCCGTGGGAGAGTACTGTTTAGCCGTGGGAGAGTACTGTTTAGCCGTGGGAGAGTACTGTTTAGCCGTGGGAGAGTACTGTTTAGCCGTGGGAGAGTACTGTTTAGCCGTGGGAGAGTACTGTTTAGCCGTGGGAGAGTACTGTTTACCGACTGTTTAGCCGTTTTCTAATGCTACTGCTCGATTGAAACTGAAGTCGCACCGCAGGGAAACGGAAATTCATTAAGTTTTACTGACACCAGTTGTTGTTTACAAATGCCAAAACAGAAAAGAAATGAATGTATAATAAACATTATTCTTTGAGACGAGAATCCGGGTATTTACAGGTGGTGCTACGATCGGCGGCAAGCGCTCGGGTGAATACAACATATGAGTCCGATAGGTGCTAACGCTAAAATACCTGTTTTCAACCCGTTTGAAATATTACATAAACGGGTCAAAATGCTATGATCTTACATGGATATATCAAGTATTGTTCATACATTGTAGTCGCTTGTTCCGTTTTTCCGACAATTGTGTATAATTTAAGAAATCAAGGGGGAAAGTTGGAGATTTTAAGCTTGGTTGCTATGGTCGTCAAGGGCTGGAGTCCCCCACGGCCTGGCCCACTGCCCGCCAATGGGCAAAACGTAAACAATGGCATAAATCTAAAGATTACAGTTGTTTTCAGGCAATAAATGTTGTGGAAATGTTGCTCATGTCCATGATAAATATATTTTATGATATGGAATTATATTACATATGATTAATAGTTCAAAATTGGGAAAAAATCAGATCGTTCCCAGGCTCGTGGATGCACTGTCACGTGACCAGATGAGTGGAGGCCGTTTCAAAGAATAAAGTGTTCTGATTCTGATTAAATTGTTCTTGTTACCTACTTGCTTCCCTACTGCTTTATTACTTAAACACAATAAATGACTTACATGTTGTAGGAACATGTGGAGGTTGGGGTGGCTGTGAGGGTTGTTGGTCACCTCAAATAGCGGCAGGAATATGTTTTCTAGAATCTCCTGGAAGTTCTGCACTTGATTGTGTCCCCTGTAAACATCACTAGAAGGAAAAAATACGGGTCAGACAATCATAAAACATCCAACGCACACGTATAAGGGTCAGATTTTCAGAAAATGTACAATCGGCAGCTCTACAAATTTAGCAACTTCTGGTAAAATTAGAGTGGAATATGTCAAATTCTATGCATGTCCAAGTATCTTTGGCATTGTGTTGATTAAAAGTATGTCTTTCTTAGTTCTAAACTGCATTTTGAACGTAACTTTTCTCTTGGAATTGGATTATTTGAGAGGATTGGGTAATGTAAATTGTACATTTTCAGAAAATTCGACCCATAAATCAGCTTTAACTACAAGAAAATATAAACTCCACAAAAATAGAGCATTTTTTTTTACACGAGTCATGCCGCGAACAGATTTATAATCATATACTTACTTTCCCATCATGAACCAGTAAAAACGGACTATAGTTATATCTAACCTATCAGCATTACTTTATATTACATTCGCTAAAACTTGTGGAGGTAAAAACGGCCGGAAAATGGAATTTCGAGTCATGGAGTCCCCATGTTCAGCTATAAGGGTCAAGTTGCCTGAAAATGTACAATTGGCCTTCACCAATCCTCTCAAATAACCCAAATTCAAGACGAAAAACATGTTCTAAACATAACCAAACTGACATATTGAATGGATATGATACACAATACACTCAGGCATACCTAGTATTCATCACGTTTCACTCTAATTTAGCAGAATTTGATAGATGTGTAGAACTGTATATTGTGCATTTTCTGAAAATCTGACCCATAACGTTAACAAGGGTTGACACAGAATATGGTGAGCCGCGGCCAGTACTGTGACGTCAGTGAATAGATAAGTCTTATGATAACTTGTAAATCTATATTACTTTTCTCACTTGTCATTTCTTTAGTATTGTATTAATCTAGAACATAAGCAGAAAATATCGTACATGTACGTGAGCTTATTGAATAAACACAAACACACAAACAACATAGAGTATCCTAATATCTTTGTACACCTGCCGATCTCCATAGGTAAACAGCTATGTTCCTGCCTCTATTATATACTGGTATACATAGATTTCACTGACGTCACGGCCCTCGCCATGTTTGGGGTCAAGTTAGATGGCTATGTATGCTGCGATACTTGAAAATATCGTTTTCTGTCTGTTTTAACCTTTTCCAGTTTTAATCTGCCTCAACAATACCTTCATAATAGGTTAGATAATCTGCCTATAGTGTATAATTACCCAAGTATCTACCCTTGTGGGGTTTATCAACTTTGTTTTGATACCGCCACCATAGACGGCCAGCGTAGCGATGACCCTGGACGAGATGTGACCGACCCGCCCTCTGTGGGCGGATAAGCCTATATCAACAATTTGTGACGTCACCCAACCCATCAGCGTCCACTCCCCATATAGACACGACCCATACTTATGGCCTTCTTTTTAACGTTTTCCCTGTAAGTGGCGACCTGTAATTCGTCTGAGAGAAACTTGACTTAGTTAGCTACCTTTTTGTCTGGAAAAAATACTGCATTCATGGTCTAGCAATGCTATTTTGAAAACATTCATGCACCCTCTATCTGTTGTCACTCAGTCGCCCAATGTTTTCATAGCTATCATGATGCAACCACCCCACACTCCCGCAGGCACAGGCATACAGGCACAGGCACAGAGAATCCCATACACACGACGCCAGTGGCGGTGGTGTGTATGGGACACTATAGGTAGAAGGGGGTAGGGGTAGGAGGGGGGGGGGATGATAACAAACATCTTTCTGAAATAACCATGCAAAACGTTCCCTATAATTTCCTATCCTTGTGCGGTCATTTTCTGGACATGGCGGTCACTGTGATACTCCAGCCTACTGGGTGACGTCATGTGAAATCTATGTATAACTGTATTGTAATTATGGATAATCACCAACTAGCAATTATGTTTCAATTAATACACGCGTATCGATGCTATGAATTAGTGCCTATAGTTCAGAAATCAGTGGCACCCTCTCACACCTCTCTATTATTACATGTAAATTATCGACTAGTCTGGAACACTTTATCATCACCTCATTCATCTCATTAATATCCTCTCATTATTTCGATATGTAATATAACTGTTTCTTGACATTAATTAATAATGGTTGTAATATTTTTCATGTCCTCTCTCAATATAAGTTTAAAATTATTTGTAACCTCAGGGCACAACGAAAATTCATCTTCGGATGAGCGTGCTATAATTTTGTAACAATTAGCCTGAATAAATAAATTTGTACAAAAAAAATAGAGTAAGTGTTCCTATCTAATCTATCAGCATTACTTTATATTACATTCGCTAAAAGTTGTGGAGGAAAACGGAATTTCGAGTCATGGAGTTCACATGTTCAGCTATTACGTTAACAAGGGTTGACACAGAATATGGTGAGCCGCGGCCAGCGCTGTGACGTCAGTGAATAGATAATCTATATTACTTTTCTCACTTGTCATTTCTTTAGTATTGTATTAATCTAGAACATAAGCAGAAAATATCGTACATGTACGTGAGCTTATTGAATAAACACAAACAAACAAGATAGAGTAAGTGTTTCTCACTAGAGCCTGGGTATCTGGATGAGCCAGCGTACGTTGTCTGAATAGACGTTGTGTTCGACGGCCCAGGCAGCCAGTTTGTCCCATTCGTCGCGAGATCGGCCATAGATTGACAAGCGGTACTCAGCGTTCTGGTACTTGCTCTCCTCAAGGTCGTCCATCACTTCCTGAAGGTCAACAATAAACATATATAAAAATATAAATATAAATATATATATATAACACGCATATATAAATAAATATATGGGTCAGATTTTCAGAAAATGTACAATTCAACTTCGCCAATCTTCTCATTCAAATAACCCAAATTTAAGACGAAACTAAAGTTGAAAATAGAGTTCAACCTAGCCAAACAGATTGCTATAATCAATGCAATGCCAAATATACTCGAATTTACCTAGTATTGACCAAATGTTAGCCTAATTGAGCAGATTTGACAAAATATGAACAGCTGTCAATTGTACATTTTCTGAAAATCTGACCCATATAGTACACAAGGATCAGGCCAATAACAAACACCCATATGCAGGTCCTGACATTAAAACATCTCGCGCTATCAGTGACATTTATTTTTTATTAGAAACGTTTTATTAATCGATACACAAAATAATATGACAATATACAATCCATTCTTGCAAGTACGGTGACATGTGTATAATTGGTAGGAAAAGAGCCTCAGTTTTAACCGTTTGAATGGTTAAATCTGGTTGAGTGGCTATTACCTTTTATTATATAAAAGCCCATAATATAACCCCGCCATCCCCCCTCCCACTCCCATATTGATCAACCAATAGGAATCGATAGTCACTGCGTCATACCTTTATGACGTCACATAACAGAAAGATGAAGAGAGCGTCTAAACCCGTGAGGTTCTCACAGCAGTTGTAGCATCGCAAGACGATCAATGTGTTTATTTATAGGAAAATGAGTTATATATATATAAAGATTTTTATTCCAAAATTCCGTTACATACATTTGACATTTCATCATACATTTCATAACAACATTTCGGAACCGGGCTTTAATTTATCCTCTGAAAACAGGTCTTCCAGATAGCCCAACATAATAAAATAAGGTAAAAGTTCGTGATGATTAATTATGTGATTGTTCGAAGTTTTGTGATTTATAGTCCATCTATAAAGTTCTTAAAAAGTTAAAGTAGCAATGCAAACGTTTCTTTTTCCCCTTAAACATGTTGACATGAGGTTTGACGTGGTAGTAAATTGTTTGACGTACCTTGATGGTTTGGGCGAAGTACTTCCCTCTGACATAGTTGTCAGTCTTTAGGAATATCTCCCTTAGACGACTTTCACCGATTGGATTGTATTTAGCGTTAAATTTGTCGAACCGGTGAAAAGTGTTACGATCCTGTAAATTTAATGAGAATTATATCAATGAGAAACGTTTTAAACCATGTTCGAGAGTAAATCAAGTCATGTAAATTCTTTGCATTTAATTAGTTTCCATTTGCTTTAATCTTGAGAAATAATCATTAAAATAAGAAAATGGATGCTCATTACTATCGATGGAATATTGCAACTATGATGAAATCATCTTCACAAATTTTAAATCACTCATCAATTGAAACTATCAATAATAAGAAAATGGAACTTTCTGGTCTGCTATATAAGTATTACGACTCAAAAACAGCAAACAATAGATGAGGCTGATCAGAAATGTGATGTGTTTCAGGAAAATGAGTCATAAGTCGCAAAAAATAGATTTTGAGATATCATTATATTTGAAAAGATGAGATCAAGCCGATTCCAATGATAGTAAACAGTCTAATGATCAAATAAGTATTTCTAGATTTAAAGTTTGATATTTTCGTTTAAAAAAAAAAAAAAAATTCCAATATTTCTGGGGGTCAATAAACAGTAAAGTAACCAAATATACTTCATATGAGGACCTTTAAAACGTAAAGATATATTACATAGATTGTCCTGCGATTTGATACATCGATTGATATAGGTCTAAGTGATGAACTCCCCAAAGATTAGAACATTCCAATAATATGATCTTGTGAAAAAAAAACACTTTGAAAAATATCAATTTTGCGACTTGTGACTAATTTTCCTGAAATAGCACAGTGAGTATTAGGAAACACAAACACATGTATACGCGGTGAAAGATTGAACAACATATTAAAGACCCAAGTCCACTGAGCCTAATTAATTAAAGGATCCTGATAGGGATTTAATACTATAAAATATTATATATGCCACACGCTTGGAAAACCACATAATCGGTTCACCAGAATGGAAATTGATGTGTTCAGTATTTGTAATGATAAACACAAATTCTGCAATATCTCCCATAAGAAACATTTTAAAAAGTTCCAGTTTTTGAGGATAAGACTGTAATATTACAATATTTCTAATTTATTCAAAGTAGAGAGCAATATCAGACATGAGATGTTACATGTTTTAGTATTGTATACGCCAAGAAGGCAGGCTATGATGAATAAAACTTGTTTCAAAAAAAAGAATTACATATAGAGAGAGCATGTATACGTGGGATATGGTTTGTAACATATATACAGGTTAACTAACGAGTTGGTTGAAGGAGTGTGAATATTGCACGAGTTGCGTAGCAACGAGTGCAATATTCTAAACGACTGAAACCAACGAGTTAGTTAACAGATTTATTATACATGCTTTTAATCATGAAAATAGAAAAAAATCGAGTAAAAAATTTGAATTTTACTGGTTATCTTAGTAAAATAAACAGATTGGTTGCCATGACAACCCCACGTAAATCACTAATGAAATACGCACTATGTGTAAATCACTCTAGATACGTTGTGTTTAGAGCAATGCATGTATAATAATGTGATTTGTTCCAGTACGACTAATTGTTTGTTTCCATCATAACGAATTTACTGTTTTTAAAGAAAGTGTTAGCCACAAAGTCAAAGTATCTCTCAAATGTTGATTTCACCACCCCTCAAGAGTTGTGAGAGATTTCTATAAACCATGGAATGCTATCCCAGCGCTGATGTTTGGGAAATATCTTTAGTGGTGTTAATTAAAATTTTAATTAAAATTTTAAACGTTGTACATTAGTATCAATTCAGGGCCTAAAGAAAAGGCAAATGTTCAAAGGTATAACCATACCAAGATTTTTTTACATGAATGCACTAAAAGAAATATTTCAAACTGATAATTTTAGTGTGGTTAATACAGTTACACTAGTGAAAGTGGTTAAAAATATTAATTCATTCGAAGTAATGAGTGAACTTTGGACTTATGGAAAAGCGGATTCCTGCCATGGTGTGGTTAGTCAACAAAGCAGTACTAAGCAGGCATTATACAGCAACAAGAACGACTATTTTCTTGTTTAATGAATTTCAGGCAAATGACGAGTGCCTGCGAGTGTGGTACATTGCGAAGTCGGACCAGAAATTGTTTAGTTTTTATTTGTAGCGAAGTTGTATGGTCGTCGCTTTTAGATTGGGAATCCCGGGTAGTTATATTATGGTTGCTAGAGAGGTTAGGAAAAAATCCCAAATATTGAAGTTTGATTGGGTTTTTTATTCACTAGCTTTCGGGCCTGGTTTGCCCTTCTTTCAGGTTTCAGGGTTTTTTTTGTTTTTACAAATTTTAGTAGCTCAACTTAAGGACCCCCTTGAAATAATTTTGTAAACTTCACGAACAAATTAGTTCGGGATCGAATTTTGCAAAATGAATTTTGCATGAGCACTTAATTTTAAAAATTAAAGAAAAAACATTCTAAAGGTAGATTGAACAACTTATCTCCCGACCTGAGTCACAAAGACACTTTTTTGGGCACTCGGAGTTTTTTAAATAGAAATTTTACTCGCATGTACACTCGCAGGAGTATGGAGTCGCCCGATATGGGTCAGATCGTCGGAAAATGTACATTCGGCAGCTCTACACATTTCATAAATTCTACTAAACTATGATAAATACTGGGTATATCGGAATATATTTGGTATTGCCTTGATTCTAACAATTGGGTAGGTTATGTTGAACTGCATTTTGAAGCTAAATTTTGCATTAAATTTGAGTTAATATTAGAAAGGATTGGTAAAGGCGAAGTGTACATTTTCAGGAAATTTCACCCATAAAGAGAGGATAGAACCTGACCAGAGACCCTATATTATATGAAAGGTCTCGGACCTGACTCAATGATGTATTTATACCTACCGCGTGGACATCGAGCATATCAACACTGAGATCATAGGTGGACAAGTTAAGGCTGTCAAACACCTAGCAAACATCAAAAACACCAATCTCTAGAACCTCACTCCTCACAATAACAGTAACAGGTGGTCTCCACTGGCTACGGTAAGCTCTGCGTAAGCCTTGCGATGGTTGTGCTGGTTCTGTAGGTGGAGAGGAGTGACGAGGTCCTGCCTACATGGATTACTGGCCATGTAGGCAGGACCTCGCCACTCCTCTCCATCGCAAGGCCTACCGCAGAACTTACTGCAGAGCTTACCGCAGCCAGTGGAGACCACCCTTTATAGTACAATAATGAAACAATAATACAATGGTTGCAGCGACCTGGGGGCGGAGATGAACTGAAGAGCAAAGTGCAGTCAATGAAATATACTGTGAATTGTTGGCTTATTTTCGCGGGGATCAATTTTCGTGCGTTTATAATTAATGGTCAGTTAACGCTAATTTTAAATTCCACAATTTGAATTCTTGTAAACAAGGCAATTTTCATCAGCCTTTTTTCACTGGCTTGTTAATTTCAAACAAATTTATCTTGCGCGAATATAAAACCACCGCAAATAAAGGCTAATCCACAATCAATATTGGACGTGCAAGGGTGGAGATGGACACATTCCACTGAAGCAAGTCCAATTCCAGATTATTAAGGGATTTTAATAACATTACATTATCCTAACAGATACATATCAAGGGTGGGAAGGGGAACCATGCTTAAGTCACTTTGGGATTCGAACCTAGAACCCCACGGAGCTTCCTGATATGTAGTCTACAGTCAGACCCTTCAGCAGGCTGGCCGTTTCATGCAGACAAAAGTTCAAGTACGATCTAAAATGTCAGGCAGACTCATGCAAAGCAAATTAAAGGGCCTAGTCCACTAAGCCGATTCTCACAGAATTTAGTGGAAAAGTGTCCTACGCGGCGCATAATTGCATGAGAATCGGCTTAGTGGACTGGGCCCTTAAGAATGTCCATGTTTAACTTATATCCTAGGGGGAGTAAGAGTGAAGAGAAGAATGTACATGTAATGGGCAGGACGGTACATATATATGGGTCAGATTTTCAGAAAATGTACAATTGGCAGCTGTACACATTTAGTAAATTCTGCCAAATTAGGCTGCAATTTGGTCAATACTGGGAAAATTGGAGTATATTCGGCATTGCATTGATTCTGGCAATCTGATTGGCTAGGTTGAACTGTATTTTGAACTTTATTTTCGTCTGAAATGTGGGTTATTTGAGAACATTGGCGAAGTTGAATTGTACATTTTCTGAAAATCTGACCCACATATGCTTTCCACACCTAGAAGACAGAACATCTGACAGACAACAGATAGGACATGATATATAACCATAGATCTGATTGCATCTGTAATGCACGCAGCAAGGGGGAATAAAGGGCCTAGTCCACTAAGCTGATTCCCATGCGATTCTCACAGAACTTAGTGGAAAAAGTGCAAAATCGCATGAGAATCGGCTTAGTTAACAAGGGCCTTAAGGAAGATACCAACTGGAAAACTACCAACAGGAAGACTCCCAACCAGGAAATCTACTATTGCAAGAATGTCATACTCAGCCGTTATTTCTTAAATAGTTGAAAGACATAATGGCCTTATTGCAACACAATACCTTTAAGTGAGGTCTCCACTGGCTGCGGTGAGCTCTGCGGTAAGCCTTGCGATGGTGTTGTGCTGGTTCTGTAGGTGGAGAGGAATGACGAGGTCCTGCCTACATGGATCACTGGCCATGTAGGCTGGACCTTGCCACTCCTCTCCATCACAAGGCTTACCGCCAAGTTTACTGCAGCCAGTGGAGACCATCCTTTAGGTGGAGAGGAGTGACGAGGTCCTGCCTACATGGATCACTGGCCATGTAGGCAGGACCTCGCCACTCCTCACCATCGCAAGGCTTAACGCAGAGTTTACCGCAGCCAGTGGAGACCCCGTAGTGGAGCACGTTTTTTTTTTTTTTTTTTTTTTTTTTTAAAGATTTTATTTCCACTTGGTTGCCAACTCCCCTATACGTTTTGATAAGAAGCCAGCGTTTGAGAGAACTGTACCATCCCAGACCTCTCAAGATTCAATTCAATTCATTTTTTATTCATACAAAATGTACAAAAAGGAGACCCGCATCTGAAAGTGGATTCCCGGTCTTCCAGCGAGTTCCTGACTACTTGGTTCTGATAGAATAAATTTTGATATTACATTTTTATACCAAAATTAAATCTGAGGGCTATTTTTCTAGATGTTTCAACTGGGGATGATGTTTGGTTAAAGGGAGAATAAGTTTAAGAGTTGTTATATGGTTGGTGTTAATCTAAGTTGGCTAATTTTCTAGTTGGTAGTTTTCCGGGAGGCAATCAATTCTATGTCACCGAGAAATAAGGGAACAAGACAGCCTCACCTAATGGGTCAGATCGTCAGATAATGTACAATAATCCGTCACAAATATTCTCAAATAGTCCAAATTTAAGACAGAAATTAGGTTTAAAATACATATATCCCCATGACCAAAAAGATATTCATAATTAACACAATACCAAATATGTCTAGAATTTATCCATCATTTTCAGTCTAATTTAGCAGAATTGACTAAATGTGTAGAGCTACCAATTGTACATTGTGTAACGATCTGACCCTGCTAATAATAATACACCCACTACACGGTAGGGGGAGCTCTTGTTGTAAATTACTCACAGCGTGGACGTCAAGCATGTCGACGTTAAGGTCGTAAGTTGTGAGATTTAAACTTTCAAAAACCTGGTAATGCAAGATGAGCAGCAGCAGGAGGAGGAGGATGAGAGAGTGAGAGAGGCAAAGGTTAGTAAGCAAGTGTAACCAGGCGTGAGTTACTCACAGGGAGTGGCGGCATCACACAGTTCACGCTATGTTAATAGGTTTGCCTCGTTGAAAGCATCCTCCCTAGGCAGGCCCTATATATTCCGCAATGAGTTACTAGTACGTAGAAACTGGTTGCGGAGTATAGGGCCTGCCTAGGGAGGATGCGTTGAAAGTAACTGAATGGTTTAAGGAATAGGGGATTTGCATGTCTCGCTGCGCATGTCTGTTACAGACTACAGTGCATCCTGGGATGGATTCTGATGAAATTTTATAACTTTTAGAGACTTACCGTCGGAAGTTGAATTAAAATTTAGATTTTTATGAGCAACACATAGGGTTGCGGGAGTAAATTTGGCAATTTTTTTTTATCGGAAATTGCTTGCCTCGATGTTTTCACCAATGTCATTGCTTTTTATAAATGATCTATGAAAATGAATGTATGATGGGAAAGATGGGGACTTGTGTTACAGAAACATGTATAACACATGGATATTGAGAATAGCTAGCTAGAGAATTGATACATAATCCATGCTGAACATGGCATGTTTTCTATAGATTTTATAATGTACCATTAGTCCCATAAATCAGTGCGAATCGAGATTCAAAATGGCGGCTATGCAAGTCCCCTATTCACCCTATGTTCAGTTGCAGATGAAAAACAGTGAATATTTGTAAACAATCACAAAATTATAAACATTATAATCACATCAGGACCACAAAATACCATTATAATCTCATTAGGATATGCCTACTCCTGGGTCAGAAAAAAAACATAAGCGCAGTAGGCGTCCAATCACTGACATTCCATTCTATCTGATCTGAGAGGCTAGTTTGGGCCTAGACTGTTTACTCTGACCACAGACAAAGCTTAATGAAAGCCAGCCAATGCCTGGGTGTGAGCACAGAGTTAGTTATGTAAGTGTTGTGTATACACAGTCCCATACACACTGTCCCGGGGCCAGCCTCACCGTCTCACTGCTAAATAGGCTGATTTAGCAACCACAACGCTAACACTAACGCTAATTATCGTATGTTTTATGAGCACAACGTCATCACTAGGTGTGCTATTCTTAGCGTGCCTACCTGAGATACAGACGTCAATTGTGTTGTGTTTCAGGAAAATGAGTCATAAGTCGCAAAATGGATATTTTTCAAAGTGTTTTTTTCACAAGATCACATTATTGGAATGTTCTGATTTTTTGGGAGTTTATCACTTAGACTTTTATCAATCGGTGTATCAAATGTCAGGAATATCTATATAATACATCCTTTAGTTTTAAAGGTAACCATATGGACTACATTTAGTAACTTTACTGTTTATTGACCCCCAGAAATATTGGATACTTTTTTTTTCAAAAACGAAAATATCAAACTAAAATCTAGAAATACTTATAAGATTACTAGACTGTTTACTATCATTGGAATCAGCTTGATCTCATCTTTTCAAATCTTATGGTATCTCAAAATCTATTTTTAGCGACTTATGACTCATTTTCCTGAAACACATCACAATTACGCTAAGAGGCGGGTCAATACGTTCCCAACGTATGTCTATTTCACGCTAAAATGATGATCAATTGTAATTTCATTTTTATGTACGAATGAGCGGGAGGTGTTTTTCATTGTATTCAGGTGTAACACACTGGTCACCTTTATGAAATTGTATGTTTTTTTGCCCTCTGAAAACACCTCTCCACCTCTAAAACTGATTGAATCCTGCCATTACGTTCGCCCCACCCTATCGTGAGCAACTAGCGTTTGCATTAGTGTTAGTGTTAGTGTTAGCGTTGTGGTTGCTAAATCCGCCTAATAGCACCAGCTCTCTACAGTGCAACCCGTAGAACTTGATATTAGGGAGGTTCAGCAAGTCTAACTAAACGTTAACGTATCTGTATCTCTGATGTGGAAGAATCAGGTTCAGCAAAACATGGCGGGAAAATCGTAAGGTAACATATCAAGCAAGCTGTTTCATATCGCAATTTATTTGTGTTGGAATGTAAATATAGTTATCAGTAGCCAGAGTGAATTTGGCTGTACAAATGACTAAAGAGAAGAGCTGCTTTGGAGCCCGTCTTTTGTTAAAGCATTTGTACATTACTACCACTGTGGGGATATCTCGAGAGGCGCTAGGCCGAGGGCATCTGCAATACAGGCCTCTCGAGATATCCGCACTGTAATAATATACTGTTAGTGGATGCGTTAGTGTTGTGTTGGTGCGTTGTGGTTGCTAAATCTCCCTATTACTGGATGCGTTAGTGTTGTGTTGGTGCGTTGTGGTTGCTAAATCTCCCTATTACTGGATGCGTTAGTGTTGTGTTGGTGCGTTGTGGTTGCTAAATCTCCCTATTACTGGATGCGTTAGTGTTGTGGTGGTGCGTTGTGGTTGCTAAATCTCCCTATTACTGGATGCGTAAGTGTTGTGTTGGTGCGTTGTGGTTGCTAAATCTCCCTATTACTGGATGCGTTAGTGTTGTGTTGGTGCGTTGTGGTTGCTAAATCTCCCTATTACTGGATGCGTTAGTGTTGTGTTGGTGCGTTGTGGTTGCTAAATCTCCCTATTACTGGATGCGTTAGTGTTGTGTTGGTGCGTTGTGGTTGCTAAATCTCCCTATTACTGGATGCGTTAGTGTTGTGTTGGTGCGTTGTGGTTGCTAAATCTCCCTATTACTGGATGCGTTAGTGTTGTGTTGGTGCGTTGTGGTTGCTAAATCTCCCTATTACTGGATGCGTTAGTGTTGTGTTGGTGCGTTGTGGTTGCTGAATCTCCCTATTACTGGATGCGTTAGTGTTGTGTTGGTGCGTTGTGGTTGCTGAATCTCCCTATTACTGGATGCGTTAGTGTTGTGTTGGTGCGTTGTGGTTGCTGAATCTCCCTATTAACAGCCTGGTCACAAGCCCCATTATTAGCACTTATTAGCGCCAGGTGAGAGGCAGGTGGATCCCGCCATTATTATCACATGACAAATAATTTATCACATTGACATATATATAATTACACAATATGTGGTCATAGCAGGCGATTTGTATGAGTCACTGTACATGTCTCTTACACTTACATAGGGTCTCCGCGCATTTGGACTGAAGAAATTCAAGGCTTTTCAAGGCCTTTCAAGTTCCATTTTAGTGATTTTCAACGCCGATATAAATGATTCTTTAGAACTTCAATAACGGGACCTGTGGGTTGTAGTTATTGTT
This sequence comes from Sthenelais limicola, assembly GCA_942159475.1. Classification (NCBI taxonomy): domain Eukaryota; kingdom Metazoa; phylum Annelida; class Polychaeta; order Phyllodocida; family Sigalionidae; genus Sthenelais; species Sthenelais limicola. The sequence continues at coordinate 51,196,847 of OW804102.1, forward strand.
TTCCTTGGCCAATGATGCATTTAACAAGTTTTATATTCAGATTTGATATCAATAACCGTTTTTCAATTTTTGCTTTGTCAATTATTTACTGTAAGGTGTGAGAGGGGACAGTCAGGGGAAAATGTACAGTGACAAGGATATTCCAGGCCGTTTAACCAAAATGCCCATTTTCCAGGCTTTTCCAGGCCTTGAATTAATTTGACCAAATTCAAGGCTTTTCAAGGCCCCGCGGAGACCCTGCTATTGAAATCCAAATGCATGATGGGAAAGATGCTATAATACACATGTTTTTACTTGGGAATATCTATTTTTTTCTAGTTTGAAAATGGATCGATTTCTACAGATTTCCTCTGACCAATACTCCCTAGATTCATTGCACATACAAATCCAAGATGGCGGCTATGCAAGTCACCTATTGCATCATACATGAGATATATTTCAGGAAAATGAGTCACAAGTCGCAAAAAAAGGATTTTGAGATATCTTTTGAAAATATAAGACCAAGCTGATTCTAATGATAGTAAAAAGTAGGACATCTAATAAATATTTCTATATTTTGAGTTAGATGTTTCTATTTTTGAAAAAAACAAAAACGTTTGCAATATTTCTGGGCGGACATTCACTAGCAAAGTAGCTAAATGTACTCTATAGGATGACCTTAGAAATGCATGGATATATTTAATACACCGTCTTGAAATTTGGTAAATGTATTCATGCTACAAACAGCGTTAAGCACCGCAAACATGAACACATTCTCATAATGTCATCTCGTCAATAAAACACTTGGACAAATATAATTTTTTTTATATAAATTTGCGACTTGTGACTCATTTTTCTCTAACACATCATGAATACATGAGTCAGATCACCAAGATGTGTAGAATCAACCGACGATTACAGCTGCAGTCTCAGCTATAACGACAAAAGAAATCTTACCATATTCACTTATATTATGACTTATAGGACTGGATTTATCAATATTCTGCGACTGTTATATGTTTATTATTATTTATATAAGAATTTGCAGTCTAATCACCGGGAAAAACCGTTTTAAACAACTGAAAAAAAATCCTCCAAAATGGTGAAATGTCTTTAGATGGGTTGGAAAAGAATGGAACAAAAAGTAGAAAATGTTCAGTTTTGCACCGACGTTAACTGAGAGTGCGTCTTTAAGCCATTGAATTATAATTTCAACTTTATTTATAATATCATAAGCTTTTTTTGTCGCATTCATTTTTATGAAACTGCCGATTGTCCATATCTTGGTGAAATAACCCACATACTAAAATGATAATATATACAAGTACATCAAATATCAATTGCAGATCGGATTGTTTTAACAAGATTCTAGAATGTTTGCTTTATAGAAAGAGTATTTAATTATAACAAACTATAAATTCATTACATCTTACTTCTGCTTTTCTCTTAGGAAATTGAATATATTGTGAATCATGTACAGATGTTCAAGGTTGTGTATGGGTCAGATTTTCAGAAAATGTACAATTCGCCTTCACCAATCCTCTCAGATAACCCATATATAAGACAGAAATGAGCTTCAAAATGCAGTTTAACAAAACAAAACAGATACTTTAAATCAATGTGATACCAAATGTACTCAGATTGACGCAGCATTCATCATTTTTCAGCCAAATTTGGCAGAATTTACTGAATGTGTAGATCTGCCAATTGTACATTTTCTGAAAATCTGACCCGTATATACAGTGAGTGATGTCTATATAATAATACACACCTCCGCAAGAGTCATCTCCTTGCCACTCCTGTCCACACACACAATCTCATTGTTGCTCTTCTTCATCTTGCGCTTGATGAACCGCAGCAAGTGCTTCTGGTTCATACACGACGCTGCATGGACATGAGTATCGACCTAGCGACAGGAGAGAGAGAAAGAGACATTTGAGTTCCATCAACAAGTGAGAGAAAGAGACATTTGAGTTCCATCAACATGTCAGAGAGAAAGAGACATTTGAGTTCCATCAACATGTGAGAGAGAAAGAGACATTTGAGTTCCATCAACATGTGAGAGAGAAAGAGACATTTGAGTTCCATCAACAAGTCAGAGAGAAAGAGACATTTGAGTTCCATCAACATGTCAGAGAGAAAGAGACATTTGAGTTCCATCAACATGTCAGAGAGAAAGAGACATTTGAGTTCCATAAACATGTCAGAGAGAAAGAGACATTTGAGTTCCATAAACATGTCAGAGAGAAAGCGACATTTGAGTTCCATCAACATGTCAGAGAGAAAGAGACATTTGAGTTCCATCAACATGTCAGAGAGAAAGAGACATTTGAGTTCCATCAACATGTCAGAGAGAAAGAGACATTTGAGTTCCATCAACAAGTGAGAGAAAGAGACATTTGAGTTCCATCAACATGTCAGAGAGAAAGAGACATTTGAGTTCCATAAACAAGTGAGAGAGAAAGAGACATTTGAGTTCCATCAACAAGTGAGAGAAAGAGGCATTTGAGTTCCATCAACATGTCAGAGAGAAAGCGACATTTGAGTTCCATCAACATGTCAGAGAGAAAGAGACATTTGAGTTCCATCAACATGTCAGAGAGAAAGAGACATTTGAGTTCCATCAACATGTCAGAGAGAAAGAGACATTTGAGTTCCATCAACAAGTGAGAGAAAGAGACATTTGAGTTCCATCAACATGTCAGAGAGAAAGAGACATTTGAGTTCCATCAACATGTCAGAGAGAAAGAGACATTTGAGTTCCATCAACATGTCAGAGAGAAAGAGACATTTGAGTTCCATCAACAAGTGAGAGAAAGAGACATTTGAGTTCCATCAACATGTGAGAGAGAAAGAGACATTTGAGTTCCATAAACAAGTGAGAGAGAAAGAGACATTTGAGTTCCATAAACATGTCAGAGAGAAAGAGACATTTGAGTTCCATAAACATGTCAGAGAGAAAGAGACATTTGAGTTCCATCAACAAGTGAGAGAGAAAGAGACATTTGAGTTCCATCAACAAGTGAGAGAAAGAGACATTTGAGTTCCATCAACATGTCAGAGAGAAAGAGGCATTTGAGTTCCATCAACATGTGAGAGAGAAAGAGACATTTGAGTTCCATAAACATGTCAGAGAGAAAGAGACATTTGAGTTCCATCAACAAGTGAGAGAAAGAGACATTTGAGTTCCATAAACATGTGAGATAAAGAGACATTTGAGTTCCATCAACAAGTGAGAGAAAGAGACATTTGAGTTCCATCAACAAGTAAGAGAGAAAGAGACATTTGAGTTCCATCAACAAGTGAGAGAGAAAGAGACATTTGAGTTCCATCAACAGGAGAGAAAGAGACATTTGAGTTCCATCAACATGTCAGAGAGAAAGAGACATTTGAGTTCCATAAAATTGTGAGAGAGAAAGAGACATTTGAGTTCCATCAACAAGTGAGAGAGAAAGAGACATTTGAGTTCCATCAACAGGAGAGAAAGAGACATTTGAGTTCCATCAACATGTCAGAGAGAAAGAGACATTTGAGTTCCATCAACAAGTGAGAGAAAGAGACATTTGAGTTCCATCAACATGTCAGAGAGAAAGAGACATTTGAGTTCCATAAACATGTCAGAGAGAAAGAGACATTTGAGTTCCATCAACATGTCAGAGAGAAAGAGACATTTGAGTTCCATCAACATGTCAGAGAGAAAGAGACATTTGAGTTCCATAAACATGTGAGAGAGAAAGAGACATTTGAGTTCCATCAACAAGTGAGAGAAAGAGACATTTGAGTTCCATCAACATGTGAGAGAGAAAGAGACATTTGAGTTCCATAAACAAGTCAGAGAGAAAGAGACATTTGAGTTCCATAAACATGTCAGAGAGAAAGAGACATTTGAGTTCCATCAACATGTGAGAGAGAAAGAGACATTTGAGTTCCATAAACATGTGAGAGAGAAAGCGACATTTGAGTTCCATCAACATGTCAGAGAGAAAGAGACATTTGAGTTCCATCAACATGTGAGAGAGAAAGAGACATTTGAGTTCCATCAACATGTGAGAGAGAAAGAGACATTTGAGTTCCATCAACATGTGAGAGAAAGAGACATTTGAGTTCCATAAACAAGTGAGAGAAAGAGACATTTGAGTTCCATCAACAAGTGAGAGAAAGAGACATTTGAGTTCCATAAACATGTGAGAGAAAGAGACATTTGAGTTCCATCAACATGTCAGAGAGAAAGAGACATTTGAGTTCCATCAACAAGTGAGAGAGAAAGAGACATTTGAGTTCCATAAACATGTCAGAGAGAAAGAGACATTTGAGTTCCATAAACATGTCAGAGAGAAAGAGACATTTGAGTTCCATAAACATGTAAGAGAGAAAGAGACATTTGAGTTCCATAAACATGTCAGAGAGAAAGAGACATTTGAGTTCCATCAACAAGTGAGAGAAAGAGACATTTGAGTTCCATCAACAAGTGAGTGAGAAAGAGACATTTGAGTTCCATAAACATGTCAGAGAGAAAGAGACATTTGAGTTCCATCAACAAGTGAGTGAGAAAGAGACATTTGAGTTCCATCAACAAGAGAGAGAAAGAGACATTTGAGTTCCATCAACATGTCAGAGAGAAAGAGACATTTGAGTTCCATCAACAAGTGAGAGAAAGAGACATTTGAGTTCCATCAACATGTCAGAGAGAAAGAGACATTTGAGTTCCATCAACAAGTGAGTGAGAAAGAGACATTTGAGTTCCATAAACAAGTGAGAGAAAGAGACATTTGAGTTCCATAAACAGGAGAGAAAGAGACATTTGAGTTCCATAAACATGTCAGAGAGAAAGAGACATTTGAGTTCCATCAACATGTGAGAGAGAAAGAGACATTTGAGTTCCATAAACAAGTGAGAGAAAGAGACATTTGAGTTCCATCAACAAGTGAGAGAGAGAGAGACATTTGAGTTCCATCAACAAGTGAGAGAAAGAGACATTTGAGTTCCATCAACATGTCAGAGAGAAAGAGACATTTGAGTTCCATAAACATGTCAGAGAGAAAGAGACATTTGAGTTCCATCAACATGTCAGAAAGAAAGAGACATTTGAGTTCCATCAACAAGTGAGAGAGAAAGAGGCATTTGAGTTCCATAAACATGTCAGAGAGAAAGAGACATTTGAGTTCCATAAACAGGAGAGAAAGAGACATTTGAGTTCCATAAATATGTGAGAGAGAAAGAGACATTTGAGTTCCATAAACATGTGAGAGAGAAAGAGACATTTGAGTTCCATAAATATGTGAGAGAGAAAGAGACATTTGAGTTCCATAAAATTGTGAGAGAGAAAGAGACATTTGAGTTCCATCAACAAGTGAGAGAGAAAGAGACATTTGAGTTCCATAAATATGTGAGAGAGAAAGAGACATTTGAGTTCCATAAACATGTCAGAGAGAAAGAGACATTTGAGTTCCATAAACATGTGAGAGAAAGAGACATTTGAGTTCCATAAACATGTGAGAGAGAAAGAGACATTTGAGTTCCATCAACATGTCAGAGAGAAAGAGACATTTGAGTTCCATAAACATGTCAGAGAGAAAGAGACATTGGAGTTCCATCAACATGTCAGAGAGAAAGAGACATTTGAGTTCCATAAACATGTCAGAGAGAAAGAGACATTTGAGTTCCATAAACATGTCAGAGAGAAAGAGACATTTGAGTTCCATCAACATGTGAGAGAGAAAGAGACATTTGAGTTCCATAAACACGTGAGAGAAAGAGACATTTGAGTTCCATAAACAAGTGAGAGAAAGAGACATTTGAGTTCCATAAACATGTCAGAGAGAAAGAGACATTTGAGTTCCATAAACATGTGAGAGAGAAAGAGACATTTGAGTTCCATAAACAGGAGAGAAAGAGACATTTGAGTTCCATCAACATGTCAGAGAGAAAGAGACATTTGAGTTCCATAAACATGTCAGAGAGAAAGAGACATTTGAGTTCCATAAACATGTCAGAGAGAAAGAGACATTTGAGTTCCATAAACATGTCAGAGAGAAAGAGACATTTGAGTTACATAAACATGTGAGTGAGAAAGAGACATTTGAGTTCCATAAACATGTCAGAGAAAGAGGCATTTGAGTTCCATAAACATGTCAGAGAGAAAGAGACATTTGAGTTCCATAAACAGGAGAGAAAGAGACATTTGAGTTCCATAAACATGTCAGAGAGAAAGAGACATTTGAGTTCCATCAACATGTCAGAGAGAAAGAGACATTTCAGTTCAGAGTGTTCCCATAATTTTTCATCTTTCATCTATTTTTAAAAACCCTGGTAGACTTGGGTCTAGATAGACACAGCAGTGGGCAGAAGGCCATGGTTGTTCTGTAACAAAGTATCACCAGTGAGCCCATATATTATTGTTAATGTCTTCAATTCATTATAACATCATTGTAGACTGTACTTGTTTGTTAATAGCTCGACTGTCGGTTTTACAAAAGATTTGCTGTGTATACTAAATTAAAAAAAATTCCTTGCATAAACAAAACAATATATTTTTATGTTCAGCATTATAGTCTATACTAAACATGGGATATTTTCTATAGATTTCACACCGTACCATTAGCCCCATAATTCCATGCGAATCAAAATTCAAAATGGCGGCTATGCAAATCCCCTATTGCTGCTTATTGCATCCTACCTTCCTAATATTGTAGAAATCCCTATGCGGCACTTCTTTCTGTGCGGCTGACTCGCTCATCTCATTCAATAACCGGTGCAGTTGGAACTTTGACGACAGGTAACAAAGGCGGCGGTAGCAGAAAGATTTCCTACAGAAATTTAATAATAAAATATTTAAAATCAATCAATCATTTCTCTGGCATATAGATGCAGCTTGGAAAACGCGATGGGAATATTATATGGATTGATTGATTCAGTGAAACCTGTTCTTATTTGGGTTTCTGAGTCAAGACAAGGATATGTTAGTGGTACACTTTTTGGTTAATTAATACACGCACTACTTGGATAATTTACTGTTAAAATGTATATCAATAATTCGATCCTTTGTACTTTAGATTTTTTAGAATTGAATAAAATAGGCTAGTTTCAATAACAAATTTCAATCACTTCTGCAGTATTGGCTAATTTCCGTCGAAAAATACATTTTCTATTTTGTGGCCTATTGATTCCAAAGTGATTTCAAAGTTACCCAACAACCTCATTTATTCGATTCTATAGAACCAAATAACCTCCCGAATTATTAATTTCAGTGTACACCAGAATACCAGATTCACAATACAGCTTTTTTTCATATGCTAACACATAAGGAACTCTCGATGAATTTTAAGATGTTACGATAGCACTGCCTAGACAGGGTCTCCGCACCTCTAGACGTATAAAATCAACTTTCACCGTATCGATGATTGTAATTTTTCACGGCCTGTTTCCTTATTTTGACTTGCTGGATTGCTAGTACTATTCCAAACATGTGGATTGTTGGTTGTGGCGGTGGACAAACCAGGGGGAAAAACAGCGGAAAAGTGAAATTTAGGAGGTACCCGGACAAGAGGGCGTTGGAATTGTCTATGGGGCGCTGTTCGTAATGTTTTGCAAGAAGCTTCGCTTTTGTATACAAAAGGCGGATTGGCGCGATTGGTCTAGAGCTGCTAGGGTCCAGAGTCCAATACCAGCCCAGCGAGTCCCTACACCCTAGGTGCTTCATCCCACCTCCTGAGAGAATGGAGTAAGGAACGCCATACTTACAAGGGGCCATCTGCGATGAGAGCAAACATGATGTTTTGGTCAGCAAGAAATATGCCCAGGTCGGGTAAGGGCCAGTCAAAAGCTTCCTTCTTCTCATGAGCTTCTTTATTTCTGAAACAAGACAAAAGATGAGCCGCCATTAACACCTTCTTAATATGTAGATAAACACCAGATCCCTCAAGGTGCACATCAGACCTTCCATTGGGGCAGTAATGGCTATAATATAACGATGGCATTTTGTAAAAAAAAAAAATAACAAATCAAAGGCTCACAAAAGACAAATTCTGAATTTATAATTTTAGATTGGTTTCATTTCTTCTAGAGTTGTTAAAACTAATTTTTCACAAAAATATATAAACCACATAAATAATAATGTTTAACCAATGTCATAAGTCCTTTCAACTGCATGCAAATTACAAAACCAAGGTCTTACTAATAAATTAGGAGTGGGTGGGTAAGTTATTATCCCAGATTGGAGATATAGGAATAGGAGAATAGAAGGGTAATAGGAGAATAGAAGGGGAACAGGTGAATAGAAGGGGAACAGGGGAATAGAAGGGGAACAGGGGAATAGAAGGTGAACAGGGGAATAGAAGGGGAACAGGGGAATAGAAGGTGAACAGGGGAATAGAAGGGGAATAGGTGAATAGAAGGTGAACAGGTGAATAGAAGGGGAACAGGGGAATAGTAGGGGAACAGGGGAATAGTAGGGGAACAGGGGAATAGAAGGGGAACAGGGGAATAGAAGGTGAACAGGTGAATAGAAGGAGAACAGGAGAATAGAAGGGGAACAGGGGAATAGAAGGTGAACAGGGGAATAGAAGGGGAACAGGGGAATAGAAGGGGAACAGGGGAATAGAAGGGGAACAGGGGAATAGAAGGGGAACAGGGGAATAGAAGGTGAACAGGGGAATAGAAGGGGAACAGGTGAATAGAAGGGGAACAGGGGAATAGTAGGGGAACAGGGGAATAGTAGGGGAACAGGGGAATAGTAGGTGAACAGGGGAATAGAAGGGGAACAGGGGAATAGAAGGGGAACAGGTGAATAGAAGGGGAACAGGGGAATAGAAGGGGAACAGGGGAATAGTAGGTGAACAGGGGAATAGAAGGGGAACAGGAGAATAGAAGGGGAACAGGGGAATAGAAGGGGAACAGGGGAATAGTAGGTGAACAGGGGAATAGAAGGGGAACAGGGGAATAGAAGGGGAACAGGGGAATAGTAGGTGAACAGGGGAATAGAAGGGGAACAGGGGAATAGAAGGGAAACAGGGGAATAGAAGGGGAACAGGGGAATAGAAGGGGAACAGGGGAATAGAAGGGGAACAGGGGAATAGAAGGGGAACAGGGGAATAGAAGGGGAACAGGAGAATAGAAGGGGAACAGGGGAATAGAAGGGGAACAGGGGAATAGAAGGGGAATAGGGGAATAGAAGGTGAACAGGGGAATAGAAGGTGAACAGGTGAATAGAAGGTGAACAGGGGAATAGAAGGGGAACAGGGGAATAGAAGGGGAACAGGGGAATAGAAGGGGAACAGGAGAATAGAAGGGGAACAGGGGAATAGAAGGGGAACAGGGGAATAGAAGGGGAACAGGTGAATAGAAGGTGAACAGGAGAATAGAAGGGGAACAGGTGAATAGAAGGTGAACAGGGGAATAGAAGGGGAACAGGGGAATAGAAGGTGAACAGGGGAATAGAAGGGGAACAGGAGAATAGAAGGGGAACAGGGGAATAGAAGGTGAACAGGGGAATAGAAGGGGAACCGGTGAATAGAAGGGGAACAGGGGAATAGAAGGGGAACAGGGGAATAGAAGGGGAACAGGGGAATAGAAGGGGAACAGGGGAATAGAAGGGGAACAGGGGAATAGAAGGGGAACAGGGGAATAGAAGGGGAACAGGAGAATAGAAGGGAAACAGGGGAATAGAAGGGGAACAGGTGAATAGAAGGGGGACAGGTGAATAGAAGGGGGACAGGGGAATAGAAGGGGGACAGGAGAATAGAAGGGGAACAGGGGAATAGAAGGTGAACAGGGGAATAGAAGGGGAACAGGGGAATAGAAGGGGGACAGGGGAATAGAAGGGGGACAGGGGAATAGAAGGGAAATAGGAGAATAGAAGGGGAACAGGTGAATAGAAGGGGGACAGGTGAATAGAAGGGGAACAGGGGAATAGAAGGGGAACAGGGGAATAGAAGGGGAACAGGGGAATAGAAGGGGAACAGGTGAATAGAAGGGGAACAGGGGAATAGAAGGTGAACAGGAGAATAGAAGGGGAACAGGGGAATAGAAGGGGAACAGGGGAATAGAAGGGGAACAGGGGAATAGAAGGTGAACAGGGGAATAGAAGGGGAACAGGTGAATAGAAGGGGAACAGGGGAATAGAAGGGGAACAGGGGAATAGAAGGGGAACAGGGGAATAGAAGGGGAACAGGGGAATAGAAGGGGAACAGGTGAATAGAAGGGGAATAGGTGAATAGAAGGGGAACAGGGGAATAGAAGGGGAACAGGGGAATAGAAGGGGAACAGGGGAATAGAAGGGGAACAGGGGAATAGAAGGGAAATAGGTGAATAGAAGGGGAACAGGGGAATAGAAGGGAAATAGGTGAATAGAAGGGGAACAGGGGAATAGAAGGGGAACAGGGGAATAGAAGGGAAATAGGTGAATAGAAGGGGAACAGGGGAATAGAAGGGAAATAGGTGAATAGAAGGGGAACAGGGGAATAGAAGGGAAATAGGTGAATAGAAGGGGAACAGGGGAATAGAAGGGGAACAGGGGAATAGAAGGGAAATAGGTGAATAGAAGGGGAACAGGGGAATAGAAGGTGAATAGGGGAATAGAAGGGGAACAGGGGAATAGAAGGGAAACAGGGGAATAGTAGGTGAACAGGGGAATAGAAGGGGAACAGGGGAATAGAAGGGGAACAGGGGAATAGAAGGGGAACAGGGGAATAGTAGGTGAACAGGGGAATAGAAGGGGAACAGGGGAATAGAAGGGGAACAGGGGAATAGAAGGGAAATAGGGGAATAGAAGGTGAACAGGGGAATAGAAGGTGAACAGGGGAATAGAAGGGGAACAGGGGAATAGAAGGGGAACAGGGGAATAGAAGGGAAATAGGTCAATAGAAGGGTAACAGGGGAATAGAAGGGGAACAGGTGAATAGAAGGGGGACAGGGGAATAGAAGGGAAATAGGTGAATAGAAGGGTAACAGGAGAATAAAAGGGGAACAGGTGAATAAAAGGGGAACAGGGGAATAGAAGGGGAACAGGGGAACAGGGGAATAGAAGGGGAACAGGGGAATAGAAGGGGAACAGGGGAATAGAAGGTGAACAGGGGAATAAAAGGGGAACAGGAGAATAAAAGGGGAACAGGGGAATAGAAGGTGAACAGGGGAATAAAAGGGGAACAGGAGAATAAAAGGGGAACAGGGGAATAGAAGGTGAACAGGTGAATAAAAGGGGAACAGGGGAATAGAAGGGGAACAGGGGAACAGGGGAATAGAAGGGGAACAGGGGAATAGAAGGGGAACAGGAGAATAGAAGGTGAACAGGGGAATAGAAGGTGAACAGGGGAATAGAAGGGAAACAGGTGAATAGAAGGGGAATAGGTGAATAGAAGGGGAACAGGGGAATAGAAGGGTAACAGGGGAATAGAAGGTGAACAGGTGAATAGAAGGGGAACAGGGGAATAGAAGGGGGACAGGGGAATAGAAGGGGGACAGGGGAATAGAAGGTGAACAGGGGAATAGAAGGGGAACAGGGGAATAGAAGGGGAACAGGGGAATAGAAGGGGAACAGGTAAATAGAAGGGGAACAGGGGAATAGAAGGGGAACAGGGGAATAGAAGGGGGACAGGGGAATAGAAGGTGAACAGGGGAATAGAAGGGGAACAGGGGAATAGAAGGGGAACAGGGGAATAGAAGGGGAACAGGGGAATAGAAGGGGAACAGGGGAATAGAAGGGGAACAGGGGAATAGAAGGGAAATAGGTGAATAGAAGGGTAACAGGGGAATAGAAGGGTAACAGGGGAATAGAAGGGAAATAGGTCAATAGAAGGGTAACAGGGGAATAAAAGGGGAACAGGTGAATAAAAGGGGAACAGGGGAATAGAAGGGGAACAGGGGAACAGGGGAGAATAGAAGGGGAACAGGGGAATAGAAGGGGAACAGGGGAATAGAAGGTGAACAGGGGAATAAAAGGGGAACAGGAGAATAAAAGGGGAACAGGGGAATAGAAGGTGAACAGGGGAATAAAAGGGGAACAGGAGAATAAAAGGGGAACAGGGGAATAGAAGGTGAACAGGTGAATAAAAGGGGAACAGGGGAATAGAAGGGGAACAGGGGAACAGGGGAATAGAAGGGGAACAGGGGAATAGAAGGGGAACAGGAGAATAGAAGGTGAACAGGGGAATAGAAGGGGAACAGGTGAATAGAAGGGGAACAGGGGAATAGAAGGGGAACAGGGGAATAGAAGGTGAACAGGGGAATAGAAGGGGAACAGGTGAATAGAAGGGGAACAGGGGAATAGAAGGGGAACAGGGGAATAGAAGGTGAACAGGAGAATAGAAGGGGAACAGGTGAATAGAAGGGGAACAGGGGAATAGAAGGGGAACAGGGGAATAGAAGGGGAACAGGGGAATAGAAGGTGAACAGGGGAATAGAAGGGGAACAGGGGAATAGAAGGGAAACAGGGGAATAGAAGGTGAACAGGAGAATAGAAGGTGAACAGGAGAATAGAAGGGGAACAGGGGAATAGAAGGGGAACAGGGGAATAGAAGGGGAACAGGGGAATAGAAGGGGAACAGGGGAATAGAAGGGGAACAGGGGAATAGAAGGGGAACAGGGGAATAGAAGGGGAACAGGGGAATAGAAGGTGAACAGGGGAATAGAAGGGGAATAGGTGAATAGAAGGGGAACAGGAGAATAGAAGGGGAACAGGGGAATAGAAGGGAAATAGGTGAATAGAAGGTAAAGTAGAATAGAAGGGGAACAGGTGAATAGAAGGTAAAGTAGAATAGAAGGGGAACAGGGGAATAGAAGGGGAACAGGGGAATAGAAGGTGAACAGGGGAATAGAAGGGAAACAGGGGAATAGAAGGGGAACAGGGGAATAGAAGGGGAACAGGGGAATAGAAGGGGAACAGGTGAATAGAAGGGGAACAGGGGAATAGAAGGGGAACAGGGGAATAGAAGGGGAACAGGGGAATAGAAGGGGAACAGGGGAATAGAAGGTGAACAGGGGAATAGAAGGGGAACAGGGGAATAGAAGGTGAACAGGGGAATAGAAGGGGAACAGGGGAATAGAAGGGGAACAGGGGAATAGATGGGAAACAGGGGAATAGAAGGGGAACAGGGGAATAGAAGGGGAACAGGGGAATAGAAGGGGAACAGGGGAATAGAAGGGGAACAGGGGAATAGAAGGGGGACAGGGGAATAGAAGGGGAACAGGTGAATAGAAGGGGAACAGGTGAATAGAAGGGGAACAGGTGAATAGAAGGGGAACAGGTGAATAGAAGGGAGATAGGTGAATAGAAGGACCAAACGTACGGGTAAACGTGAACCACTCCATCGACCACACCTAGAGTGTAGTTCAGATCCTCCGGCAGGTCACAGTCAAACGGGTTACCAGCAGAGGGCGCATGCACGGGGTGATCTGCAAGGACAATAACCTCATTTACATATCATGTGACAACTCATTTACATAAAATATATCACTTTGTCTATATATGGTCATGTTGAGTGGGGAATCTATGGTTCTATCTATATCTAAGATTAAAAGAAGATAAATTGGCCAGTAAGACAACATACAGATGGCTGACATTAGTGTCAATACAAGGTTTTAATTATTCCTGTTTATATAGTTTTCTTATAACATGAGATCACTGAATTAGATATTTATTCTCAGAAAAATCATCATTAAAACAGCAAAGGTCCTAAGAAATTTGAAGATGGATAGAGGCAGAGAAAGAGAGAGGATTAAATCGCATCAAAATCTTAGTCAACACAGATAATTCAAGATGTTATTTTCACACATGTAAGTTCACACACTAGGTAAGGAAGATTTGTCATAATAAGAACAAACATCACTCAAACGAAGGAGGCGGGGGGCGGGAGGCGGGGGGCGGGGGCTGAGGTAGTTTCAGCGGGCTAAAGTGCTGGTCGCAAAGGGGGCAGGTTCTGGGTTCAAATGTATATATTTTTAAGGGTGGTCTCCACTGGCTGTGGTAAGCTCTGCGGTAAGCCTTGCGATGGTTTGTGCTGGATCTGTAGGTGGTGAGGAATGACGAGGTCCTTGCCTACATGGTCAGTGAATCATGTACTCAGGAACCCGCCACTTCTCACCAACACAGCACCATCGCAAGGCTTACCGCAGAGCTTACCTCAGCCAGTGGATACCACCCTTTATTGTTTACAATGTCTACCCTTTTATAACACCAACTGTTATTGTTGTCTCCACCTGACGGGAGTCAAACACATCAATCTGTCGATTGTGACAGATAGATTCAGAATAAAATAGATAGTGAATAAAACACATTGAAATATCAATTACTTGTGACTTATTTTCCTGTAACAAATCACATTTTCTAGGATGGATGCAGTGCATGGATGTTAATACCAATCTCAGAAATGAAGCCGCCCCCCCCCCCCTCCCCCTCCTCCACCGATTTATAAAGTGTTTTTTTAAAAACTGCTACAAGCCTTGAGTACATCACAAACCCACATTGAGTGACTGGACGGGGACAAACCACTTATCAATGAGTACATAATAGACACACAATAGAACTATTAAGGGGGGTCCCCACTGGCTGCGGTAAGCACTGCGGTACGCCTTGCAATGTTGTTGTGATGGCTCTGTTGAGCTGTTAGAGCCTGAGTTTATGGTCCCGTCAGGCTTAGAGCCCAGTGAGGACCATCAACGAAGGCTCTAATGGCTTTAATTTAGTCCCTGTTAGGTGGTTCACGGGCTTACCGGAAGTTCTCTAGGCATAGAGGGCCAGTCCAGTGGCCACTACCGGTCCCGCTGGCCACTCTGTGCGTCTATAACGGGCCAGCTCAGACCAACCAACGGGGACTAAAGGTGGAGAGGAGTGGCGAGGTGGCCAGTGAACCATATAGGGAGGACCTCGTCACTCCTCCTCTCCACCTACAGAACCATCGCAATGCTTACCGCAGAGCTTATCGCAGCCAGTGGAGACCCCCCTTAATGGTACTGATGAGACCAGGAAATATGAAGATAATAGACTATTGTTAGCCAGTGTGGACATTGGTCAAACGCTGTATGGGCAAATCATTATCTTTGGTTACAGTGACCTTCAGCTACATTAGCTCTTGTTCTCTAAGTAAATAATTATACAAATGAAAAGTCAGAATTATTGATAAGGTTCGCCTTCATCTTTTTTTTTAATATTTAGATATCTTCTAAAATCTAAAATACAGTGGAACCTCCCTATTAAGACCACCCTTGGGACTGAATGATGTGTGGTCTCATAGCGAGGTGGTCTCATTACAGGACTCTAAATCTAATAAGAGGGAATAATTCGGGACTGGGAAAACTGGTCTTAATAGAGGGGCGGTCTCTATAATGAGGTGGTCTTTATGTGAGGTTCCACTGTACAAGAAAGAGAGCTTCCATAAAAGGGACGCTCGGGGAAAAAAATCAAAACAATCCTGGGTCTAAATAGAGCTGCCAAAGTGTACTTCTTTGTGTCATCACAGTTGGATAAAAAAAAAACATTTTTTTATATAAAAAAAAAGGGCTCTCATTCGTGTATTGCTATATATATATAAATACAGGGTTAGATACATCTGTGAGTGATATGTGTTGGAGTGCTTCTTAAATCCTTATTCCATATATTTACACCTTTTGTTAAGGGTTCCCTGGTAGATCTCCATTGGAGAGGGATTACTGGCCCTATTCATTAATTTATACTATGTATATGTTTACTGAATAAAAGTTGTATAATAATAATATTAAAGTTAGACATAAAAATAAATAAATACCTATATGTAACAATTTACACACGGGGAATTTATTGTCATCCCTTGTAATTCAAAGTAGTCTATAAAAAGAACATGATATTTTGAAAGATGGCTCTATCTGTGTGGACAATAAAATTGCCAAGGAATCGTAAGAATGAACAACGAGATCCATTAATTAATCCAACTAATCCTTTAGCAGATATATATATAGTAAATTTTGCAATTTAAATGGTTACCATGGCAATCGCACGCATATTTCAGAATGGATACCCTTCCAAATTTACTATCAGCTGTCAAATTTTGGTACTTCTGTCACAAAAATAGCCATTTTTGCCATGGAAAAGCACCCATAGTGGGGAAAGTTTAAAACATTCTCTATACATTTAGTGGAACATTTTTGAAAATTTGAGATATTTTTTTTTAATTTTAGGTTAAAAATGATGGAATTTTTTTGGGGAAAAAAACAAATTCCATTATTTTCAGAAATACTGATTTCACTAGAAATACTGAAGACTTTCATCCCTGAGAAATAGAAAACTAGTAAATAGAAAAATAGTGAGAGATAAGAACATGGGTATAGTCTGTCCAAAAAGTAGTTGACACGTGATTCCTTAGTCCCTTTAAGGAGAGGGAAAAGTGGGAGAATTTTGACTTCAAACTAATTGCCCCCCGAATCACCGTTTGCGACCGAACATTGCCATTTGCGACCAACCATGGCCAAATGTACAGCTGTACTGTATTGCGCTGCCTCTGTTCTATGTGCAGCAGCTGTTGTTTTACTTAGAAGGAAGGCAGAGCTGGTTATACTGGCCCTGTTTCTCCTTGGTTGATTGCAATGAGCGACTCGCTAGGCAAAGAGAGGACAGGTCCTTGTCATAAATAGAAATCAGAAATCTCCCACTTTTCCCTCCCCTTAAAGGGACTAAGGAATCACGTGTCAACTACTTTTTAGACAGACTATTTAATATGAGTTGAGACCCAGGCCTTAATTAAAAGAAAACAAAAAAAAAACATGATGAGTATGGAGACACACCATTGAGCCTTAACCTATGTTAGCCTACACCAGGTAACTTACAGCCTGGGGGCATGCCACCAGGGGGAGTACAGCTGTAGCACACACTGTAACCACGATTGAGGGGGCGCCACCTGATGCGGCCACCTGGCGGACAGGGGAGAAACGTCACTTGGGTCATTATGTCCAGCCTTTTCACTAATTCATTGATTAATGTATATTGTTGAATCTAATGTATTTTTGTAAAAGAAAATCAATTTTTGTATTCAGGATGGCAGTGTATGTATACACATGCATGCATGCATGTATACATATATGTACATGTATACATATGTATTGTATGTATGTATGTATACATGTATGTATGTATATGTATTGTATGTATGTATGTATTGTATGTATGTATTGTATGTATGTATGTATGTATGTATGTATGTATGTATATGTATTGTATGTATGGATGTATACATGTATGTATGTATACATGTATGTATTGTATGTATGTATGTATGTATACATGTATGTATTGTATGTATGTATACATGTATGTATTGTATGTATGTATGTATGTATGTATACATGTATGTATTGTATGTATGTATGGATGTATACATGTATGTATTGTATGTATGTATGTATTGTATGTATGTATGTATGTATGTATGTATTGTATGTATGGATGTATACATGTATGTATTGTATGTATGTATGGATGTATACATGTATGTATGTATGTATGTATGTATGTATGTATGGTATGTATGGATGTATACATGTATGTATTGTATGTATGTATGGATGTATACATGTATGTATTGTATGTATGTATGGATGTATACATGTATGTATTGTATGTATGTGAGTCAGATTTTCGGAAAATGTACAATTGGCAGCTCTACACATTTAGTGAATTCTGCTAAATTAGGCTGTAATTTGGCCAATACTAGGTAAATTCGAGTATATTTGGCATTGCCTTGATTCTAGCAATCTGTTTGGTTAGGTTAAACTGCATTTTGAAAATCATTTTCGTCTTAAATTGGCATTATTTGATAAGATTGGTGAAGACGAATTGTACATTTTCTGGCGATTTCACCCATGTATGTATGTATGTATGTATGTATGTATGTATGTATGTATGTATGTATGTATGTATGTATGTATGTATGTATACATGTATATTTTGTAGAGACTTGAAGAGGACGAACTGGATTTATATTTAAGTTTCCTTTATTTCTGATATTTCCATTGTGCCTATTTAACTTGCATTCGAGTTTTGACACCCTTCGTCATGTATATATGTACATGCATGTGTTTGTGTATGTATGCACACATACACGTATGTATACACGTATGTATGCGTGTGTGCATGTATGCATGTGTATGCATGTATATATGTGATGTGTTTTAGGAAAATGAGTCATAAGTCGCAAAATTGATATTTTTCAAAGTGTTTTTTTTACAAGATCACATTATCGGAATGTTCTGATTTTTGGGGAGTTTGTCACTTATAGTTCTGTCAATCGATGTTTCAAATTTCAGGACAATCTATGTAATATATCTTCTCGTTTTAAAGGTCCTCATATGGACTACATTTAATTAATTTACTCTTTAGTCATCCCCAGAAATATTACAAACTTTTTTTTCAAAAATAAAAATATCAAACTTAAAATATGGAAATACTGATTAGAATATTGGACTGTTTACTATCATTGGAATCGGCTTGATCTCCTCTTTTCAGATATGATGATATCTCAAAATTCATATTTTGCGACTTATGACTCATTTTCCTAAAACGGGTCACAATATGTGTGTGTATAAGTAAGGGAAAGGGTAGCATTCCTTGCTACAAGAGAAAGTTGTTCAACATTGACCAAACAACTTAACAATGTCCATATAATTATATATGTTTACACAAGAATCATCATAACGAAACCCTCACAAAAGGACCAGCAAACAATCCACTCAATTATGGAGGAATTTTCTTTCCTTTTCACTTCAAGGTTGAAAACTCAATGCCACATATACAAGAACAATGCACCTGCATGTTTTTTTAAAAATAAAGATCCAATGTTGGACAAAAAAACCCAACAAAATCAATGCACCTGCTGCATTGATTCTTGCCCTGTCTGCCCATGCTTTGTGATTAAGAAAAAGATGATCATTAAAGACTCTGCTGTTATACTGTAATCAAGTAGGGAGTGGTTATACCCTACTCTGTGATGTAGGATATATGATCCGTTTGTTACAAACGAGATAATAGGGAGGTTCAGCAAGCAAACCTATCTCAAATACGTAACCGTATCCGTATCTTTTTTGTGAATTACGTTGCAGTTTTATGTATAAAAGATAAATTGTGAGATGAAATATTTTGCTTGATATGTTACGTTACGTTTTTCCCGTCGTGTTTAGCGTATGTTTGTATATATCAAGACATACGAATACGTTTACGTTTACGTAGATTTGCTGAACCTCTCTATTATCTTTTGCCATGCGTTGATGGAGTGGACAGGTAGAAGAGCGGGAAGAAAGTTAATATGCGGCTGCGTCCAGAATTGATTATATTAATACGCAATCAATACTCAGCGGCGGGCGGTGCTGGCAAAAGCTATTTAAGGACTGTTCATTTTTAACCTCTGGGGGCGGGGGATTCTGAGGGAGGCATCTTTTTTACACCGACTCTGAAGGGGGGGGGGGGGCGTGCAGGCTCTAAAAGTGTGGGGGGCATCTTTTTTTACACAGACTCTGAAGGAGGGGGGGGGGGGCAACTGTTTTTGTGCAGGCTCTAAAAGTGTGTGTGGGGGGGGGCATCTTTTTTTGCAGACTCAGAATTATAATGATGATTGTAGGGGCCATCATAACATTTTGCACAAAATTTCAAGAGGGGGGGGGGGGCAAGGAATTTTGCACAATACTTTAAGGGAATGTCATAAGATTTTGCACAAGAATTTTTCGCAAATTCTCTCCCCCCCCCCCCTCCCCACGGTTAATTATGAACAGTCGCTAATAGAAGCGGCAGGGACAAACAGTATGTACCTCCATCTGGGTAGAGATCTGAAAATATCCACAATTACCAATCTACAGTATATTCCATATAACCTAGACAATAACTAGCAAATCGGGGCACTACTGTAAACCTATTTATATAGTGTAAACCTATTTATTTTCGCGCAGATAAATTTTCGCGCACTACGTACTTTGACACCTTTTCGTGCCGATTTAAATTCGCGCAGCAAAGAAGTCTTACACATTGTTTATGCAATAATTATACCTTTCGCGCAGGATTTATTTTCGCGCACAAAGGTGGGTGCGCGAAAATAGCGAAAATAAATATTGCGCAAACATTAATACGTTTACAGTATTCGCGCTGCTAAATTTCCTTCTTCACATATTTTCGAGCAGACATAAATTCGCGCACCAACACTCCCTCCTACAATGACACAACGTAATGTTTGCACACACTTTAAATTCGCTCACATAAAGGTGAGAGCGAAAATAAATACAGCATGACAATAAATACTTTTGAAGTACACAGGCAGGACGCCACCGGTGCGATATCACTGCGATATGATATGCGATGCGATATAAATATCGCATGTGACAAAAAAATCGGGAGATACAATGCGCTACAAACATTATTTTTACTCTTTCCATGTCACATGTGAGGGTATGATGAATCTGGAAACGTAGAGAACAGTCTAGGCCCAAAGTTGAGAGAGTCCCTTCAAACTAAGGGAAAGCCTCTCGCTACACACCACAAAATACCATAATAATCCCATTAGGCGCCTACTCCCCGACCAGACAAGTCATTAGCGCAGTAGGCGTCCAATCCGTGCCAGGGTTTGAACCCATGACATACTCATTTCACCAAGCCGACCAAGCGCTATAGACCTTTATTCTTGAAATGTTTTTTTTAAAAGAATATCATTCCGCCATATAGAGACGGCAAAACTAAGTTTAAAATGCATATAAGTTGGAAGTGGTTGCCAGAATCTAAGTTAGAGGGATTGTTAACCACTTGTAGAATGTGTGGTCTGTCATTTTCACAGTATCATAATATTATACTGATGCTAAGACACAGTATCGTAATACTATACTGATGCTAAGACACAGTATCATAATACTATACTGATGCTAAGACACAGTATCATAATACTATACTGATGCTAAGACACAGTATCATAATACTATACTGATGCTAAGACACAGTATCATAATACTATACTGATGCTAAGACACGGTATCATAATACTATACTGATGCTAAGACACAGTATCATAATACTATACTGATGCTAAGACACGGTATCATAATACTATACTGATGCTAAGACACAGTATCATAATACTATACTGATGCTAAGACACGGTATCATAATACTATACTGATGCTAAGACACAGTATCATAATACTATACTGATGCTAAGACACAGTATCATAATACTATACTGATGCTAAGACACAGTATCATAATACTATACTGATGCTAAGACACAGTATCATAATACTATACTGATGCTAAGACACGGTATCATAATACTATACTGATGCTAAGACACAGTATCATAATACTATACTGATGCTAAGACACAGTATCATAATACTATACTGATGCTAAGACACAGTATCATAATACTATACTGATGCTAAGACACAGTATCATAATACCATACTGGTGCTAAGACACAGTATCATAATACTATACTGATGCTAAGACACAGTATCATAATACTATACTGATGCTAAGACACAGTATCATAATACTATACTGATGCTAAGACACAGTATCATAATATTATACTGATGCTAAGACACAGTATCATAATACTATACTGATGCTAAGACACAGTATCATAATACTATACTGATGCTAAGACACAGTATCATAATACTATACTGATGCTAAGACACAGTATCATAATACTATACTGATGCTAAGACACAGTATCATAATACTATACTGATGCTAAGACACAGTATCATAATACTATACTGATGCTAAGACACTTGCCAGTGATAGCATTATGGCTCAGATCATCAGAAAATGTACCATCGGCAGTCTGACACATTTGGTAAATGTTGCTAAATTAGACAAAAAAAATGATAACAAGTAAAAGTTAAACAGCTTTGGATTTTCGCCTCAGGGGCTAAAATAAGGTCGACAGACAGATTGCTTTGCTAATAAGCGTTTTCACCATTTATTTATTTATTCTATTTTTTTAACTTGTTCGCCTGCAAAGACCTGCAAAGCTTTTGCAGTTTAGCCTCGCCAGCTGCAAAGCAGCAGGTAGGTTGGCAGCTAGTTGGCATCTTTGCAACCTAACAGTTAGAATTCTATAAATAGAAATGAGAATCGTCAGCCATAATATTGTAGTCAGGCAGGGGGTAAATGGGAGAACTTTGAGATTCTAAACTTTGAGATTCTAATCTTTTTCCTCTGTTAAACATCATTTTATACTTATGAATATACATCAAACCTAAGCATACATCAGATGGGCTCATGAAAGGGATACTAAAGTGAAAGGAGGGGGAGGTAATTAGATAGCTATAATATAGTCTGATGAAAGAGAACAGATGTGGACCAGGATTTGAATGGATTACTTTATCTTTATGGGTCAGATTTTCAGAAAATGTACAAATATCAGCTCTTGAACCATACAAATATATTACTTATAATGGCTAATATACATCACACAACGATGATCCAAACACTAATATTCATCTCTTTTTCAGTAGAATATTAAGATGATGAGTTACTTAAGTAAATCATAGATTTTTAAAAATTGAAAGATTGTAGAACAACAGCTGTCACAGGTCTGTCATCTCTTAATTACCTTGGGGGCAGGGCAGATAAGGTTAGAGGCTAGTCTGGGTGATAGGGAGGAGAAGGCCTTATTACACCCCTGTGCTGTTGCTTCCTATACCTTCAGCATTGTATGTCACACTTGGTCAAAGTGGTGCATAACATGTGAGTTATGTCACCCTGGGGACATACAACAAGTAGGTCCGCCCAAAACGTAAATTACTTCTTTTATTTTTAATAATTTATATTTTTTATTTATTAATGGGGTGTAATAAATATGGAACAAAGCTCGGGTGAAGTCTGTACACTTGTTAGTGACCTCGGGAGCGCAGAAGATCTCGGGCTAACGCCCTCTAACTTCCCGCGCTCCCTCGGTCAATAACAAGTGTACAGACTTCCCCCTTGCTAGGTTCCATCTATATCTCCCAAGGGTGGCGAGGGCGGTGAAGCGCTGAGGGCGGCGAGGGCAAGGGCGGGGATTAGGGCAGAGAAGAGAAGATTATCCCCATTCCATTGGAGATCTCAGCCAATTTAGAACGTGAAAGAGACTGCGAAAATTTCAAACAATTTTGTTCGTTTTGAAAAGGAAAAAAATAAATTAAATTTCCGAAAATTAAACAAGAAGGTGGCGGTCTGGCTATATCTGGGTCAGATTTTCAGAAAATGTACAATTGACAGCTGTGCACTTTTAGTAAACTCTGCTAAATTAAGCTGCAATTTGGTCAATACTAGGTAAATTCGAGTATATTTGGCATTGCATTGACTCTAGCAATCTGTTTGGTTAGGTAGAACTGTGTTTTGAACTTTATTTTCGTCTGAAATTCGGGTTATTTGAGAAGATTGGTGAAGGTGAATTGTACATTTTCTAAAAATCTGACCCACCTGATGAATGGAAACATCTAACAATGAAGGACAATTCATGCAGCTATAAAAAGGAAGATCTCTTATCTAAAGGAATGTCAATTAGCAACCTGATCTGCCGACGAAAAGTCTTCGTATACTCTCTTCTGAGTAAAAATAAAAAGGTCTGTCGACCTAATTAAATAATAGATATATTTGAATATATCTAGTATTGCCTTGTTTCAAAATATCTGTCCAGTTTATATTGAACTGTATTTTGATCCTCCATTTTGCCTTAAGGGGCATTATTTGAGAGGATTTGGGAAGGAACAATTGTACATTTTCTGACGATCTGACCCTTATATATCATGTCACATGTGTCTTCTATCTTGCCCTCAAAAGGTCATTAAATGGACAATTTTAGAAAATTTAGGGGATTAATACGCAATCTCGTCCATTAAATATTCAATTACTGGGTTTGAAAGTAAAAAAAATGCAAATGCATCATCATACATCGTTGATGGTGAAAGAATAGCAAAAAATATCATCAAAAGATTAATCACATATTTTTGCATTAGAGGTTCCCTGAGTCTATATGTGCTGTGTTTCAGGAAAATGGGTCATAAGTCGCAAAAAATTGATTTTGAGATATTATTATATTTGAAAAGATGAGATGAAGCTGATTCCAATGATAGTAAACAGTCTAATAAAATAATAAGTATTTCTAGATTTTAAGTTTGATATTTTCGTTTTTGAAAAAAATATTTCTGGGGGTCATTAAACAGTAAAGTCACTAAATGAAGTCCATATAAGGACCTTTAAAACGAAAGGATATATTACATAGATTGTGAAATTTGAAACATCGATTGACATAACTATAAGTGACACACTCTATAAAAATCAGAAGATTCCAATAATGTGATCCTGTGAAAAAAACGCTTTGAAAAATATCAATTTTGCGACTTATGACTCATTTTCCTGAAACACATCACATATGGATTAAACTGCACCCATATAAGGATGGATGTACACTCGAGTGACTATGCATACCCCAACAGACAAAAGTTTAAATGATTTGGTACCAAGAGTGGGTTTATCGAAGGAGATATTTTAGTAGTAAATGGGGCTGTAATGTGGTCGAGTATATGTACTTGTATCACGTAGAGTGGCTACCAGGGAACACCAATACTATATGGGTCAGATTTTCAGAAAATGTACAATTGGCAGCTGTACACATTTAGGAAATTCTGCTTAATTAGACTGAAAAATGATGAATACCGGGTATATCTGAGTATATTTTGTATCGCATTGAATCAAAGTATCAGTTCTGTTATGTTAAACTGCATTTTGAAGCTCTTTATTGTCTTAAATGTGGGTTATTTGAGAGGATTGGTGAAGGCGAATTGTACATTTTCTGAAGATCTGACCAATTATATATATACAGGACTGCTACTGCACCCACCTTCACTGATGGTATGGAGCACTAGAATAACCCACTAGGATGCAGCATATAATGGGTCAGATAATCAGAAAATGTACAATTGGCAGCTCTACACATTCAAATGTTGCAAAATTTGGCTGAAAATGATAACTATATAAGGTATATTTGATTATATTTGGTAATGAGTTGAATCATTATGTCAGTTCCGTTATGTTGAACTGTATTTTGAACTTTATTTTTGTGTTAAATTTGGGTTTTTGGAGAGGATTGTTGAAGGCGAATTGTACATTTTCAGGCGATTTGACCCATATATCTATCTATAGGCTTATGTTTATTGTTGTTACCCACACTCCTAGCACACCTTTAGTAGATAGACAATAAACTTACAGCAAATACTCCTGAGAGATATTTATATTTATATCGATTTATATGGGCTATGCCATCCAGTTTGCAAATGGGTCAGATTTTCAGAAAATGTACAATTGGCAGCTGTACACATTCAGTAAATTTTGCAAAATTACGCTGCAATTTGGTCAATACTAGGTAAATTCGAGTATATTCGGCATTGCATTGATTCTAGCAATCTGTTTGGTTAGGTTGAACTGTATTTTGAACTTTATTTTCGTCTGAAATTTGGGTTATTTGAGAAGATTGGCGAAGATAAATTGTACATTTTCTGAAAATCTGACCCAAATACTGATTTCAGTAGCAGTGTGTCACCTAGTGAATTCGGGAGCGAGAGACCGTCGGTCTCTGCCAGTAACAGTGGAGACCGAAAACATTTTACAAAGACCAAAAAAAACGTCTGGGTCATAGACAGGTGTTGAAATGAGTGTTGTTTTAGTGTATACTACTGTGTTTAAGGGCCATCTAAATAGTCACCATAAATATACCATTTAAATGTTTGATTTCATTCAATTATCAAAGAAGGTAATACAAATAAATGCAAATTCAAAATTAGTTTGCAAATTAAGACTTTCAGATTCGACAAGAATATATAGAAGTAAACATTTCATCACTTGGATATTTCATTGGAGACTGTCGGGCCCTGATAAATATCAATCTCAGAGACCGACGAACATTGTGTGGAGACCAGGGCGTCGGTCTCTGGGTGATGTGGCACACTGCAGTAGAATACTGAATGCTTACTGCCTCCCTGTACAGTGCAGTAGAATACTGAAGGCTTACTGCCTCCCTGTACAGTGCACTGCAGTAGAATACTGAAGGCTTACTGCCTCCCTGTACAGTGCACTGCAGTAGAATACTGAAGGCTTACTGCCTCCCTGTACAGTGCACTGCAGTAGAATACTGAATGCTTACTGCATCCCTGTACTGTGCACTGCAGTAGAATACTGAAGGCTTACTGCCTCCCTGTACTGTGCACTGCAGTAGAATACTGAATGCTTACTGCATCCCTGTACAGTGCACTGCAGTAGAATACTGAATGCTTTACTGCCTCCCTGTACAGTGCAGTAGAATACTGAAGGCTTACTGCCTCCCTGTACAGTGCACTGCAGTAGAATACTGAATGCCTCCCTGTACAGTGCACTGCAGTAGAATACTGAATGCTTACTGCCTCCCTGTACTGTGCACTGCAGTAGAATACTGAATGCTTACTGCCTCCCTGTACAGTGCACTGCAGTAGAATACTGAATGCTTACTGCATCCCTGTACAGTGCACTGCAGTAGAATACTGAATGCTTTACTGCCTCCCTGTACAGTGCAGTAGAATACTGAAGGCTTACTGCCTCCCTGTACAGTGCACTGCAGTAGAATACTGAATGCTTACTGCCTCCCTGTACTGTGCACTGCAGTAGAATACTGAATGCTTACTGCCTCCCTGTACAGTGCACTGCAGTAGAATACTGAATGCTTACTGCCTCCCTGTACTGTGCACTGCAGTAGAATACTGAATGCTTACTGCCTCCCTGTACTGTGCACTGCAGTAGAATACTGAATGCTTACTGCCTCCCTGTACAGTGCACTGCAGTAGAATACTGAATGCTTACTGCATCCCTGTACAGTGCACTGCAGTAGAATACTGAATGCTTTACTGCCTCCCTGTACAGTGCAGTAGAATACTGAAGGCTTACTGCCTCCCTGTACTGTGCACTGCAGTAGAATACTGAAGGCTTACTGCCTCCCTGTACAGTGCACTGCAGTAGAATACTGAATGCCTCCCTGTACAGTGCAGTAGAATACTGAAGGCTTACTGCCTCCCTGTACTGTGCACTGCAGTAGAATACTGAAGGCTTACTGCATCCCTGTACAGTGCACTGCAGTAGAATACTGAATGCCTCCCTGTACAGTGCACTGCAGTAGAATACTGCAGGCTTACTGCCTCCCTGTACTGTGCAGTAGAATACTGAAGGCTTACTGCATCCCTGTACAGTGCACTGCAGTAGAATACTGAATGCCTCCCTGTACTGTGCACTGCAGTAGAATACTGCAGGCTTACTGCCTCCCTGTACTGTGCAGTAGAATACTGAAGGCTTACTGCCTCCCTGTACAGTGCACTGCAGTAGAATACTGAAGGCTTACTGCCTCCCTGTACAGTGCACTGCAGTAGAATACTGAATGCTTACTGCCTCCCTGTACTGTGCACTGCAGTAGAATACTGAATGCTTTACTGCCTCCCTGTACTGTGCAGTAGAATACTGAAGGTTTACTGCCTCCCTGTACAGTGCACTGCAGTAGAATACTGAAGGCTTACTGCCTCCCTGTACAGTGCACTGCAGTAGAATACTGAATGCTTTACTGCCTCCCTGTACTGCGGGGTTTGAACCCACACCACACACCTGTGGGTTCAGAGCCAACACTTTCGTCCATAGCGCCACCCCTCCACGCTCATGATAAGGCAATAGGGGATTTGCATAGATGCCATTTTGAATCTTGATTCGCATGGAATTATTATAGCAAATGGTACGATGGAGGGTTCAAACTGATCGAGACCCGTCAGAAAACGGGACGAACCCCGAAGGGGTGAGTTCCCGTTTTCTGACGGGTTGAGATCAGTATGAACCCGAACAGAGTGCCATTTGCTATTTATTACACACTCCATTAGTATGTTAAAAAGTAAATTTAACTTATTTAGCCTATAGTTTAGCTCGAGGAGGCTTGATTCACCGCAATTTGTAGGCCTAAGTTACGCGGTCGGGACGACGTCATCTGGCCTACGCTGCACCAATGAAATTGCGTCTTTACCCAAACTGATCACGTATGCAGTTTGGGTTAACCGAACTGCACCCCCAAACTGCACCTTTCTAACTGCTCATGTGTGTAATAATGGGACTAATGGTACTGTTAAGTCGTGAAGACACGCCCCCTCCGCCGGTAGAGTTGCTCCTGGTCTTGCGCTCGACCCAGGAAGCTAGCATATTTTCTACAGTACAATGTAAAATCTATAGAAAATATGTTTTGTTCAGCATGGACTATTTAACAGTGATCTAATGTCAATAGCCATGGGCTATAATGTATGTTTTCATAACCCAAGTCCCCATCTTTACCATTGTGCATTTGTTTAAGATATATCATTTATAAAGCTATGATATTGGTAAAAATATTCTTGCAATTTTTTATAAAAATGTAGCCAAATATTTATCTATCCCAGGATGCACTGTAACAGACATGCGCAGTGGCACATGCAAATCCCCTATTGTACATACTCTATTGGACTGAACTATAAATATCTTCTATAAATAGCCCAAACTTTTATTATCAATTTTTTAAAAATGATTTGAAACTATTTGAAAGTAAATTCTAGCACTAGTAGCAAGCAATTAGATTATGCATGGCCTCCCGATGCATCATGGGAGAATAACTAGGTCGAGCTGACCTAGAATAGGGTAGCAGACAATACAACAGTTGTACCAAGTTGAGGGATAAGTAGGTCAAATTGAGTCAAGGTCAAATTGAGTCAAGGACATATGTTCATTATTGCCACAATTCTGTATTCCAGTAAACATCATACACAAGGACCTCTATATCGACTATGTGGGTCACATTTTCAGAAAATGTACAATCAGCAGCTGTACATATTCAGTAAATTCTGCAAAATTAGGCTGTGATTTGGCCAATACTAGGTAAATTCGAGAATATTTGGCATTGCATTAATTTTGACCTTTGGTTAGGTTGAACTGTATTTTAAACGTCATTTTCGTCTGGAATTTGTGTTATTTGAGAAGATTGGTGAAGTTGTACATTTTCTGAAAATCTGACCCATATCAAGAGCATTGCCCCAGGCAACATGGGAAGCTGCCAGGACAATTACAATCTCTAGGAAATAGTATGTGGGTCAAATCGTCAGAAAATGTCCAATTCGCCTTCACCAATTTACTCAAATAATCCAAATTCAAGATAAAAATACAGTTCATAATAAAGGAACTGATATTATGATTCAACTCATTACCAAATATAACCAAATATAGATAATATTTATCATTTTCAGCCTAATTTTGCAGCATTTGATGAATGTGTAGAGTTGCCAATTGTACATTTTCCGACGATCTGACCCAAGAATAGCTGGAAAATCACTGGCTTGAGTGTTTGAGCTTTGATAGATTGAATGAAATGAAATGCAATTTCTTTATATTTCAAATACAAATATGGTCTTACAGAAAGACGGACGATGCAACACTGATTTCACCTGGCAACAAAATTATACAACGTATAGACTCGCATAGTCTGTTTATGGCATTACATTAAAATCATAATCCTTAACTATAATTCCAATTATATACCAATAAACAGACCAAATCATTCCTTAATCAGCCCCTATGGTGTCTTCCATTAAACCAATTTCCCTGCAATATGGCTGAACAGGAAGTGACGTATTACAAGTCCACCAAACAGGAAGTGACGTACGTATGACATAAACTTAAAATGAAATCAAATTATCAGACATATATGGGTCAGATTTTCAGAAAATGTACACATTAATTTAATTCAGTTAAATTAGGTAGCAATTTGGTCAATACTAGGTAAATTCGAGTATATTTGGCATTGCATTGATTCTAGCAATCTGTTTGGTTGGGTTGAACTGTATTTTGAATTCTTTTTTTTCGTAAGAAATTTGGGTTATTTGAGAAGATTGGCGAAGTTGAATTGTACATTTTCTCAAAATCTGACCCATATATAAGAGAACTAAATTGGCTGAACCAACACTAGGGAAGTGATCTATCCATATATTCACCTCCTAATTGTGGAAAATCAAAGGGTCTCCGCGCTTTTGGACTCTTCCAGGCTTTTCCAGGCCTTTCCAGTTCCATTTTAGTGACTTTTAAGTCCGATATTAATCATTTTTCAGAACCTTAATGATGGGACCTGGGGGCTGTAGTTATTGTTATCACAGACCAATAATGTATTTAACAATATTCATATTGTATATCAATCAACGTTTTTCGACTTTTAATTTGTAATAATTTACTGTAAGGTGTGAGAGGGACCAGTCAGGGGAAAGTGTACAGCGAGAAACAGAGTATCTTCAAGGCCGTTTAATGGACTCCCAACACAATTCAAGGCGCATAAAATGATTTTTCAGGCCCTGCGACCAAAATGACCATTTCCAGGCCTTGAATTAATTTGTCCAAATTCAAGGCTTCTTCTCCAGGCCTCACGGAGACCCTATTATAACATAATAATATTGCACTAGAAGGGGGCCGTCTTATTGCTTATTCCACTAGAAGGGGGGCCATCTTACCAGCAATGGTTTGTTTCTCTGCATGCTCCATATCTACATAGTCGGTCGGGGTGTCGTCCGAGTGAAGTGTCTGTAGTAACCGTGTGGTGGTATAGGAGGTGGACTGTAGTGCAATACTCATGTACTTCTGGCGGATCAGTAGCGCCTTTACCAACGCCTTGGACGCTATATGCAGATCTTCCATGGCAACCTAGCAAACAACAAGAGGAAATCACACTTAAAACTCCGTTCTCAGCTTATTCAAATAAAGGTTGAGTGAGTGAGATTGGTGGCTTTACGCCCTTATCAACACTTTGAAGTGTTATATCAAGGGCAGGAGAGCTGAGAGGGAGGCAGTTTATGATCATACCCAGGAAATAGAGATAGAGAAGAAGGGAGAGAGAGACAGAGAAAAGAGACAGAAAGGCACTTTAAGGTCTTACCCAGGACCTATTCAAATAAAAGAATGGACTTAAAATATATGATGTGTCATAGGAAAATGAGCAAGCAACAAGAGGAAATTGTCACGATCCATAATGCCATTATATAAGGTTACGTAATATCACCTAATTATAT
This sequence comes from Sthenelais limicola, assembly GCA_942159475.1. Lineage (NCBI taxonomy): Eukaryota > Metazoa > Annelida > Polychaeta > Phyllodocida > Sigalionidae > Sthenelais > Sthenelais limicola. The sequence goes on from OW804102.1 coordinate 51,227,885, forward strand.
GTCATATATTACCAAATATTATTATATAAGGTTACATTGAATAATGAATATTATATTAATTATGCAAGGTGACTAGGACAAGTCTAGTTCATATCAGGTAGTTCGTGTAACACTCCATAGGGGGTCACCCTGACCCACCTACGGGTTCAACCCAACTCTAAGGTACCTGATTGGTCAGCCACTAATTATATCTCATTGGTTAATTAACTTAAGAAGGCTGACCCAGATAATAATCCAAAATCACACTTAAAACTCCGTTCTCAGCTTATTCAAATAAAAGAATGGACTTAAAAATATGTAATGTGTCATAGGAAAATGAGTCACAAGTCGCAAAATTGTCATTTTTCAAAGTGATTTATCCACAAGATCTCTTAATTTTGTATGAATGTTCTCATTTTTAGGGGTATCGACCACTTTGAGTTACAAGTATGACTACATGCATCAAATTTCAAGACAGTGTATTAAATATATCCACGCATTTCTAAGATCATCCCATGGAGTATATTTAGTTACTTTACTAGTAATTGTCTGCCAAGATTTATCAAACTTAAAATATAGAGACATTTATTAGATGTCCTACTATTTACTATCATTAGAATCGGCTTGATACAAATTAATGACTCCTGAGAAAAAGGCGATTTAATATACAGCAAATCCTGTAAAGGCCGCCTAAGGAACTCAGCTGGAGTGTCCACTAATGTGAAGTATTCGGAATAGCGAGGGGTCACACACTGTCCGCCGTGCAACTGATACTATAGTGACTAACACGTTCAAGCTGATACATATATATCATATCACATTGACATTGCACCCTTAATATGTCACCTTATCCCTGACAATTATAATTAAGTCCTGAAGGCATAATATTGGAGGGATATTCGATACAGGCTCTGTTCCTGGCCATCTCTATACTCACAACATTCTTCATTGCTAGAACTGAATGTAGCTAGACACAGCAGTGGATGGAAGACCATGTTTATTCTCTATTGAATCATTACTATGATATGTAATTGAACTCCATTAATTCGTCGCGTCAGTGCAAAAAAGTTGTAACTGACAGCAATAAGGTTGTATCTGGCAGATACAACCTTATTGCTCTAGACATTCTAGGGTAAAAAGGTTGTATCTAGACTTTTTTGAATGTGGGTTTCTTAACTTTTGAGGTCCCATAGCTAAGAACTTGTCCATGCAAAAGTGCTGTATCTGCACTCCCAATACAAACGCCTACAGAGCCCAATTTCATAAGGTTGTATCTACAGGGCCCCTGATTTCTTCCGAGCAATAAGGTTGTATCTGCCAGATACAACCTTAGTTTGAAATTTTCTTTTGCCTCTCTTGAAAAATGACATAATATCAGTTACAACCTTTTTGCACTGATGCGACGAATTGTAACATTCATTGTACACTGTGCATGTCTACGATTCAATTGTTATTTAATGAAGGATTAGCTGTTTACAAATTCGAAATAAAAATAAATAAATTGGCCAATGCTTCTTCAACTAAGCATTCTATGTAATGCAAATTTCAAGCATATTGAGTTTTAGTAACTGAATAGTTTACCAGCCTAGGCGAAGCTGTGAGTGAGTGAGTGAGTAATGGTTGCTTAATGCCATGACAACATCCATGTGGAGTCATATTCATGGCAATTAACCGAAGTTGTTTTCAGTGGTTTCCTTTTATTTCATGAATCAAAATACAGTTCTACACAACCAGACACATTGTTTGAATCAATGCAATACCAAATATACTCAGGATAATACCTAGTATTTACCATTTTCAGCTAAATCTAGGGAAGTTTACTAAATGTGCAGAGGCTAGAGTTGCCCATTGTACATTTCCTGACGACTTCACCCATATGAGGGTCAGATTTTCACAAAAATGTACAATTGGCAACTCTACACATTTAGTAAATTCTGCTAAATTAGACTGAAAAATCGTCAATACTAAGTATATCAGAGAATATTTAGTATTGCCTTGATTCAAACAATCGGTTTGGTTAGGTTGAACTGCATTTTTAACCTGATTTTTGTCTTAAATACGGGTTATTTGAGAGGATTGGTGAAGGTCAATTGTACAATTCCTGGCGATTTCACCCATGAATGTATTTGTATTTAAGATTTTTATTCAGGCAAAACATTATGTACAAGTACAGTATTCTCAGAATTCGCTGATTTCTAATAATTTCTATCTATTTTACAGCATCAAAAAGATTTTTAGTGGCAATAAGTTCACATAAATTTACTAATAGTTTAAAACTAACATAAGATATGGGTATATCGATAATTAAAACATAGTCACTTATAATAGATGTATATAAAAACAAACACCTGCGCGTTGTTCAAATCATGACAGTCAGTGAGAGTGCATGTGATGCAATTGTTGGTGCCTATAGGAAGCCATTACAACCATTCAGTGTGCCATTAACTCCATTACAGTCTAGCAAGTCCTGGGGGGGTGTGGGGGGGGGGGGGGGGCAGCAGACCCACTTGAACTATCCAGTTGCTTCGTCTAGCCCACAGCTGCAATACGAGCATACCTTCATATATAGGTTGAAGTCGCCAGAAAATGTACAATTGACCTTCACCAATCCTCTCAAATAACCCCGATTTCAGACGAAAATAAAGTTCAAAATACAGTTCAACCTAACCAAACAGATTGCTAGAATCAATGCAATATCGAATATACTCGAATTTACCTAGTATTGACCAAATTTTATCCTAATTTAGCAGAATTTACTAAATGTGGACAGAGTTGCCAATTGTGCATTTTCTGAAATTTGACCCTATAACGTATCGTTTTGCACCCAGTGGCAAGGAGCGTTGTGGGTTGAACCCCGCTGTGGGCAGCAGGTGTACTATTTGTCGTCCAGTACTAGGGTCAGATTTTCAGAAAATGGACCTATTGGCAGTTCTACATATTTAGGAAATTCTGCTATTAGGCTGGATAAAATAGTCCATGTGGAACATGCCATGTTTTCTATAGATTTTACACCGTACCATTAGTCCCATATATAATTCCATGCAAACCAAGATTCAAAATGGTGGCTATGCAACTCCCCTATTGTACATGAAAACAGAATTTATTCCTTAGATTTGTGTATTTGATAATCCCCAGCGTATTGAAGATCCCTTCACTTCTCTTTAGAAAAACTACTTCAAAGTCCACAATGGAGTCCTCCAGAGTTATTATGATACGAATTTGAATGATTTAATAAAATTAATGCATGTATAACTTGTGAATCGTATATAATACTGTTATTTAATATTCCACGTTGGGTAGGTATTTAATCGTTGCCCCTGATTTGCAGGTGAGTTAAATCAAGCAATTGCTTATTCTGCAAATCCCCTATAGGGAGGGGGGCGGGGCTCATCACTATACGGGTCAGATTTTCAGAAAATGTACAATTCACTTTCAACAATCCTCTCAAGAATCCCAAATTTCAGACGAAAATAAAGTTCAGAATACAGTGCAACCTAACCAAACAGATTGCTAGAATCAATGCAATGCCGAATATACTCGAATTTACCCAGTATTGACAAAATTGCAGCCTAATTTAGCAGAAATTACTAAATGTGTACAGCTGCCAATTGTACATTTTCTGAAAATCTGACCCATACAGAGCTCAGGCAAAACACCCTATTAGGGCAAACAGGGATGAGGTGAGTGAGAGTAGCATCAGGCCATTCGCTCAGTGCTTTGAGGTGTGTCTCGCTATAAATATATACAAAAGCAGAGTATCTCTAGGTCCTTCCCCTGACCTGAGTATGGCTCATAAATATCTATATCTATGTTACATATCTTATACTTTCATATTGTAGTGTGGGAAGGGATAGAGGTAGGGGCACAGGTGGTATTTGGGTAAGATTTTCAGAAAATGCACAATTGGCAGCTGTATACATTTAGTAAATTCTGCTAAATTAGGCTGCAATTTGGTCAATACTAGGTAAATTCGAGTATATTTGGCATTGCATTGATTCTAGCAATCTGTTTGGTTAGGTTGAACTGCATTTTGAACTTTATTTTCGTCTGAAATTTGGGTTATTTGAGAGGATTGTGAAGCTGAATTGTACATTTTCTGAAAACTTGACCCATTTATGTTTAAATGGGGTTAACAAGTTTGGAACTGAAACAGGCCTGATCTTAAATACTAATGAGCTAGGGGGAGAGTAGGGGGTTTGGTGGAGGTAACCCTGGAGGAGGGGGCAAGCTGCAACTGCCCCTTGTCATTCTGTTCATCTCTGATTTGAAACATGTGCCTCTTGTTAATTATTTAACCACAGTCTCCTCCATCTCATCCTGGAGTAATTCTCCCTCAGCTCCTTGTTATCTGAACTGCCTAAACAATTCTAAAAGCACTCTGATCTTCCAATTATACCTAGGCATTGTGATGCAAGTCACTCAAAAAATGTCTCTCTAAAATACCTCCACCAGACCGGAGCTTCTCCACCATGTGTTAAGATATCTTAACATCTACGGGCCAGCAGGGGAGTAGATTTTTTTTTTTTTTTTTTTTTTTTTTAGAAACGTTTATTAATCGTTAATTAATCGTTAATTTTTTTAGAAACGTTTATTAACCCTAGTGTTGTCAGTGATATTACTTATTTTAATCTTTCAATGTTTCGACCAAAGTTGGTCAATCAAATTTGCGCCATTTCTGAAAATCTTAGAATTCTTTGTTGAAATTTTGGGGTTAGAAATGATGTAATCTGGTGGAAATTCAACAACTTTTATAAGTTTTCAAAAATACTGATTTCAGTATAATTAAAGACTGAAGACAGTCATCCCTGGAACCAGCATGATGAGTGCTATAGTGGAGGTGTCGAGTTACTCGATGAGCAAGTGGGTCAGATCGTCAGAAAATGTACAATTCGCCTTCAACAATCCTCTTAAATAACCCTAATTTAAGACAAAATAAAGTTTCAAACACAGTTAAGCATAGCCAGACAGGTTTTGGGAAGCAACACAACACAAAATAAATTTAGAAACGTAGTATTTATCATTTTTAGCCTAATTTTGCAGAATTTACTAAATGTGTAGAACTGCCAATTGTACATTTTCTCAAAATCTGATCCTTATATAAGTCGTCAGGAAGCTCTAGCCTCTACACAATTAGTAAACTTCCCTAAATTTAGCTGAAAATGGTAAATACTAGGTATATCCTGGGTATATTTGGTATTGCATTGATTCAAACAATGTGTTTGAGTGAGTGAGATTGGTTGCTTTACGCCCTTATCAACACATTTAATATGGTTATATCAAGGGCGGGAGAGCTGCATGAGAGAGAGGCAGTTTATGATCTTACCCAGGAAATAGAGATAGAGAAGAAGTGAGAGACAGAGACAGAGAAAAGAGACAGAAAGGCACTTCATGGTCATACCCAGGACCATGGTTGTGTAGAACTGTATTTTTTAACCTCATTTGGAAAAACTGTGCTGAAAAAGTAATGGAATGTGACGACAACAACAGCAACAACAACAACAACAACACCTTATCAACACATTTAATATGGTTATATCAAGGGTGGGAGAGCTGCATGAGAGAGAGGCAGTTTATGATCTTACCCAGGAAATAGCGATAGAGAAGAAGGCAACAACGACAACAACAACAACAACAACTACTCACCCCACTGCTGTCCTCCCCAGTAATCTTGACCCGCTGGAATAGCGGGGTGTTGTCTTGACATTCTGCCTCTATGGCTTGGACGGAGTCGAGATTGGGTAGCGATGAGGCACTGTCTTTAACGGGTTCTCCCACTGGAGGCATGTTAGCTTCCATCTGAAGTCTGCAAGCCAGAGTGAATGGCTGAGAGTGAGCTATAGATACAATACCCAGGAGGGAGTGTAGGATAGTAGTAGTAGTATAAGGGGTTCAGGTGTGCTTATAACCTATACCCCAGTTATACCAGGCACTATACATGATGCTTATATAGGTACAGTTGGGTTGCAGAGGTAGGACAAGCCACTAGAGCAGTTGGAAGTACTTGTAGGTAGAGTCTGAGTGGTGGTAGAATCCTCTAATAAATGAATAAACTTGTCTACTGATAATAATAAAACCCAGTAGATAAGAGAGTGGTGGTGGTGGTGGTGGTGGATTATAGTATGGTTTACTGGCACTTACTAACCACTGGACGTGGCGTTTAAATGTGTAGCTGGGTATGAGAGGAGGAGGAGGAGGAGTTACTAGTACAGGTAAAGAGGATCAATAGAACCACCTTCATGTCCTCCTCCTCCTCCTCCTCCTCCTCCTCCACCTCCTCCTCCTCCTCCTCCTCTTCCTCCACCACCTCCTCCTCCTCCTCCTCCTCCTCCTCCTCCTCCTCTTCCTCCACCACCTCCTCCTCCTCCTCCTCATGCCTTCAGTGGTAAACATAGCCCAGCTTCATATGACCACACAAGGTCGCTTTACCTGTCATACGTGGGTCAGGTTTTCAGAAAATGCACAATTGGCAGCTCCACATATTTAGGAATTTCTGCTAAATTACGCTGAATACCAGGAATATCTGAGTATATTTTGTATCGCATTGATTTAAAGCATCAGTTCTGTTAGGTTAAACTGCATTTTGAAGCTTATTTTTGTCTTAAATGTGGGTTGTTTGAGAGGATTGGTGAAGTTGAATTGTACGTTTTCTGACAATCTGATCCACGTGTGTCTGTGGCGGTGTGTGAGCGCAGCGTGTTGGTGCGGAAATGTGTGGGTAGTAGTACTATAGGTCGCCACCTTCCATGTGGGTCAGATTGTCAGAAAATGCACAATTGGCAGATCTACACATTTAGTAAGTTCTGCTAAATTAGACTGAAAAAATGGTCAACACTAGGAATATCTGAGTATATTTTGTATTGCCTTGAATCAAACAATCTGTTTGGTTATGTTGAACTGTATTTTTAACCTGATTTTTGTCTTAAATTTGGGTAATTTGAGAGGATTGGTGATAGTGAATTGTACATTTTCTGGCGATTTCACCCAGATATTCTCTATGTGGTAACGTGAACTGGACTAAGTACTGCCGTCATTATAGTAGAACTGGTGTGAAAAGGTTTGTTTTTGTTTTTATTGCAAGCGTGTGAGTAGTAGCGTGTGAGAAAGTGAGTGAGTGAGATAGGTTGCTTTACGCCCTTATCAATACTTTGAAGGTTATATCAAGGGCGGGAGAGCTGAGAGGGAGGCAGTTTATGATCATACCCAGGAAATAGAGATAGAGAAGAAGGGAGAGAGAGACAGAGAAAAGAGACAGAAAGGCACTTTATGGTCTTACCCAGGTGAGAAAAGGTTTGTTTTTGTTTTTATTGCAAGCGTGTGAGTTGTCACTAATTAAACTTCTGAGAAATGCAAAGGACTTCTTCCAGGGCATGCTCGGGTGGTATATTGAATTGAAAATAAGAAATAAAATGTATAATTCGAATTAACAGGTAGTGAATTAAGTTAGTCAGGTGTGCGAATGTCTCTGTACTGAGAATAAGATATATCTGAATTGTTCCAGGAAAATAAGTCACAAGTCGCAAAAAATGGATATTGAGATAACATCATATTTGCAAAGATAAGATCTAGACAAAAATATGGTTCAAAACTCAGTTCAACCTAACCAAACAGATTGTTTTAATCAAGGCAATATCAAATATATTCAGATATACCTAGTATTGACCATTTTTACTGCCTAATTTAGCAGAATTTACTAAAAGTGTACAGCTTTCTGAAAATCTGAGCCATAAGGAACATATCGCTTCTACGTTCAGATTATCACACCGCTTGTTTTACTGCACTTCATATCACACAAATGGCGACCCACCCATATGAACAAGGGACAGTGTTAAAAGATTCTGAAATTATTCACTATTTATATAACTAAAGGGCCTAGTCCACTGTCATACAAATCTCACATAATTTAATGGAAAGCAGTCCTCTGCGACGCAAAATCGCATGAGAATCGGCTAAGTGGACTAGGCCATTAAGTTCATATTAATCTGGGATACATAGCAAAGGCAAAATCGCATGAGAATCGGCTTAGTGGACTAGGCCCTTAAGTTCAGTTTAATCTGGGGTGCATAGAAAAGGCACTGTGATAGAGAAACAATGCATATATATAAAGAAATGGCAAGGCTTGAGATTAAATTTCTAAGTATGTGTATTCATATAGGGGTCCGATTTTCAGAAAATGTACAATTGGCAGCTGTACACATTTAGTAAACTCAGCTAAATTAGGCTGCAATTTGGTCAATACTAGGTAAATTCGAGTATATTCGGCATTGCATTGATTCTAGCAATCTGTTTGGTTAGGTTGAACTGTATTTTGAACTTTATTTTCGTCTGAAATTTGGGTTATTTGAGAAGATTGGTGAAGACGAATTGTACATTTTCTGAAAATCTGACCCATAGGCAGCAGAGACACTTAAGTACTCGGATATGTTGCAGACAGTGAAAGATTAAAGTTGAAATTGTTAAGTAGATGAAGGAGAAAGCTCAATACAGTGTTGAGTGCATCACTGTAGTGTAAAATAGTTTGCATTGATAAATGGGTCAGATTTTCAGAAAATGTAAAATTGACAGCTCTACACATTTAGTAAATTCTGCTAAATTAGGCTGCAATTTGGTCAATGCCAGGTTAATTTGAGTATATTCAGCATTGCATTGGGACTAGCAATCTGTTTGGCTAGGTTGAACTGTATTTTGAACTTTATTTTCGTCTGAAATGTGGGTTATTTGAGAAGATTGGCTAAGTTGAATTGTACATTTTCTGAAAATCTGACCCACATACATTAAAACTTTGTGCAAAAAGGATTTCGCTAAAGGCGAGTAGACAGAGAACAGAAGGGTCAGATTTTCAGAAAATGCACAATCTACAGTTCTACACATCTCTCAAATTCTGCTAAATTAGAGTGAAAAGTGATAAATACTGACAATATCTGAGTGTATTCATTCAATACATCTGTCTGGTTAAGTTGAACTGTATTTTGAACCTGATTTTCGTCTTAAATTTGGGTTATTTGAGAGGAATTGTGAAGGCCAATTGTACATGATCTGGAAACCTGACCCAGAAGGTAGTAAGAATGACCTTGAAATATCTGTCTGGTTCTAAGGACAAATAATTGTACTGAGCGTTCTGAAGCAGACACATGTTTTACTACTGAAGTCTATTGAGCTTGTTAGGCAGCAAATACAATATCTCTACACCACGCCACCAGTGAAAATAAAGGAAACTAACTGGGCCAGATTTCCAGAAAATGTACAATTGGCAGCTGTACACATTTAGTAAACTCAGCTAAATTAGGCTGCAATTTGGTCAATACTGGGTAAATTCAAGTATATTCGGCATTGTATTGATTCTAGCAATCTGTTTTGTTAGGTTGAACTGTATTTTGAACTTTATTTTCGTCTGAAATTTGGGTTATTTGAGAAGATTGGTGAAGGTGAATTGTACATTTTCTGAAAATCTGACCCAACTGCAGGTGACGGAAAGAGGCACCTAAGAGTATGTTCATATTTAACCACTAGGGGGGGGAGGAGAATTTTCAGCTGGGCACCTTTTTTGCGCAGAGTCTGAAGGGGGGGGGGGCATTTTTTTGCGCACTCTAAAAGTGTGTGTGTGTGTGGGGGGGGGGGGGGCATCGTTTTTTGCACACTCAGAAGTACAATGACATGAGGGGGGGGGGGTCTCATGAAATCTTGAGGCTCATGAAATGTTGCACTAACTTTCAAGGGACGGGGGGGGGGCAAGACTTTAAGGGGGGGGTCATACAATTTTGCAAAAGAATTGTTTCGCAAATTCTCGCCCCCCTCCTCCCCCCAGTTGTTACTTATGAACAGTCCCTAAGATGTGGTGAGGAAAGGTGTGCTGAGGAAAACTGCGACTGGTGAATGTTTGTATAATGTTAGAGACACTAGAATGACTAATAAAGGTACAGCATGAGTCTTTTCCACCAACTGATAGCTAAACACACAAACCTTTATGTATTGTACCTTGCCGTCTCTCTTAGTTACATTATATACGATGTACGGTACTTATAATGAAGTCACAGTCTAGGCCCAAAGATGAGAGAGTCCCTTCAAACAGAGGGAAAGCCTCTCGCCTCAAACCGCAAAGTGCCATTATAATTCCATTAAAACCGCAAAATGTCACCATAATCCCATTAGAACGCCGACTCCTAGGCCAGGAACCCTATTGGCGAAGTAGGCGTCCAAGCACTGACATACCATTCTTATCTGATCTGAGTGTTTGGGCCTGGACTGAGCCTACCTAAAAAACCTTACCACACCTAAAGTGTTTTTTCTACGCCTGTCTAAACCTCTTTAGATTTTTTTTTAACGCCAAAACGTTTAAAGCAGGAACACAAGTTTTCTAACCAGAAAACCCTTAGGAAGTACATTTCTCCTGTTCAAAACCATTATTGTTACGTCATATGTGGGTCAGATTTTCAGAAAATGTACAATTGCCAGCTGTACACATTTAGTAAATTCTGCTAAATTAGGCTGCAATTTGGTCAATATTAGGTAAATTCGAGTATATCCGGCATTGCATTGTTCATAGCAATCTGTTTGGTTCGGTTGAACTGTATTTTGAACTTTAATTTCGTCTGAAATATGGGTTATTTGAGATGATTGGTGAAGGTGAATTGTACATTTTCTGAAAATCCCCAAGTTAAATGAGGCTTACCTTGGTTAAGATGAAGTTTGACTAGGAGTTCATTAGATGTCTCCTAGTGTGATGAGGGACTAAATGAGATATCTTCCCGGAACTAGCTCGGGCAGTCTTTAAAGTTCGGTTTCTGTCGAGACTGCGGAAGTAACTGTGATCCAAATAACCTCCTACAGTCACGGCACAGTGACCAAGTGAAAAAAGAGGGTGGGTACCGCGGTGGGCATTTAGTCCCTCATCACACTAGGAGACATCTAATGAACTCCTAGTCAAACTTCATCTTAACCAAGGTAAGCCTCATTTAACTTGGGGAGTTCATCACACTGCCACCTAGTGTTGATGAGCAGGCCTAAATGAGACTATGAAGCTCCCAGTTGAGACAGAAACTACCATAATGATAGATACCTTAATTAATGATGAGAAGAGTCCGTCGCTCCCATAAGGAGGGCGGTTCCTACGTCTGGCGTAGTAACGATATCTCTCTTGTAGAATCTCCCAAATGTGACAGCATTGGTCCACCTTGCGTTTTCCAACACTGCACCTATTGGGATCTGGAGTGCTACCGCTTTGGAAACACTGGCGCCACGAGTACTGTGTGCCTTAAAAACGTCTGTGTTGACTCCCGCCAACTTCAACGCGTTTTTGATCCATCTAGATAAGGTGTCCTTAGCTACCTTATTTTTTAATTTTCCGAAGGAGATAAATAACTGATCTTCTCCTTTCCTGAGGGACTCAGTCCTCCTCAAATACACTGTGAGGCACCTAGCTGGGCAAATCCTTAGGTCCTCTTTAAAATGTTTCACTCTAACATAGTCCAGTGAATGACCTTCCCTGGTATGCTTCATTGGCTTGTCAAGCGCAAAAATGAAACCCTCGTCTTCCCAGGTAAGTCCTGACAGTTTCAGAGCATGCAAAGTCTGACATCTCTGTGACGTCACAATAGCCAAAAGTGTGACGAGTTTAAATGATAAATGTTTCATAGAAAGTTTGCTGTTTCTATCCCATTTCTTGAAAAGTGTAAACACAATGTTTATGTCCCAAGTAGACTTGTACTTAGGCTTAGGAGGTCTTAGTTCGTGACATCCTTTAATAAATCTCCCGAGTAACACATTCTCTCCCAGCATCTTTTGTTGATCATTGGTAAGAGACAAAAAATTTGACAAGGCTGATCGTGCGGTGCCTACTGCCGAGTGTGATAGGCCTTTGTTGTGAAGTGATAGGAGAAACTCAATTACCCTGTTGACGTTAGGCTCTGTAGGCTCTACGTTTTGTTCCAAACAGAAAGCATCCCACTTTTTAAGTGAGCTATCGTATTGAGAGATATGGTACCTTTTCTCCATGAGGCCATCATGACTCTGGTCGCCCCCTCTGACAGGCCAGACCTCAGCCAGTGCGACCTTACAGCTTCCATGCTGCAAGTCTGATTCGCCACTGCTCTCCTGACGCCGGGTTGGACAGGAGGATGTTTCCCAGTGGTCTTCTGTTTTGGCTGTGTCTTTTTAGCAGGCCGAACCAGCTTTGTGCTTCCCAGTCTGGGGTTATTAGCACTCCGTGGGCCTGCTCCCTCCTCACTTTCTGCACTGTTCGTGCGATGACACTGAAAGGAGGAAAGGCAAAGAATTTAAATGGCCGCCAATTAATTGCAAAAGCATCCACAAATGCTGCACCCGGATCCGGGTACCAGCTACAGTAGGTTGGGCATTTGAAATTTAATCTCGAAGCAAATAAGTCCACGTTAAACGGACCCCATTTCTGTGCAATGTCAAGGAACACCTCCCCTGGTAATGCCCATTCTAAGTTTTCTCTAAAGTTTCTCGACTCAAAGTCTGCTACTTCATTGTCCACACCTGGCACATGAATCGCTACCAGCCAAATGCATCTCTCCTGGCAGTAAAGCCAGAGATCCCTAGCAATGGCGTCACATTGTATCGACTTCATGCCTCCCAAATGGTTAACATATGCAACCGCTGTAGTGTTATCACTCTCGCATCTGATCTTACATCCCCATGCTCTCCTAAGGAGACTTTTCAGTCCCAGAAACACTGCTAAGAGTTCTTTCGCATTAATATGAAGGAATTGTTCCTGCAGACCCCACCTTCCTCCTGTTGAGGTTCCCTCACATGTGGCACCCCAGCCTAAATTTGACGCATCTGTAGTCAGCGTGTGGAACGGAGCTCTTTCCCAAATTCTTCTGTTGGCCCCTGGTAGATAATTTAACCACCAAGTGAGTTCCCCTAGCGCTTCTTGCGATAAGGACATTGGCCCATCGAACGACTCTGTTTGTCTTAACGCCTTTGTTTTATCTTCTTCCAGTTTGCGATAATGGGACATCCCATATTCAGCCCCCTTTGTGAGGTCGATTAGCACTCCAATACACTGTGCTACCTGTCTAATAGGAAAAGGCCCCTTTCCTAACAATCTCGATGCTAAATCTGTAAACTTCCTGATTTTCTCATCCGTAGGGGTAACGATCATTCTGATCGAGTCTAAGTTATATCCTAAAAATACCACTCTTTGTTGTGGTTCAAACAGGCTCTTCCCTGCATGTACCGTGAACCCTAGTTTGGTGAACAGTTCCGCCAGCAACACTACCGAAAGTCTGCAATCTTCCAAGTTTTCATGCATAATGAACGAATCATCTAAGTACCCGAAACAAGTGTAACCTTGTCTTTGCATAAAGGCCCAAATTGGTCTGAGAAATTTGGTAAAGAAACGCGGGGCTTGTGCGAGTCCCATGGGCGTACACGTGAATTCAAACAAGCGGTTGTTCCATCTAAATTTAAGCAACTTACGGTCCTGCTTTCTCACTGGTATCGTGTAATAGGCGTCTTTCAGATCTATTGATGCCATAAAACACCCCTCAGTCATGATGTCCATGGCTGACTGAAGCGAATCCATCTTAAAATGTTCATACACTATTAGTTTGTTAAGATCCGACAAATCCAAAATCAGGCGGAAGTCACCATTCGGCTTAGGTCGCAAAAACACATTGCTGATCCACTGACCTTCTTCCGGTTCAGATTCAACTATGACCCCCTTCCGCTCTAGTTTCCTGACTTCTGATTGGACGATGTCCAGTTCTCTCTCACTAAGCCTAAGCGGTCTGGGTTCCCTACGCTGCACTGGCTTCCTAATCAAATTCAATTTGGTCCCTGAGACCCCGTCTAGAATAAATCTATCTGACGTTATCTTGCACCATTCCCCCAAACAGTTTTTAGTGTTCCCTGCCATAAATAGATCAGGATTTAACAGAGAGGGAAAAGTAGTTTTTACCTTTTGCGAGGCTTCAGAAGGGGCGACACGGGGACCCGACTCTACTGCTGAGTCCCCTTCGCGGGAAAACCCGACCCGGAAGGCGTGGAGTTGGTGTGGCTTCCTCTACCACCTCCCGAAAATCCTCCACGTTTCGGCTTGTTGTTATCATAAGGCTTGTTTCCTTGCCAGTTTCCACGGCCACCATGGAATTTGCTATTGTTGAAACCACTATTAAATCCACGTCCTTTGAATTTAAAAGGTCCCCCTCCCCTCTGCTGCGTTTGAGCTTGCTGAGGTTTCGGTTGTTCCTTCTTGAGCATGGCGAAAAACCTGTTTTGCTTCTTAAGGTTTTTGATCTTTGTCGCCACATCTCCGCCCGCTAAACACTCAGGCGTGGCTGGATTATCATCTCCAAACAGTTCTTTCATATCTGAGGCCGTATCCACCTTGAGGACCTCTCTACGGGCCTTAGTGATGTCTTGCGAAGCTTTAAGCGTCATCGTGAGCGCATTAGTCAGGGTCTGAAAAACCGTTGACGCCATTGCATTCACCTGTGCATCCTCCTGCACTAAATCCATATTTCCCACAATGATCGCCATCACCACATTGAGATTGTCATGAGCCCTGCTCAACAGTTTATCATTCTCCTTGTGCTCTTTAGACAGCAACTCCTTGACTTTAGTCGGGAGCTTAGGTGTTTTAATCTGATCTAGATTTTCCGGGCGCGGAAACTGCTTCCTAATATTGTCCAGTGACGAGAAATTCATGGGAGTGTCCGTTAACTCCTTGACTATCTTAACGATATTGGGACTGACTGGGTGGCCTATATCCTCCCTTTTCGTTACCTCTTGCAAGAATTTATTGATAAATTTGTCCGGCCCTTCCTCAACGATTTCACCTTCTTCCTCGTTGGCCTCTGGGTTCATCATGTCCCTAACTTGCTTATTAAATTTCACACGGTCCTCAGCGCTCAGTTTTCCAACATAGCCTGATAGATCAAACAAGGGTTCCTTGGCCTGAGACCCAGAGCCCGAGCCTGACGGTTGGGGTTCATCATCCGAATCCAAGACGCTATCGTCGCCATCTTTCTCTTTCTCCGCTTCTTTGGCGGCGTTCTTCAGCTTCAAGGCTTCCAACTCTTTAGCTTCCCTCTCGGATCTCTCTCGATCCCTCTTATCCTTGGCTGTCTCCTTAACCTTATTATTGTTAGCCATGTTTTTTAGTCCTTTGATGCTCAACAGCAGGACAGAAAGTTCTCACAGATGTCCAACGACGAGTGGAACGCTGAAGCCACACACGTGGCGAGGGAGCCGTTAACACGTTGCGACGCAACTGTTCTTTTGGAGTAGTTTTTATAAAAACTTCCTCCGGCACAGCTAAAAGCTTTGAATCCCGCTAAGACTGAACTTCGCAGGTTGTGCCACACAAATATATACTTCCCTGTAAAGCAAAGTTAATCCAAAATCGAAGGAAATAGTATTGCAAAGACGGAGCTCCCAAAAAGAGCTGTTGCTGCCCCAAGCGAACGGAAGTAACTGCCCGAGCTAGTTCCGGGAAGATATCTCATTTAGGCCTGCTCATCAACACTAGGTGGCAGTGTGATGAACTCTTACCCATAAACGGTATGTGCAGTTCAAATGCAAGTGGCCTGGGAAGAAGTGGCCTGGTACCACTGCCTCCCGTACTTATAGATTAAATAAATAGGGGACTTGCATGTGCCACTGCACATGTCTGTTACAGTGCATCTTGGGATAGATTCTGACGAAATTTGAAATACAAATATTTTGCAACATTTTTATACAAAATTCCAAGACTGTTTTCACTAATATCATAGCTTCTATGAATGATCTATGAAAATCAAATGCATGATGGGAAAGATGGGGACTTGTGTGATGGAAACATGTATAACACATGGATATTGACTTTTAAGCGTTGATAAATCGTCCATGCTGAACATGGCATGTTTTCTATATATTTTAGACTGTACCCTTAGTCCCATAATTCCATGCGAATCAAAATTCAAAATGGCGGCTATGCAAATCCTCTATTGCCAGATCCCCCTGATCTAATCCCCTACTTATAACATGGAGGATTTAACAGAGAGGGAAAAGTAGTTTTTACCTTTTGCGAGGCTTCAGAAGGGGCGACACGGGGACCCGACTCTACTGCTGAGTCCCCTTCGCGGGAAAACCCGACCCGGAAGGCGTGGAGTTGGTGTGGCTTCCTCTACCACCTCCCGAAAATCCTCCACGTTTCGGCTTGTTGTTATCATAAGGCTTGTTTCCTTGCCAGTTTCCACGGCCACCATGGAATTTGCTATTGTTGAAACCACTATTAAATCCACGTCCTTTGAATTTAAAAGGTCCCCCTCCCCTCTGCTGCGTTTGAGCTTGCTGAGGTTTCGGTTGTTCCTTCTTGAGCATGGCGAAAAACCTGTTTTGCTTCTTAAGGTTTTTGATCTTTGTCGCCACATCTCCGCCCGCTAAACACTCAGGCGTGGCTGGATTATCATCTCCAAACAGTTCTTTCATATCTGAGGCCGTATCCACCTTGAGGACCTCTCTACGGGCCTTAGTGATGTCTTGCGAAGCTTTAAGCGTCATCGTGAGCGCATTAGTCAGGGTCTGAAAAACCGTTGACGCCATTGCATTCACCTGTGCATCCTCCTGCACTAAATCCATATTTCCCACAATGATCGCCATCACCACATTGAGATTGTCATGAGCCCTGCTCAACAGTTTATCATTCTCCTTGTGCTCTTTAGACAGCAACTCCTTGACTTTAGTCGGGAGCTTAGGTGTTTTAATCTGATCTAGATTTTCCGGGCGCGGAAACTGCTTCCTAATATTGTCCAGTGACGAGAAATTCATGGGAGTGTCCGTTAACTCCTTGACTATCTTAACGATATTGGGACTGACTGGGTGGCCTATATCCTCCCTTTTCGTTACCTCTTGCAAGAATTTATTGATAAATTTGTCCGGCCCTTCCTCAACGATTTCACCTTCTTCCTCGTTGGCCTCTGGGTTCATCATGTCCCTAACTTGCTTATTAAATTTCACACGGTCCTCAGCGCTCAGTTTTCCAACATAGCCTGATAGATCAAACAAGGGTTCCTTGGCCTGAGACCCAGAGCCCGAGCCTGACGGTTGGGGTTCATCATCCGAATCCAAGACGCTATCGTCGCCATCTTTCTCTTTCTCCGCTTCTTTGGCGGCGTTCTTCAGCTTCAAGGCTTCCAACTCTTTAGCTTCCCTCTCGGATCTCTCTCGATCCCTCTTATCCTTGGCTGTCTCCTTAACCTTATTATTGTTAGCCATGTTTTTTAGTCCTTTGATGCTCAACAGCAGGACAGAAAGTTCTCACAGATGTCCAACGACGAGTGGAACGCTGAAGCCACACACGTGGCGAGGGAGCCGTTAACACGTTGCGACGCAACTGTTCTTTTGGAGTAGTTTTTATAAAAACTTCCTCCGGCACAGCTAAAAGCTTTGAATCCCGCTAAGACTGAACTTCGCAGGTTGTGCCACACAAATATATACTTCCCTGTAAAGCAAAGTTAATCCAAAATCGAAGGAAATAGTATTGCAAAGACGGAGCTCCCAAAAAGAGCTGTTGCTGCCCCAAGCGAACGGAAGTAACTGCCCGAGCTAGTTCCGGGAAGATATCTCATTTAGGCCTGCTCATCAACACTAGGTGGCAGTGTGATGAACTCTTACCCATAAACGGTATGTGCAGTTCAAATGCAAGTGGCCTGGGAAGAAGTGGCCTGGTACCACTGCCTCCCGTACTTATAGATTAAATAAATAGGGGACTTGCATGTGCCACTGCACATGTCTGTTACAGTGCATCTTGGGATAGATTCTGACGAAATTTGAAATACAAATATTTTGCAACATTTTTATACAAAATTCCAAGACTGTTTTCACTAATATCATAGCTTCTATGAATGATCTATGAAAATCAAATGCATGATGGGAAAGATGGGGACTTGTGTGATGGAAACATGTATAACACATGGATATTGACTTTTAAGCGTTGATAAATCGTCCATGCTGAACATGGCATGTTTTCTATATATTTTAGACTGTACCCTTAGTCCCATAATTCCATGCGAATCAAAATTCAAAATGGCGGCTATGCAAATCCTCTATTGCCAGATCCCCCTGATCTAATCCCCTACTTATAACATTGAGTGAATGGGCTGATATCACTCCCTCCCTATAATCTACCCCTTCCTTATAAATAACATCATCATATGCGCATCCCACTTGAGAGGTGCAATAAGTGGGGTGCAATAAAAATATTTTTATTGTATGCATACAATAAAAATGTAGTTGTCTAAAAATAGCTCTAACATTACCTCCACACTGTAGGTCTATGCCTATGGATTTGTTGACATCCTTTGCGGAGATCGTAGGCCCTTGTTTAAGGTGTTAATTTCATAGTTCTATGTAGGCTAACTATGAAAATAACACTTTAGACAAGCACCTTGAGAGCATAACAAAATCCATAGGCATAGTCAGAGTTGGGGGCGCTTGGACTGTCTCTGATACTTGTTTCAGCAAGTTGGCTACTTTTTCAGTGATATCTGATGATCTACCTGTAACGATTCCAGTATGTGAAGATATGAACATTTCCATCAAGCTCCGGGTACCTCCGGGTATCTCCGGATATCTCCGGGAAGTACACCCGGGCACCACTAGGAGGCTACATTGCAACCCATGATGATATTTGCAGTTTATATTATGCGATTATTTTATTATTAATTAATCATTCTTATTATGTGATCCGGACTTTAACCATGATGGTTATCACATATTTCTCTATTTATGTACAAGTTTGTACTTATTTCATTATTATATTTATTTAGTTATTCCTGATTTGTATTGCAAACATAGTCTGTTCATGTGTTGAATATTATTGATATACCCAATGTATTTGTATATCAATCGGGTTGAGGAGCAAGGTCTTCAACCCAACACACAAGGAGGAATAAAGGGAACATATGAAAGAAGTATTTCACTCTTGATGTTATATCTCGGAGCTGCGTTTTGGAACATAAAATATTTCAACCCTTGGTCCTTTGGAACTTTGATAATTATCCAGTAGCTTTAGTTCATTTCCTCCCATCTCCTGCTATTGATATTCATAATATATTTATTCTCGAAGAAGTAACCTATACGATCACGAAATATCATTATTTAATATCGATTAACATTAAGCCCGGAGAAGAAACACAGATGTGCAACGATGGCCATTCATACACTGGAAAGAACATAGGCAAGAATCGCAACATACCCATGATATTTGATCAAATTTTATGCGCATATAATAAATATAGAATGGAACTTGTTGCCGTAATAAAAAAATTATTGGACTTGATTCGTCAGCGAATATCGGCCAATAATTTTTCAATTACTGGCGGCTCGTTGCATTCTCTCTATTTGAGTGTATTGCCTCTAATCTACGTCCATGGTGGTTTTTTTTTTTTTTTTTTTTTTTTTTTCATGGTGGTTATGTTCATGGCAGATGGCCACACAGTGAGCAACATAGTGGAGACCAGGGAGACCAGAGACCGTCGGTCTCTGCTAAATTGTAACAGTGGAGACCGACAGGATTTCACAGAGACCCAAAAAGGGGGGCATTAATATGGTAAATAACATGTAGAAAATAAGGTTGTCTAAGACTGGGCCAGGTAGACACAACCAATTAACCAAGACCAATTAAGACCTCATGAGTTCATGTTTCCCTATGATTTTTGAGGTCCAGGCCCAAGAGAGAGACTAAGCTTAATAAGTATTGCCTTCATGCCAATTCAAAGTGATTAAAAAAATAACCCAGAATACGAAAAGTTAGACAATATAATTTCATCACTTGTTCATTTCAATGGAGACCGTCGGACTCAGCATAATATCAATATCAGAGACCGACACAAATTCAATGGAGACCTGCATGGGCGTCGGTCTCTGGGTTAAGGGTGGTCTCCACTGGTTGCGGTAAGCTCTGCGGTAAGCCTTGCGATGGTTTGTGCTGGTTCTGTAGGTGGAGAGGAATGACGAGGTCCTGCCTACATGGTTCACTGACCATGTAGGCAGGACCTCGCCACTCCTCACCATCACAGCACTATCGCAAGGCTTACCGCAGAGCTTACCGCAGCCAGTGGAGACTACCCTTTATGTTGCACACTGGGGAGTGTGTGTGGGGGGGGGGGGGTCAATAGTAAAATTGTAAATCAATGATGCAAGAGAGCAAGAATACCTGCAGGTTTCACCTGAACATACAAGGCAGAAACATACATGTGACTACAGTACATACCATTTATCCCCATGTCGTACATTCCTCAAAAGGCGCTATATCATATGGGTCAGATTGTCAGAAAATGTACAATTTGCCTTCAACTATGCTCTTAAATAACCCTAATTTAAGACGAAATTAAGTTTCAAAATACACTTCAGCCTAGCTAGACAGGTTTTTGGAAGCAACACAACACAACACAAGATATACTCAGATATACGTAGTATTACCATTTATTATTATTATTTAGCCTAATTTTGCAGAATTTACTAAATGTGTAGAGCTGCCGATTGTACATTTTCTGCAGATCTGACCCATACATAAATACATATGTAAATTAAAGCTGCATTATCCGAATTTCCAACAAAGAATGAAAATTGTAATTCTAGTCCACTCGATTCCAACACATTCGAAATGTCTGGATCAAATATTATGGATAATATATATACTACCGGCGTTTTATTAAGCACAAATAAAAATACAAGCCAGCATTTTCATTACAGTATATAATTATGTATTCATGTTCATATGTGATGTGTTCCAGGGAAATGAGTCATAAGTCGCAAAATTGATATTTTTCAAAGTGTTTTATTTACAAGATGTATTTGTGGGAATGTTTCCATTTTGGGGTTGATTAACGCTTGTTGTAGCCTGAATGCATGTACCAAATTTCAGGACAGTCTGATAAATATATCCATGTATTTCTAAGGTCATCTTATACAGTATATTTAGATTCTTTACCAGTAAATGTCCGCCTAGAGATATTTCAAACTTATTTTCACAAATAAAATTATCAAACTTTAAATATAGAAATACCTATTTAGATGTCCTACTGTTTACTATCATTGGAATCGGCTTGATCTCATCTTTTCCAATATGATAATATCTCAAAATCGATTTTTTGCGACTTGTGACTCATTCTTATCTCAAGGACGAAGTTTACGATTAATTATTTAATTATTGAAACCCCGTCATTATAGATTGTACGAAAAATAGATTAATTACCAGGGAAACCTGTTGTAACATAACCGACTGTGATGTAAAGGTCTTAAAGTACAATAGGACCTAAATATTACCTAAGTACCTCTCTATAAAAATTGTAACACTGAGCCTAAATCATCGACGAATTACTATGTAAATCAAGATATATGTTCGTTTTTCACTTTATTTAGGACACATTGGAAGACCTGCACTGTAGAATATTGTATGCCCTTTTCATGACTATGTAATTGTTAAAAAATCATGAATAAAAATTCAATATATATATATATTTCCCGCGAACACATCACATAATTATGTTAACATTATGTATAGATGGAGAAATCCCCATTTTTCACTATATAAAGTTTCATTACTAAAGAATCTATGGACTTACTATAGCGGTAATTCCAACTAAACATGTTAGGAACATAAACAAATACAAAAATTTACTTTTTAGCAAAAACTTAAACACTTGAATAGTAAAGATGTTAGAAATTATTTTAGATTAATTAAACTGAAAATGTAGCTTTTAATCTACATGAAATTGAAATTTGATTCAGAAAACGTTGAAATAAAGAAAGAGATAAGAATATTGGAGAAAGTTTTAATAATTATGAAAGATGTTTTTCACCAGCAAGATAGTGCTGAAATTGCTTAATATTCTATCAGATGGCATTAATATGAGTATAGGAATTGAATGGACTTAGAAAAATAAATTGTTATCATTCTTATCAAATTAGCAGGGAATACAGCTTTAAATTACACCCAGCTATACTTTTAGTACTATCTGCGATAGCAAGCTTTACACTCTATATATATGCGTCCTGTAGGCAGTAAACACCAAAGCCCTCTAGTGTTAACTCTATGGCACTCCGCTGCCTACAGGACGGGTATAGAGTGTAGATAGCCTGCCAACAGGAATGCAAGTCGGGCGATGCCAAAAATAAAAAAAAAAATCGAGAAAAAAAGTGGATTATTATTCAGGCTTTTAATATCTGTACACAATATTTTAAACTGATTAAACGAGATGTTGCTGACAGAAAATAATCAGATTTTGAGAATTTTTTTTATAGCCGATTAAATTTTGAGAATCTTTTGAAAATTTTGACGAAATTGGGTCATAATAAATGATGTAATTTTGGGAAGATTTGACAATATTTGGAAGCTTTCAAAAAATACAGAATCTTGCATCCCTGTCCCCAAAGCATCTAGTTACACCTTAGTTTGCCCTTGGTATAGTATGTCCAAAAAGTAGTTGACACGTGATTCCTTAGTCCCTTTAAGGGGAGGGAAAAGTGGGAGAATTTTGACTTCAAACTAATTGCCCCCCGAATCACCGTTTGCGACCGACCATTGCCACTTGCGACCAACCATGGCCGTTTGCGACCAACCATGGCCAAATGTACAGCTGTACTGTATTTGCGCTGCCTCTGTTCTATGTGCAGCAGCTGTTGTTTTACTTAGAAGGAAGGCAGCCCTGTTTCTCCATGGTTGATTGCAATGAGCGACTCGCTAGACAAAGAGAGGACAGGTCCTTGTCATAAATAGAAATCAGAAATCTCCCACTTTTCCCTCCCCTTAAAGGGACTAAGGAATCACGTGTCAACTACTTTTTAGACAGACTATAGTTAACAACCTAATGAGACTACAGCACCTAATATATAATATATGAAATATCTAGTACCATGTGGTGGTGGTCTATAGACATATAATAATAAGCTTAAATTGTTTAACATGCAAGAGGGATGAAAGCAGATCAACTCACTCGCCAGCACTGAGTCTGTGAAGAACAGAAGAAGATAAAGAAAAGAAAGGGACGATAAGTTGACATTAAACTCACACAAGTGACGGCCAAAGTGTACAAATAATGTGACAAGTGGAAGATGGTGAGTAGTGTACACGGTAATACGTCAGTCAATATAATATATAATATCTCCTTTTCCAAGTCCCAGACACCTCCTCCTTCTCCTTCTCCTCTTCTTCTTCTTCACCCTCTGGAGCGCTGAGCACAAGTGATTATTGTAATATGGGTAGTCTACTATAGATATGTATGGGTCAGATTTTCAGAAAATGTACAATTGGCAGCTTTACACATTAAGTAAATACTGCTAAATTAGGCTGCAATTTGGTGAATACTAGGTAAATTCGAGTATATTCGGTATTGCATTGATTCTAGCAATCTGTTTGGTTAGGTTGAACTGAGTTTTGAGCTTTATTTTCGTCTGAAATGTGGGTTATTTGAGAAGATTGGTGACGGCGAATTGTACATTTTCTGAAAATCTGACCCGTATAAAACAGGATTCTATTTAATCCCCCTCTCCGGTAAAAAAAATGTAAAAAGGGGCACCTCATGATGCGTGACTAATCGAAGACACTCTTTCTGTACTTGTCACCCGCGTCCCAGATACAGCCAATAACCTGAATAAGGCCAAACAAAATAATAGATGTGTTTCCGATTTATCTGGCTGAAAACTAGGTAGGGGGGTGGTAACTTTTTTTTTTTTTATTTTTTTTTGTTTGGAAACCACCTCCGGGGAACTGAAAAAAATGTCTTTTTCATAACAATAGTTGTTTTGAACATGGGAAATGTGCTTTTTGACAGTTTTGGGGTAGGAAAACCCGTTTTCCTGCTTAGACATGATGGGGAAAAAATCAGGTATGGTAAAATTTTTTTTAGGTAGGGTAAGGTTTTTCTAGGTAGGGGGGGTAAATCGGAAACACACCTATTTTTTTTTGGCCTAAACATGAGAGGTGCTTCGAGGGCAACGTATGAAACGGCTTTCGGAATTGTTTCTCATCTATAATTTAGTATATGGGTCAGATAATCAGAAAATGTACAATCGGCAGCTCCAGATATTTAGTAAATTCTGCCAAATTAGGCAGAAATATGATATATACTCAATATTCGAGTATATTTGGTATTGGGTTGATTCAACACATTTGTTCGGTTATGTTGAACTGTATTTTTATCCTTATTTTTGCCTTAAATTTGGGTTATTTGAGAGAATTGGTGAAGGAGAATTGTACATTTTCTGACGACCTTTCCCATATACAGGGATGAAAGTGGGACCATGGAAAAAATACTGAAATATTTCTGTTAAAGGGGAAAAGGGGGGTTCGGGGTAATTGAAAACTGATTATTTTAATCTTTGAAAATTTTGAGGAAATTTGACAAATCAAATGTTGTGAATAGTATCTGAAAATTTGTGACTTTTTTTTGTATTATATTTTAGAAATCAATTGAGTGTGGGGAAATTCGACTACTTTTATACATTTTGAACAAAAAACTGATTTCTGTAGAAATGCTGAAGACTGGAATCTCTGATATATCAATGTTAATATGATAAATCCCAATATCAGTTCAGCCTATGGCGCAGCCAAGCTGCCGAGATAAATCACGATTTCAAGTTATTTTGATTAGAAATATTACATCATATCAAATACACATAATCGTAAAATAATTATTTTCATATGTGGCCTTAAGTTGTGCGGGCAACCTGAATAGAGCTGGGAAAAATAGAACTTTGCGTTTTTTTCAGCTTTGATATAAATTTATTACATTAATGATATGAAGCTCATTATTTGATGAAATAAACGCGGTCAAAATGTGCTGATTGTGATATTGAGTTTTTTAAAAAAAAAATACATTGTTTACCAGGACTAGATCACCGCAATGGTGGCCTTTCTCTAATAATTCCATTTAATATTATTAAGAAACAACTCCAAATCGCTGGGATAATTCATTATTCAGCCTCACCGTCCGTACACTACACAAATTCTATTGTATTTGGAGAAAAAAACTGGACCTCCCCCAACCACTACTCAATATATGTGAATGAACCCAAAAACTCCTATAAGTAGTTCATGTGTATAATCTAATAATAACACTAATAATAAGTGTGTTCCACTGCGCTAGCCAGGCGGTATTTAGGTCAGATTTTCAGAAAATGTACAATTGGCAGCTCTACACATTTAGTAAATTCTGCAAAATTAGGCTACAATTTGGTCAATACTAGGCAAATTCGGGTATATTCGGTATTGCATTGATTCTAGCAATCTGTTTGGTTAGGTTGAACTGTATTCTAAACTTTATTTTCGTCTGAAATTTGGCTTATTTGAGAAAATTGAATTGTACATTTTCTGAAAATCTGACCCGTTTATGGCTACTACAACAATATGTGGGTCAGATTTTCAGAAAATGTACAATTCGCCTTCACCAATCCTCTCAAATAACCCACATTTAAGACAAAAATGAGCTTCAAAATGCAGTTTAACATAACAGAACTGATACTTTAAATCAACTCGATACCGAATATACTCAGATATACCCAGTATTCATCATTTTTCAGCCTAATTTAGCAGAAGTTCCTATATGTGTAGAGCAACTAATTGTACATTTTCTGAAAATCTGACCCATGTACAATGTACTTACTTGACACTTCTCTGCCTCTGCAGCTGTCTCTCCCGCTGCTGGGACTCGGCAATAGGGTACTGGGGGATCTCATAGGGGGACAGCACCTCGTTCTCCAGGGCTTGGTTACAGTGGAGGAAGATGTTACCCACTAATTCCTCCAGCTTCTCGTTGACGGGTGACTGGACATGTTTGGGGAACTTCTGACCCGATGTCGAACGCAGCGGAGAAGTTAGCGGAGAAGAAAGTGGCAGACTGCCATCTAGGAGTGAAAGAGAGAACGAGAAACGCCAAGAGAATTAGCAAATGAATATTATTATTTCGGTATGGCCCCTCGCGGGTTTTCTTGATTAAATGTTCTAACAACGTCCAAGATCAAGATTGAAAACAAACATGTTATATACACATGCAAATGGCTGCAGTTCCTATTTGTGTATTTGTAAGGTCAGATCGTCAGAAAATGTACAATTGGCAACTCTACACATTCATCAAATTCTGCAAAATTAGGCTGAAAATGATTAATATTAGGCAGGGCTCGAAATAAACCTACCAACTTCACTTGCCCATTGGGCAAGTGGCAGCCAAGATTTACTTGCCTGACAGAATTTTTACTTGCCCGAATTTATTTGCAGAATTATAAACAAAATCACCCTGATCTGTATGTATCTTGTTTTATTAACATAAAACATTCATTAACATGTTGTAGCCTTACAAAAAACCTTATTTTTATCCTATCATTAGTACTTCATGACTGAGAATAGTCAGCCTTTACTTACAACAAAAAGGCCTAAGTAATAATAACTTCATGTTAGGAATAAACAATGTTTTGGCCAAAGATTTAGTGAAAGTGTTGTACATTTACAGGGGCATTTCATTGTAAGTAGACATCACAACAGGGGTTTGAAATCGGCACCGTAGAGATTTTCACTTGCCCGCTCGGGCAAGTAACTTTAAATTTAACTTGCCCGGAGCCATTTTTTACTTGCCCCGGGCAAGTAAACATTGTTAGGTATATTTGATTATACAATGGAAACTCTCTATTAAGACCACCCTTGAGACTGAATGATTGTTGGTCTCATAGCGAGGTGGTCTCTTTAGAGGGGCTATTCTAATTAAGAGGGAATGAAGTGGAACTCAGGACCATGATAGATGTTTTAGCGTTATATCATATCAGGCTATTTCTAGTTCAGTACATGGGTCAGGTTTTCAGAAAATATACAATTCGCCTTCACCAATCTTCTCAAATAACCCAGATGTAAGACAAAAATGAGCTTCAAAATAGAGTTTAACATAACAGAACTGATACTTTAAATCAATGTGATACCAAATATACTCAGATATACCCGGTATTCATCATTTTTCAGTCTAATTTAGCAGAATTCCCTCAATGTGTAGAGCTGACAATTGTACATTTTCTGAAAATTTGACCCACATATCTGTTCTTCCTCTAGTGCCTGGGAAGGAAGGGGTTGAATCCACGTAGTACACTCCCATGGATCTGGGTCTGGCCTAGACGCCATGGTGACTCAGTAGTGGCACTAGGTGCCGCTAGGTACATCAATTCCCTATGCGTCACCGCCAGTTTCTCTACTCAAAGAAAGGATACTTGCTCAAAACGGCACACGATCACCTTTTTACACTGATCTGATACTTCTACTCATTTCTGTTGCCACAGAACGCCCCCTAAACACCTCTAGATTAATGTATTAAAGTTACACAGTCATCGTAGCATGAATAAAGGAGTAATAAACGTTTTCCTTCCCATGCTATGTGTTGGCCCCTCTCCTACACTGAGCTACACTAGCAAAGTTTAGCCCTGTTGCACCACCTAACATTCATAGCTCAGTGGCTAGAGCTCTGGACTGCAGACTCAATGGTTGTAAGCTCGAGCCTCAACAGCTCTCACTACCATTTTTTTTTATCTCTCGGTCGCGTAGATGCTGTCATTCTACGCGACAGGGAAGGAGGGTGGGTTGGCCTGGTTGGCAGCGATGGAAAAGGCAGGAGAAACAACATATACCGTACATAATGTTTTCAAATAAATACCCATCGATCATCAGGGCTATCGATATCAATAAAGGAAAAAATAGGCCTCCACCCCCACGCTAGCAGTGGCCACTCTTCCTGGACAAATTATTCGTCCCCTAGTACCCCAAGCGGGGACGAACACTTTCCCATAGCCTTTCCACTGGAAACACAACTATAGCTGCTCCCGAGAAGCTAGCCCTACTACATTCTTACTTTCTTGGATTACTAGAGAAATCATTGGTTTTGATCAATCTAACTAGCGTACACCCATTGATATAAAGGTAATGTTCAATGCACACCCATTTGTTTTATGTGAAATGTGTGTACATGAGTGTACACACTCATCTTAAATTACTATGCCCCGATTTTAAAAAAGCTCCAGTGGCTGGCCGAGTATGGGACTCGGACAGCTGAGCAGGTTAGGTCAGGCCCTGTCAGGGACATGTCCCCCCCCCCCCCCCCCCCCAAATTTCTATGGCATAAGAAAAGGTCAAACCCAATACTGAAGAGGTCAAACGCCAGAGGATTTATCTGAGTAAATCCAATGTATTTTGTAATTTTGGGTCTTTAATGATAGTCAAATGTCTATCCTTATCTCAATCTTTTCTGCAGTGCATTTAATATATATTTTTAACATATATGGTGACCCTTTATCATGTCTTAGGTCATAGATTCTACGGCTGCATAAGCTTAAGATTGAGATACCTAATTATGGGAAATTTCCTAGGTCATCTTCATGTGGTTTTGTATATATTCAATTTGTATTCAGTATAGGCCTACATGTACAATAATACAATACTGAAAAGGTCAAGACCATCTACCATTAGGCCTAGGTCTTCCTGGTCAACCATTATCCATAGTGTAGTAAAAACCAAAGCTTAGCAATATGGATGGAGCAAATGGGTCAGATTTTCAGAAAATGTACAATTTGTAGCTGTACACTTTTAGTAAATTCTGTTAATTTAAGCTGCAATGTGTTCAATACTAGATAAATTTGAGTATATTTGGCATTGCATTGATTCTAGCAATCGGTTTGGTTAGGTTGAACTGTATTTTGAACTTTATTTTCGTCTGAAATTCGGGTTATTTGAGAAGATTGGTGAAGGTGAATTGTACATTTTCTGAAGATTTGACCCAAATAACTTAACTGCCTTAAAGCTGCCTTGCCGGGTATTAAGATCGAGCGGTTTTTCTGGAATTACATTCATCTCAGTTCCCAAACTCAATATTATCAATCTCTTATTCAATGAAAAGTAAAATAAATATCTAAATTCTGTGATTTTACGATCGGGTACACACAGGAATGAACGTGGACGCCATGGTCGTAGTACTGAAGATGCAGTGAATCGACACATGGTGGCGCCTCTGTCCCAGGCCCAGCTCCATGTTTCTCTCTGTCTGCCCTCAGAAATTCCCTTCGAGGGCATGCGCGGCGACTATCGGTTTGGTACAAGGCTATGGAGGTCGCACTGGTGATCACCAGTATACATAGATTTCACATGACGTCACCCAGTAGGCCGGGGTATCGCAGTGGCTACCATGTCTGGGGTCACTGCTACGCTTAAATACAAAATAATAGCTTATAGGTCCCCAACATGGAGGTGCGGCTTATAATGGAGTTGAGCGTCTAATACAGGGTTTATTTCACTGCCATCTAGTGGAGATGAGTTTAGGTTTTACAGTATAGTTTTGCGCTCCTTTCCTTTATAGGGAAGGGGGATGGGGGAAGATGGAAGGGGGGGGGGGAGGCTAGACACTTTGGTCATTTAATAAGTGCCAATAAACATCGCCTACTTGATATCTGCTATACATAGATTTCACATGACGTCACCCAGTAGGCTGGGGTATCACAGTGGCTACCATGTCTGGGGTCACTGCTACGCTTGCCGTCTATGGCGGGGGTATCAAAACAAAGTTGATAAAACTCACAAGAGTAGATACTTGGGTAATTCTACACTAAAGGCAGATTATCTAACCTATCATGAAGATATTGTTGAGGAAGATGAAAATTAGTAAAGGTTAAAACAGCCAGAAAACGGTATTTTCAAGTATCGCAGCATACATAGGCATTTAACTTGACCCCAAACATGGCCAGGGCCGTGACATCAGTGAAATCTATGTATAGTACGACCTGTAGCAGGTCAGGATGCATTAGTGTATGTGCATCAGGACGCTCTGTTAAAATGTGCATCAATACACAGTATTGTAATATACATCTGCATGCTCTTCTGTGATGTAAAATTAGCATCTATCCTCTTTCCTCTTTCCAACAAGTAATGAAAAGCATTTTAGAATAAATTATATTGTATTTATTTGCAAATCTCCTATATTCAACTCTATAACCAAACAATTCTTAACAGTTCTATCACAAATGATATTCCAAACCAAATCTGCACACATAATTACCATATAATCTTACAACACAATGAAGGCACAACTGGCCACAATACCTGCCAATGCTCATTCCCCTGCAATTCACAATCACTGTCGCATATGGGTCAGATTTTCAGAAAATGTACAATTGGCAGCTCTACACATCTAGGAAATTCTCCTAAATTAGGCTGAAAAATGAAGAATACATGGTATATCTGAGTATATTTGGTATCGCATTGATTTAATGTATCATTTCTGTTATGTTAAACTGCATTTTGAAGCCCATTTTT
The DNA here is from genome assembly GCA_942159475.1 of Sthenelais limicola. Lineage (NCBI taxonomy): Eukaryota > Metazoa > Annelida > Polychaeta > Phyllodocida > Sigalionidae > Sthenelais > Sthenelais limicola. The sequence goes on from OW804102.1 coordinate 51,258,144, forward strand.
GTCTTAAATTTGTATTATTTGAGAGGATTGGTGAAGGCGAATTGTACATTTTCTAAAAATCTGACCCATATGGCTCTCCACTCTCTAACACTTACAGTGATAGAAGCCCCTGCCAATAAATTAGATAATGTAATGCTACCTCCATATTAGCAAAATAATTATAACTTCTCAACTTCTCCCAGTCTTAATTCCTCCTTTTGTAAGTCTTCCCCATTGTTCATCGGAAATTGAATGACTAGTTGGGTTATGCCAATATCATGCCGCCGCCATTTTTTTTAAAAGGTTTCTCCCACTAAAGGTGTGTGGGTCAATTTGTTTTAGAATGTACAATTGCGATTTTGTGAGATTTAGGAAGATTGAAAAAAAAAATAGTAAGTATAAACTCATGTTCATCTGACTGGTATCATAGATGTCCCTACCACCTAAAAAGATTGGAGAAGTTGAATTGTACATTTTTTGAAAATCTGACCCATATGTAGCAAGCAAACGTCGTTATGAGGCCCAAAATATTCATTTCTTACTTTTTTATTATACTTTATTTTGGGGTGGTATGACTCTTTTTTTTCATTTCTTTTCAATTTCAAATTCGTTGACAATTTTGTAATGTTGGTCGGAAACCGGAAACAAAGATAATTTTATTTTAGGCCTTAGCGACAAGGTGACAATGGTGAAAACGTTAGTGAAAACGTTAGTGAAATTGCTAGTGTCAGAAGTCGATTTCATTGGCGTTCGGATGATCGATCATTAATATGTTCTGAGCGTAATATATGGGTCAGATTTTCAGAAAATGTACAATTCACCTTCACCAATCCTCTGAACTAACCCCCATTTCAGACGAAAATAAAGTTCAAAATGCAGTTCAACCTAACCAAACAGATTTATAGAATCAATGCCATGCCGAATATACTCGAATTTACCTAGTATTGACGAAATTGTAGCCTAATTTAGCCTAATTTAGTAAATGTGTACAGCTGCCAATTGTACATTTTCTGAAAATCTGACCCATATAATAGAGTATCCAGCCTTTGATAACCCAGTCGGCGTGCACTTGGGTACATAGGGTTAGGGTTATAGTTAGTGTTGGTATCAATCCGTGTACTCTATTCTATCTTACAGGACGCAGGAAAAAACACTACATCATGTCTATATGGGTGAGATCGCCAGAAAATGTACAATTCACCAAACCAATCGACTCAAATTACCAACATTTAAGACAGAAATTAGGTTCAAAACTCAGCTCAACATAACCCAAAACACTGTTTCAATCAAGGCAATACTAAATATACTCATATATACCTAGTGTTGACGATTTTTCAGTCTAATTTATCAGAATTAACTAAATGTGTAGATTTGCCAATTGTACGATTTCTGGCGATCTGACCCATCTATAGGCATAATAGCTGCCTTAGTAGCCAGGCGCCTAGAATCTAATCGCAATCGTATCGTAATCGTATCAGTATCACAATACACAATCCAAGGCAATAATCATACACAAACATATACAGATTCCCGATGAAGAGCTACTTATTTAAACACATTAAATGATTAGATAAAAGGGAATTCCCAAGTACCAATCCCATATCAACAGGGGGTCACTGTTCTGGTAGAGTATCTATTGATAAATCCACTATGAGGTAAGTTGTCTTAATCTCTTCTATAGGCGCTATCCACACACTTAATAGACCTCTTAGTCAACCCCGAGATAAGATTAAACAATTGACAACAGATGGGCAAGATTCAGGCAGGTATTAACCATCTTTTTCGCAGGGACGGTAGCTAAGTTGTGTCATTATAAAATAATGAAGAATACAAGCGTTTTAAAACAAACAAAGAATAGGTTTCAGTCCTCTACTCAATAGAGGAGTTGCATGTGCCACTGCGCATGTCGGTTACTGTGCATCCTGGGATGGATTCTGATGAAATCTGACATTCAAATATTGGGCAAAATCTGTATCGAAAATTGCAAGAATATTTTCACCAATATCCTAGCTTGTATAAATGACCTATGTTAACCAAATGCATGATGGGAAAGATGGGGACTAGTTTTGTGACTGGAAACATGTATAACACATTGATATTGACATTAGTGCATTGATAAATATCCCATGCTGAACATGGCATGTTTTCTATAGGTTTACACTGTACTATTAGTCCCACATAATTCCATGCGATTCAAGATTCACTGATGCACTGCGGTAGACATGTGCAGTGAGACATGCAGCTCCCCTATTAAATCGCACCTGAATTGGTAACAACCCAATATGGACTTAGAAGGTTGTGGTTTGGAGCGAAGAGTCTTATGGCATGGGATAGAGGACGAGCGATAGTTACAAGGGCAATTTAGGGACAAAACTGGACCAAAGACCCCTAATAAAATCTAAAGAACTAAATTGCCCCCTGCTGATTGGTGAGTCAATATATAAATGGTTAATAGTGTGTGTTCTGTCTAGAATTGAGGGCCCCAAACTGAGGAGTACCTTACCGTACTATAGTTTATGGCAGGGCAATTATAGTGCAGGGATTTCCCTCTGATGGCAATGTGTGGAAGAAGGCCTTCCATTAGTCCCTGTTAATCAGCTCCCCTCATTAAAAACAGCTGGACCATATCCTTGCAGACATGGCGAAAACTTTAGAGCTTTCACCGGACAGTCGGACCTGTGAAAAGGAACTTTCACCGGTCCTCCATAGTTTTCACCGGACAGTCGGACCGGTGATCCTAAAGTTTCACCGATCCCACATGTCTTTCAACGGTCAAGGACCGTGGTCCAGCAGGTTTCGCCATGTCTGTCCTTGGCTCACCTCCCTCGATCCAATTTTTGGGGCAGTTCCTCCTGTCTTAGATTTAATCCTCTCCCCTCTAAGCCAGGTCATAATAGCACATATCAAGTAGGCGACGTTTAATGGCACTTATTAAATGACCAAAGTGTCTAGCCTCCCCCCCCCCTTCCATCTTCCCCCATCCCCCTTCCCTATAAAGGAAAGGAGCGCAAAACTATACTGTAAAACCTAAACTCATCTCCACTAGATGGCAGTGAAATAAACCCTGTATTAGACGCTCAACTCCATTATAAGCCGCACCTCCATGTTGGGGACCTATAAGCTATTATTTTGTCCAAACACTTTGTTATCCGACATGTAATTCAACTGCCAATAGAAGCCAGAGGGGGAGTTGGGGTTTAATATTAGCATATGTATAGCTCTGATATTAGCTAATAACCATTATAAATGCTCATTACAATAAAATATTATCAATAATTTTTTTTTTTTAAAGATTTTATTTACAATTTGAGTTTAACAGTTCCCCTTGCGTTTTTTTTTTAACCTGTTCCAGATTTACTCTATTTTCAGTAATTGTTCGTATTACGGCTAATTAATACACATTCAGGCCGTGGAGATGACAAAGAAATATCTCCGATTATGTAAATAATAGGCAATGAACTTGAATTGATAAAATATCGATCTTCTAATAGAGGGCTTAAGAAAATTTGCGGTAGTCTAGATAGGCCCGGCATATTACTGTACAATGGTACCATATAAAAGGCACATGGTATTCTGTGTATAATGATGGACAAAGTAGAGTATAGGGCTATATTTTATTAGAAATACTACTTTTTAAGAAGAATGTTGTGGCGACTTGGTAACGAAATGAACTACAGAACATAGGCAACGTCTGAGAACATCCATGGTGGGTAAGGCGTATTTTTTCAGTTTTTATGTAACTAAAAATATTATATTTGCCCTAAATGAATGTTGAAAAAAATACATGAATTATTTTGGGAACAAGTTGAAAGATAAGGAATAATGCGATAAAGGACCAAGCTATAATACAGGTTATATATTAAATGTATCATTGTTGGGACAGATGATACATACATTTATAAATTGGCCCATTTATATGTAGTCAGCTGTTGCCTGACATAACACACTATCGTGAAAGCTTCACTAATTGGCTTAAGAGATCTATCTATTTGTGGTCTGCGAATTATGGCCCAACATCCTTATCCTTACACGATTAAGTACGGTAATAAAGATGTGCTGAATGCGACCCGGATTGTGGCATTTTTCTCATATTATTATACTTGATGTTATCCGACATGTAATTTGCATGAACCCAATATATATAGATCTTAAATATATGTGGCAATAATTTTGTTTTCACATATCATATAATTATATTATGCATTATTCTTGATGGGGGCGATTAGGGCCTATAGAATCCGATATGTAATTTGACTCCATAGATTTTCTTTTTAAATATTTGTGGCAATATGTTTGTTATCACTATCAGGGATTTAAAATTACGTTTCAGTTGAAATGTGTATAATATAGAGTAAATATGTTACAATTTTAATATTTAGCCTATACAATAACCATATATTATAGGCCTATGTCATGTCACTGATAAAACAGGTTAGGCCTACAGGTAAATTGTAGTTTCGATTTAATCAATTCATCATCTTTATCTTGGGTCTATTAAAAAAAAATAGTAAAATTAGATATCCCTGAAATAAACAATATTTTGTTGCTAATTAGGCTAAAAGATGGGCGTGACAGAACTACTGATTGTCATGATGCCAGCGAGTCTTCGCGTCAGCTGATCGAAGCTTTGATCCCAAATCATGGCCAGTCTCCCCTCCACCCTCCACCCCCGCCTCCACCCAACCCCGGACACACAACGCATATATTCCCGAGGAAAATAAATCCCGAGGGACTACCAAAACATAAACAAGTCTAGAGCGAACCAGTTCGCACTCACCTCCTCAGAAAACAACACTCAGAGAAACTGCGTCAGTGGGAAAAATGAATATTGAGTAATTTCTGAGCTCAGCGAGTTGACTGACTGCCATGACTGAGCCTCGGAGCCTGAGGCAGATCACGAAAACATTGTGCATTTCTTTACAAAATCAAACGATCCCAACAGTTACCTTTCATTTGACTCCTTGAGTTGTCTTCACAGTCTTGCTCTCCCTCCATATCCACCACTGGTGAAGGTGTCTTTGGTGTTATTCAGTGAAATAAATATAAAAATCTGACCCCCAGTTTCACGGCCACTAGTAAACAAGAGGGTCACCGACTGACATCTGCAATACAAGTGTCCGGAAGATGGCGGCAGCAGCAGCTGTCGATCGCTGCGCCATCTTTGTATCAACGTGGGAAACTTCCCATATGGCCTATAGCTGGGGAGGAATTTCAACGAATCGTGCAAATGGTGATACCTTCTTGAAATTTGGCATGGTGTTAGAATAGGCTATGAGATTTTCAAAAACTATCTGCTACAAGTTGGCGGACACCCCTGGTGGCCGGTAGCTGCAAAATTCAAAATGGCCGCCACCAATTTTAAATACGCCATATCTCAACTTCTGCTGACTGCATCTTCAAGTGTAATACCTCTTTTTTTATGTTTATGAGTATGGAGAATCCATTTCTGAAGTTATTTTTGGGTTTCAAGGTCATTTCAAGGTCAAAATTCAAATTTGCCTGCCGCTGTGAAAAAAAAGGACATATTTCAGCTCCTGTAAACACCATATCCATGTATGATACTAGGTTTTCTATGTTTTAGAGTATGCAGAGTCTATTTCTGAAGTCATTTTCCTCTGTCAAGGTCATTTTCAAGGTCAAAATTCAACATGACGGCAAATGATAGATGACAAGGTCATATCTCTGCTCCTATCATTGTGAGGCAGCTTAAGGCCATATTTGAGACAGAAGTGGACATTTAAAATATGAATGCCAAATTTTGCTTACATGCTACACACAGCCTTAGCTTTTTATTGTTTCTCTGCTATTTATAGCAGAGAAACAAGTGTGTTACTATGAAATACGCCAATCACTGATACTGCATCTAAATCTTGATAACTTGGTTAACTGTCTGTGAGGTGTTTAAGCTTAGATGTGACATCAGGCGAGGATGCCATATCTAATCCTTTCAATCAGTCATAGATTTCACACCTAGATGTTATTGAAGGCTGATTGACAGCCTTTCTAGGTTTAGCCAAGGGAGTTGATTGGCTGTTAGTTAGATGCTTCTCCAACCATGATAGGTCTGCAGAAGGCCCTCCCACCTCCCACACCACCCCTCTGCCCACAACCCCTTACCTGCCTCAGGTGCTCAAATGGACACTGCCAAACACATTTTCTAAATTTTAAAAGTAAGTTACCAACTATTTAGCCTAGCCTAGCCTAGCTTACTACTTTTTATACGACCAACTCTTTTTTTTCCGGCCAAACTTGTTTTTTACGACCATTTTTTTTCCCGACTAACTTTATTCCGACCAACTTTTTTTAACGACAATTTTTTTACGACAAACTTTTTTTTACGACAAACTTTTTTTTACGACAAACTTTTTTTTACCAACTTTTTTTAACGACAATTTTTTTCGACAAACTTTTTACGACAAACTTTTTTTTACAACAAACTTTTTTTTACAAACTTATTTTAACGACAATTTTTTTCCGACCAACTATTTTTTAATGACAATTTTTTTTCGACCAATTTTTTTCCAACCAACTTTTTCCGACCAACTTTTTCCGACCAACTTTTTTTAACGACAATTTTTTTCCGACCAACTATTTTTTAACGACAATTTTTTTTCGACCAACTTTTTACGACACTTTTTTTACCAACTTTTTTCAACGACAATTTTTTTACGACCAACTATTTTTTAACGACAATTTTTTTTCCGACCAATTTTTTGCGACCAACTTTTTTTTTACGACCAACTTTTTTTTTACGACCAACTTTTTTTTAACGACCAATTTTTTTAAAACGACCAACTTTTTTTAAACGACAATTATTTTCCGACCAACTATTTTTCAACAATAATTTTTTTTCAACTAACTTTTTTTTACAGCCCTGGCTATTGCAGAGTTATTCATTATTGGTAACAGTTACTGAAGTGGAAATAAAAGTCAAGTGTATATATAAACCCTAGTCTAGTTGACATTTGTATGTCTTTTGTGCCATATTAGATTTTACCTTCTGGTCTGTGAGGACTAGTGGAAACTCAGGAGGACTAGTGGATCTTATTTCTACGTAGGTATTTCCCTAAGTTTATCATTTTTCTCCCTTTCTCTACATGTTTCAGAGTTCATGATTTCAATGGTCCTCAGTGACTGGTCATAAATTCAATTCAATTCAATTCAAGAATTCTTTATTGCAATAGATGTCTTTATTGCAATGAGGTGGTCCAGCATTCTAAATAGACAGGTGTCTAGGGTAGGTCTTCTGCCTGACATTGGACATAAGTAATTGAGGCTGAGAAATCGTTTCCATTGGAAACGCCAGGTATATAAATTAAGTTGACACTAATTGTAATATTAATTAGATAAACCAAATTTAACTTGATAATTTCTTAACTTAGTACTTGTTGTTCATAGGAACTTCTTCCTTCTGATTCTTTATGGCGGCCATCTTGGATTTTCCCTGACGCCATCATGAAAAAACCTATATCTACCAATATCTCAGCTTCTAAGACACTTAGGATCACAATCTTTGTGTCTAAACATACATTTGCAGGGTCAAGGAATACAATTATACCATTCAGAAAAGCACCAGACAGTTTTTATGAACACCAAAATTGAATGCAACAATATAATTATGACTATCAGGCCCTATTTTAGCCCTGTAGTAGACCTTAGAAATCCATTTCCAAGGTCAAAATAACTTTTTGATATTTTGAATTTAAGAGCTTCTTCCTGGATTCAAATTCCATGGCCGAATTGCCCAAGCTTTATTTCCCCTCCCACCCAGTGCATACCAAATGGGAGGCTCGCCATGTTTATAGCTGTCTATAGTCATAAGCATGTAAAAGCATGTAAACTGTAAAAGTGTAGGGATTCATATCCAGTTAGCACATTGGATGTAATGCTATATAGGACATGACGCAAACAACAACAGCTTTAGGTCAACAACAGCTTTAAGTGCTATCTATTGTATTTGACCATTTTTTCTTTATATCTAGATCTATGTTCATGCAAATGTAAACCCAAACAAAAAACTACCTTTGTGCAAGATTGATAGTATAGGCATTATCATGCTTGATCACATCACTCAAGATTATTGCAGCAGCCACCCTGACATGTGCACAATGCTGTACACCGCAATCCAGATTTAAAACATTTACACCTCCCTTTGCATGCTTTCATGCAGGTGCAGTGAAGCATAAGTGCACAGGATGTGCCAGCATCTCCCAAGTCTGTCCAATATGGGGCCCATGTCTTCAGGTGCCCATTCCATTCCCAACCATATTGTGCAGGATCTGGCAGATACAATTGCTTCTTCAAAGCTTGGTGCCAAATGAAAACTGACACAAGGATTGTTCTTTTCACATGCTGGTACAAGGCTGCTTTTGTTGGTGGCATACTTTCTAGAGACCTAAGTCTATGAGTGAACATGAGACATTGTGCTTCATTGACAGTTGCACAGAAGCCGTTCATACTATACATGAGCACTGTAAATTGCTCAAGGTGCTGCATGTGGCAAGAATTCTCTGTCAGTTCTTGTGGATTATCAATTAGGCTGATCATAGTTTCAGTTACTTCTGGGAAGTTCATCCAAGCTTTCCAGCCTGATTTCTTTCCAATGCCTACCATGCTGGATGTCATGTCACAACCTGTAAAGGCATGGAAGAATGGTAGAGCCTTGCACTCATCAGGTCCAAGCAGCAAATAGAGTTCATGAACTGGAACATCTGTGTATGCTTTGCCACTTCCAAAACCAATCCACAACTCATTAAGCCCCAGACTTTGTAATTCTGCAAAAAAGTGAACAGACAATACAATAACATCAGAGTCAACTGTTCAGAGGAAAGCATTTTTATGACCATGAAGGACAGCATGGTGCAGGTGTAGCATCATACAAGTGTCTGCTTCCTCATGGTCAGATGGAGCGATGTCACATGAGTTTAACATCTTGTTGGACATCACAACTTCACCTTTTGTTGTAAATAGAGAGTACTCAGATGTTGAGGTAACATTTATCAGCTCATCGGATAGAAATCTGAACAATTCCTCTTTGTTCTCACAGACTTTCAGAAATTGCTGCCAATCTTTTCCTTTGGGGATTGGGACCATTTTGGAAACTCGCATCAGTCGAGCAGCTGTTCCACCAAGACGTTTCACTCTTGTTTGATTCTTTCCTGAGGCTAACAATCCCAGACTGCATCAATTCTTGTGGTACATCAGTTCATTTGGCTTTCCATGAATGGCAGGAGGAGCATTGCAGCATATTCACCAAACACATTTGCTCGCTGTGGTTTTATGATATGAACTACAGCAGGAATATCTAAGATGACAACGGAAGCATTTTTGACACTTGGATTTCTACCGTGTGCAGGCATACCTGGCAAGCAGCCAAGAATCTGTGATTTACTTCCAGCTCGCAACTTGCCTTTATTGGATAAAGAAGGTGGTTCTCTTGCATTTTCATGCATGAAAAAATCATCCATGTTTAATTCAGGGCAAGCTTGAAGAGAAACAAACATTTGTGTTACAACTGCTGCAGAAGCTTTAATTGAGGTGAGTTTGTCTGTGCCTTTTTTCAAATTCACTGCAGGTCGCTGGAGGAATGTATAAAGATTTGCCTTTGGGATGACATCAGACAGTGGTGTTGTACAATCCTCAAACCGCTCGTTTACAAACTTGAATACATTGCTTTTCCAAGTGTTGGCAACTTTACACTTGCTAACCTCAGGGTCCATATATTCACCTGTGTCCAGTGTCACCAGGTGATTGCTTGTCTCTCCATAAGGGTTGACAATTATCCCCTGATCCACAAGCTCAAGAAGAGAGTTAAGGTTAAGGAATCTTTCCTGCTCAGCTACAGAGCTTTCTGGGTGTTCAATGACATTTGATTCTATCATATTGATGCTTGAATATTCAAACTCTTCAATCATTCGAAGAACTTCTGGCTTTAAAAGCTCAATGATGATTTTTTCTTTTGTTTGGCCATAAAGACCTTTGGTACCACTGTCTTCTTTAAGCAGCTTAATGCTGTGTTCTTAACTTTGGTCAAGGCCCGTGAGACTAAATTCCTTTTCACTTCGCTGGACCACAAAGTGACCCTTCATGAAGTTGGCATGGCGATGAGGAAGCTGATTTATGTCCCTTAGAAATACTGGAGCCCACCTAGAATAATTTGTGTGCCCTAGAGCAAAGAAGTATGGACACAAATCATCAATAGCAGCCAGTGTTCCAAGCCAGTTGCTGAGCCGCTGGTTATGAACAAAACAGTAGCTTGTCAAAAGAAATTCCCACACTACTTTTCCCCAATAGCATGCTGTTGGAGATTCAGAAAGAAGTTTGTCCTCCCACATTTCAAATGAATCAAGAGGTGCAGGTTGTTCACAGTACTTATCATAGGCCTGTTTTCTCAGTATTTCAAGCCAGGCCAAGGTGAGAAGATATGCTTGGCATGTTCTTTTAACATGTTTTCCACCAAGCAGAGATGCTGCCATCCCAGGTGTAAATATTTTTGCTAGGTGAAACATTCTCTCCCAGCCGGAACCACCCATCAACTTGCCTCCGGCTTCTTGTGTGCACATTTCTAGGGGGAGAAAACCAATCATGCAGACCATTTGTTGCTCACCAAGCTCATCTGCGAAAAGTAACTGACATCATTTCTGTTGAGCATACAAGGGGCAGTCACCTTCAATAACAGGTATTTGGCCAGGATTTACATAAGAAATAGCTTTTTTGGCAACAAGCATGGCATGTCTCTGCATACTCGGTGTGTCTGCCTTTTCTTCACTGAGTACAGGGAACACTCCAATAACTGTACGGGGCTTGACATCTTCCTTTTCCTGGCACTTTGAAAAGAAACCTGAAAAGGTAACAGGTACCTCATCCAACTTCCACTTGTTATCAACCTTATCCTTTTTGCTAATGCCCAAGACATGGTTCAACCATGCTCCCTCCTCTATACCCACACATGCATTTCTAGCTGGCTGCCCACCACCTTCTGGAATAGATTCAAGATCTCCCCCAATGTCTTCAATGAAAGGGACCACCACAAATTCATCAGGTAGTTCAATAGGAGTGTCTTCTGAAAGATCCAAAGCCAGTAGTAGAGGATCAGTACCTGTATTGTCCATCTGCAGATGACCAATCAATGTGATAGATGTGCCATGCATAACTGTTCTACCAGAGACATCAATATTGTCAGTAGTCACTGTCGAGAAAATGCCCCATTTGCAGTTGGTTGGCACTACAACACCCTCATCTTTGAACCTCTTTGACACTGCATGTGCAAGGGTTCTCCTTATATTCATAATGCGACCATAGGAAACACAAGTCCTAGTTGATGAAACTCTCTGATAAGATTTTTCAAATGATCATGAGCATGTAACTTCAAGCCCATATACAGAGGCACTGGTGTTTCCCTATCACGCACCTGATATAGGTTCTGAGCATCGGTATTGTATTTCGTTGCATTACTTATTAACAACTGAGAAAGAGTGCAAGCCACACAAGTCCTACCACTAACAGACTCATGGTCTCCAGTATTTTGGAAACTAGATGTGCCCTCAAGCAAGACACGCAGAAGGGTCATTAGTGAATTTGGTACTGGCTCACTTAAGCATTGAGAGGAGAATGATCCAGTAAAAGGGGCTTGAGATAAAAGTATGTGCTTTCGCAAAAGAAGCCCAACATCCACTATATTTTTTGCCTCTTCTTCAGAGACTCCCTGTGTCACGGATTCGGACAATAAAGAGCCTGCTTTAGTTTTAGTTGAGAGCAGCACATCTCTCACTTTGGTGAAGGCCTGCCACTCACCACCCAATTTCTGCAGTAAATGTTCTTTAAATCTAGTGGGATGTATTTCTCCCGTTGGCCCATCAGAACCAACCTGTAGTAGCCTTTGACTGTACAGCTTTCTAAGGTCTGCTAGCTTTACCACACTTTCATTATATTGGATAAATGCAATCAGCTCAGCCATAACTTGGGGGCATATGGTGCTGCTGTAGTTTTAGTCTCATTTGACTTTTTTGATTTGGCAGCTCGTGCTTCATTTGCTAGTTTGCAGTAGCACGTTTTGTGATAGAACAAATCCCCAGCAGTAGCATCAAATGCTGCATTGACATGGGCATAGACAACCCAGTTTTGAGCATCCTTTGCCATCTCTTTCAGGCTATTACCATGAGACATAGCTTTGCTGATTGGTTCTATGCTGTCCTCATACAGGTGGCAGTAAACACACTGTGGTCGTGTTCTATCACAATTTGCTTCAAAACTTCTCCGAGTCCTTTTTGGGCTACATTTGGAAAAAGAATTTGAAGAAGCTTCCATCTCATCCTTTGCCCTTTTTTTCAATTTCCGCTCTACAATGTGTGTACGTATATTGTCACGACATGTCTTATGATACACTGCCGTGTTGTTCTGCAGTGATTTGAAAATACATTCTTCTCCCTCTCCTATAAGACACTGCTGTGTCATACCATATGGGAGCATCACATTATTAGAAAGAAAATGAGTAAGGTCCTTTTCAATTGTTTCGTAAGTTTGATAGTAAGACACCTTTGTATATGGACACAGCAAGTTCTTAGATGTTTCTGAGTGACAAAAACAACAAAGTGCCCAATCAGTTTTCAACCTCCCCTATAAAGGATTATCCCCCATTTTTTAAGTCACCTGCCTGCCACAGAAAAGGTGTGACTTTTTTATTGAAACCTTGCATACAACACTACTTAACTTAGCAATGTTCACAGTTCAAAACCTAAGAAGTGGAAAATTAATTTTGAGACAATAGATAAAAAACTATTGAAGAAGGTCTATCATACTCAGGGATACCTGGAAGACCTGAGAAATGAATATTTCACAGAAGAGCTAAAGAGAGGGCTAAGTTGTAGCTTCTCCCCTTTTTCCAAGTCAATGTAACTGTTATTTGGAAATAAAATTGATACATACATACAAAAAAAATATTTTTTTGTGAGATACAATATTACAATCACATTAACATTTGGCTTAATTACCTAATTAAATATTAAATATATATCTGACAATGATAATCAGCAAATTGTCATTGACTTTACAATTTGTTACTGAAGAGAGTATGCTCTATATGTCTTGGTTATATGATTGAAAATTGAAAGAGCAAATTGCAGAATACACTATAACTGACACATTCTGGGTGAATAGTCCTCTGAATGAGAATTTCTAATTAATAGAACATATGATATCTAATTCAGAATACTGTCTTGTAGTCTGAAAGATTCACCAAATTGAAATTTATTGAGATATTAGGTAATGATAACTGCTCAAGTCAAAACAGAGGATAACCAAATATTATTAATCATGTAAACTCTCCAGATAGGGAGCTGAGAGGGAGGCAGTTTATGATCATACCCAGGAAATAGAGATAGAGAAGGGAGACTCCAGATAGGGACTGGTAAAATTTTATTAAATCTGGGAGGATTAAGATCATCTGATACCAGGTTCTACATTTTTTATTTAAAAAAAAAACTCCCAAAATTACTAAAATATATTGAGGTATGATTTATTATGTCAGACAATTCCAAATAAGTAATGTGTAAGATGTCATAAGTTGAGAAGGGAATTTTGATTGAGAGTTATAGGCCTGTATGTCTGATTTTCACAACTGGTAGTCATTTGGGTTTTTGAGCAATAACAGGGTAAAAATTAGGACAGATTTAAAAGTAAAGAGACTGGCTGGGTAAAACGTCTCAAAACCTATCTTTGGAACCAAACTTTCATTGTAGTCCAGGAAATCTGTGTTTTGACCCAAAACAAATTGCAAAAGAATTTATTTTTGTGGGATCCTCTTCCTCAAACATGTTGAATATATATATACAGTTTATGTATATGATTATATCAAAGAGAGAGGTGACACCTGAATTGAGTGAACTGTTTGCCGGTTGCTAGGGACGCTTCCCACCGGTTACACGAAAGCTGACCACCACAGTGGACGGAGGTGTACTTGTTGTCCAAGAGTGTTTTTTCTTCGAAATGGGACTCTGTGGTGCATGTGGGTTATCCCACAAACACCCTGGTACCTATTGTTGTTTCAAGACAGAAGCAGTAAATAGGTGCTCTGACGAAGGTGATGATGAACAAAACTGGAAAGATTACCTTGATGGCAAGATTGAGGACGAGACATTTTTTGTAGTTAGTAGTTTTTGTAGTAGTTAGTCTCAAAATCGTAGAAAAATTGACATAAATAAAGGCAAGAGTATAGGATCATATTACACTAACTATTGTTATCATAATATATCTAATTACCCTTTAAATTTCTTCAAAGGGGAAATCGGCCATGGAATTTTAATCCAGGACTCAAAGAATCTCTCTAAATTAAAAAATCAAAAAGTTACTTTTGCCCTTGAAAATGGATGTCTGAGCTCCAGGGCTTGAGTAGGGCCTGATAGACATTTTGTCACTTACAATTTTGGTGTTCATAAAAACTGTCTGGTGCTTTTCTGAATGGTATAATTGTATTCCTTGACCCTGAAAATGTATGTTTAGTCACCAAGATTGTGATCCTAAGTGTCTTAGAAGCTGAGATATTGGTAGATATAGGTTTTTTCATGATGGTGTCAGGGAAAATCCAAGATGGCCACCATAAAGAATCAGAAGGAAGAAGTTCCTATGAACAATAAAAAGCTAAGGCTGTGTGTAGCATGTAAGCAAAATTTGGCATTCATATTTTAAATGTCCACTTCTGTCTCAAATATGGCCTTAAGCTGCCTCACAATGATAGGAGCAGAGATATGACCTTGTCATCTATCATTTGCTGTCATATTGAATTTTGACCTTGAAAATGACCTTGACAGAGGAAAATGACTTCAGAAATAGACTCTGCATACTCTAAAACATACAAAAACCTAGTATCATACATGGATATGGTGTTTACAGGAGCTGAAATATGTCTTTTTTTTCACAGCGGCAGGCAAATTTGAATTTTGACCTTGAAATGACCTTGAAACCCAAAAATAACTTCAGAAATGGATTCTCCATACTCATAAACATAAAAAAAGAGGTATTACACTTGAAGATGCAGTCAGCAGAAGCTGAGATACGGCGTATTTAAAATTGGTGGCGGCCATTTTGAATTTTGCAGCTACCGGCCACCAGGGGTGTCCGCCAACTTGTAGCAGATAGTTTTTGAAAATCTCATAGCCTATTCTAACACCATGCCAAATTTAAAGAAGGTATCACCATTTGCACGATTCGTCACAAAATCGAGGAATTCCTCCCCAGCTACTATGATTAATAATTAATCTAGGTAAATGGGGTTCACAACAGCATACACGACACTGGACAGTGGAATTATATCACTATGTCTTAGGCCAAATTCTATAATTATTATAGAATTTGGCCTAAGACATAGTGATATAATTCCACTGTCCAGTGTCGTGTACATGCTGTTGTGAACCCCATTTACCTAGATAGATAATTATAATTAATAGCTCAATGTTTTTAATGACAGGATCCGATGGGGAAAAAAAGAAGTGGACCAAAAAATGGATCGCATGCATGGCTGGGAAATCGTGTAGGCTAGTTTTCTTTTTAATTAATTTAATTAGGCCTAATATCGCAGTCTATAATCGTTACATTATTACATAATTGAACTAGCTATTATAAGAAAAAAGAAATATAAAACACATTTGTAGGCTATATGCTACATGTATATATAGGGCCTATCTTACAAAGGCCTATAGGCCCTATAGGCTCTAGGCCTAAATATTAAGACAGAGCCGAGCCGTTTAATGGATTAATAAACGTTTTCAAAATCAAATAAATGGAATTATCTCATGATTTAACAGTGATTCAATTCACCCCATTGGAGTTATATTGTCTTGTTATTTGTTATTATTGTTCGAGGGAGGTGGGTGGGTTTTAAAAGTTCTAATACAGGTCCGTCGTGGCTGATGGACTGAGTTGAAGTGGCAGAGGCCCAGGAGGATTGGTCAGTCACTTCCGGGGAGGAGGATACTTCCGGTCACCGGGGTTGGGGTAGTCCCGCACCAACTGTTCCTGGCTCAATGAGGGGAAATTGACCCATGGCCAATTTCACCCCCATTAAACACAAACGTCACAATTTGTTTAAATTAGATTTATTCAGTAGCATAGTGGGGATATATATAAATGATGAAGATATGTATGCATTGGATATTGGATATTGATATTCTGTGAGTAGCATAGAGTCCTGAGAGAGGGATGATATTTTCAGGAAGACCTCTGCAGGGCACCAAGAGGGCACCAACACCACCCCAAGGCGAGGATCACAGTGCGTGTAGGGCATGGTGCACAGATGTGTTGGTGGTCTTGAGGGGCCTTATGTATGATCGGACCGCGTCGGACGACCAGGTCCCGTGGGCCATTATGTCGGTGATGTTGGCTCCTGCGTCGTGGTACGCATAGGAGGCTCCCCCCCCTCCTCAGGCTATGCATGGAGTATTGTGAGGCCTGGTGCCCAGTGGCCTGGACGATGCGGGCCCACAGTTTCCTCATGTAAGGGATCGTGATGGGGTTGTCATCCTCGTATCTGAACAGGGGCGCAGAAGGGGGCAGGCCCTTGGAGGCCCTGAGGAGTCGAGAGAGGGCCCTGTGAGGGCAGATGGGGTCCCCAGGCTTTGCAGGAAGTTTAATCTCCACCGCCGTGCGGGAGGACTGCATGGTCTTCGACCACTTGAGACGAATTATCACTTGACCCGCTGAGAGGTCGATGTCGCCTAGGGTCAGCTGGCGAGATGGGTCAAACGATTTAACGGTTGATGGAAATAGGTTTGACTGCCTTAAGAACCCCATGTACATCACAATGATGGCGGCAGTGACTGGGCGATAGTTGGGGAATCGGGGAGCACATTGAACACACTGCCTAAGCATCTTCTGGCTTACCATGGCCTTAGGGGAGGGGACGTGTCTGATGGCCAGCCGCACCCCTCTCGGAGCCATGTCGAACTGGTACTGGTGTAAAGGGGCGTGGTCGAACCCAGACATCCTGAAGAAGGTCCTGACCCCAGAGATGTTATTCGTGATGGTGGCTGGGGCCAGTTGCTGGGCTGCCAGGTATTCTATGTACCAGCACACCTGTGGGGCCGTCGGGGTCTCGTAGTTTATGTCGAGGGCGAGGCAGAACGAGATGTATAGCCTCACAGCCGAGTCCCTGTTGGCGTTGGTCCCCGGTCTGTGAGACTGACGCTGCCTGGCCTCGGCCTTCCTATCGAGGGAGCGTTGTTTTCTGCCTAAAAGAAATCAGAGACAGTGTAAGAGTCATGTGGGCAGGTTACATTAGAGAGTTTGAGTTCATTGATAATTCCTGTTGCTTTTTGCTTAAATGAGTCTGATTTATCTAAGCGGGACAATGCATCTGGGAGGTCCATGAGGCGACCAGGGACATGGACATATTCAAGGGCAATTTGGTGGCGGGCCGAGTGGAACCAGAGGGCCCGAGCACAGGCCGCGAGGGTAGGGTCCTTGGGTCTCCCGCCCCTGAAAGCCTCCACGGCAGCCTGATTATCACAGCAGACGCGAACAGATTTAGCACGGTCGGGCTCCCCTGTGAGGGTTCTCACTGCCGCGACACAGTTGAGAGCCTCTAGCTGGCTGATGCCACGACCTTCGACCTGGGCTGGGGTAAATACATATGAGTAATACCTGGACCCATCGGTCCCACCAGCCCCGGTCAGGCAGGCGTCCACCCAGATAGTCTTTGAGATGATGTCTTGGGGAATTATGGAGACTCCATTGTAGGCAGCCATGAACTTTTCAAACCATCTGAGGTCTGCTTTGATCATTGAGGAGACAAAGATAGGGGCTCCCTTGGCTTGTCTAAGAGAGTGGAGCATCCTCTGCATGAAGAGGGTGGCCGGGCGCACCGCCCTAGCCAGATGGGCTATTTTGCCAATAATACTCTGCATCGATTTTGTAGAGATCACCCTCCTGCTGGCAGTGTTCGCCAAGCATTCTTTAATTTCTGCTAGCTTGGTGGGTGGAATTGAGAAGGTGTTTCTTCGGGTATTGATGACTATACCCAGCCATTGGACCTTGGTAGATGGTGGTTGTGTCTTCTCGTGGGCTATTTTAAGTCCCAAGTCAGTCAAGAGAGACTTGGTGGCAATGAAGTTTTTCTCTGTGGTGGTAGAATCATGAGAAAGAACAATTATATCATCTAGGTACATGAGGGAGATGATCCCCTTCGAGGCCAGGGCTCTGACAATGAAGGAGGCGACCATCTGCATAACAAACGATGACATCCTGGCCCCAAAGGAGAGAGCACGGTCGAGATATATTTTTCCCTCATGCTTGATGGTCATTAGTGGCCAATCCATGGGGCACACTTGGAAGTGGCGGTATGCCCTGGAGAGATCTAATACACACATGTGAACCTCTTTCCTTCCTATACTGTTGATAATTTGACCTGCCATGGCCACTGTTGGAAGGTTGTGTGCCGCTGGCACACCGTTGTATGTATTTTTGGCGACCCATCTGTTCACTCCCCCTTCGGGAAAAGACAAGTCGACGATGATGCGTCTTTGTCCCGGGTCTGACTTTGGGCGTGTCATCATGGGACTGGAGTGACACCATGGAACGAAGGGTGGTGCAGAGAAGGGGCCAGCCATTGCTGCCAGTGCACACTCGGTGTCAATGTATGATTGAATGTGGCCTGGAAAAGCTACTGCTGATGGGTGGTTGTTGTTGTTTTGTGTAGTTGGTAATGGGCCACCTGTATACTGTAGGGGAAACCCGTATAGGAGGCCGTCCAGTATAAGTTGGTCATCAGCATGGCCTGTGGAGCAGTTCTTCCAGGCTTTAATGTTTAGGGTTGATGGTAGTGGGGCCCTTGCTCCCTTCCAGTTTGGGAGGCCCGCGGCCCTTGTCGCCTCGTATATCTCGGCCATGTCACAGGGCAGGGGCAGGGCGGGGAAGGGCCAGGACTTGTATGAATCGAAGTTGACGTTAGGCGGTGGTATAGCAGGGTCTAGTTGTTGGTTTACATATTGCATTGCCTGCATGACACTGAGGGGGTCGTGGGCCTCATCAGGCAGGCAGGTTTCGCTTGTGGGAGGTGTCGAGTGTTTGTCAGTATTACTGGGAGTTGGCCTGTCTGTCAAGCTCTGTTCGTGCGGCGTACACCGTTCCACGGACAAGCTCGGGTTAGGTACTCTACATGCACTAGTTTCGTGAGCCAGTGTCTGTTTACTGCCTGTACATGTTGAAGTCACAATGTTTATCACTTTGTTCGGGGCCGTGGGCCGAGAGTTTTTATTGTTACTTACATTTTTCGTGTTGTGAGTCTCCACTATTGTCATAGGAGGTTTTGCAGCACGGTCTTTTGTATGTACTCCAGTATGTTGCTTCACGTTAGTTGACAAGGCCGGGTTCACCACTGGAGCACGTATGTGCCTGCGGTGACTCGTCTCGGTGAATGTTCTGAGTCTCACTGTGTGCTCGTGCGGCGTACACCGTTCCACGGGCATATGTTTGGTATATAATTCATTAAGTTTGGTATTTGGCTCCGGTGGAGGCTGTATGGTGCTCAGATTTGATGTAATATTGAGTTTTCTTCGTGCAGAGTTGCTGTTTTGGAGCTGGGCGGAAGTGGAGCCGCCATCTTGGTTGTTTACATCCGGGGACCGGCCATGTTGAGATTGACTTCCGGGATCATGGCTGGCGTATGGCGGTGGTGAGTTTTGTTTCGTTTCGTGCACGGAATTTGAGCAAGGAGGCAGATTGTAGTTCGGTGGAGGTGGTGTGATGCTCCTATACAACCCACCGGAGCTGTCTAGACGTTTTTTGAAGTTCTTTCAGTAGTGGAGTTGTTACTTTCACGGGGCTTCGTACTCCAATCACGCCGGCCTCTGTTGTTGTTGTTATTAGAGCCGGTGGCTTCCCTCTCCTTGTCACTAAACCTCTTCCTGTTATTACAGTTCTTTGCAGAATGGAAGTACTGCTTCTGCTTCTGATGATAATAACACCAGGCACAGCAGTGAAGCAGCGAGACAGGGCCTGCACAGTGGTTTTCCGATGATACACATTCTTCAGCATTATACATTGGACATGGACACAGTATTGCAGTCGATTTCTTCTTACTCGCTATTGAGGAGGGGCGGAAGTTCCAGCTGAGGCGGGCTCGCTGCTGTTGGATGAATTGAAAATCTTTCCATCTGATGCTTTTGTCGACGACGTGGTCAACCATGGTCTGTGACCACAGTAGGGGGCCAGCCCACTGCTGGACGGCCGCATCCTCGCCCAGATCGGCCATGTGTTGGAGGAAGCAGTGGAGACGGGAGCCTCGTTCGGCCATGCCTGTGCCCATGTATGACAGACCACAGAAGTACTCAGGTATTGTCAATTCTCTTTTCTCTGCCTTTACCCTAGATGCCATGTCGGGGGGGAGGGAGGTCTCAGGTGTGAGGAAAATTTGTGATTTACCTTTTGGGTCCCCTTTGCTGCCGTACTGTTTCACTAGGGCCTTGGCCGCTATCTTGCGATGTTTGTGGACATGTGTGAGATGTCTTGATGTGGGTAAGTCCTCTGACCCGTCGGAGTCAGATGTTGAGGATCCACCTCTGTCCCTGTAAGGGTGTCTGGTGCTCAGAGAACGTTGTATTCTCTTAGTGGCTACTTTCTTTTTCCTCCTCTTTCTCCTTCGTGTAGGTGTGGAGTCATAGCTGTTCGCTGAGGAGCTAGACGAGAGGGAGGAGGAGCTTGTAGTCGAGTCCAGTCGGCGTCTCTTGTAGCGGGAGCCGGACTGGCGATGCCGCTTGGGGCCACGCTGTGGGGAGGAGGAGGACCGACGCCTGTAAAGGTCGGAATCGTGGTGAGACCTGGCCTGGGTGCGAGTGACTTTGAGGAGGGTGTCACATAGCTTATCAACAACTGTGTGTTTCTTTTGAGTCTTTTGAGTCTTAGGAGTCTTAGGAGGTTTGAGCGTATACTCCTCGTGGTCATCCTCGGGAGGGAGAGAGTGGTCATCCTCCTCGTGGTCATCCTTCTCCACGTGCACGTTCTCGGTGGTCTTTTTGTCCTTCTTTTTTGGCTTTTTGTCGTTTTCTGGGTTCTGGTCTTTCATGCCTGCGAGTTGCTCGTAATCGACTCTTTGTTGGTCCCTGGTCCTTCCTCCTCCCGCCATGGGGGTAAGCTTAGAGTGTAAACTTTTAAAAGTTCTAATACAGGTCCGTCGTGGCTGATGGACTGAGTTGAAGTGGCAGAGGCCCAGGAGGATTGGTCAGTCACTTCCGGGGAGGAGGATACTTCCGGTCACCGGGGTTGGGGTAGTCCCGCACCAACTGTTCCTGGCTCAATGAGGGGAAATTGACCCATGGCCAATTTCACCCCCATTATTACATAATTGAACTAGCTATTATAAGAAAAAAGAAATATAAAACACATTTGTAGGCTATATGCTACATGTATATATAGGGCCTATCTTACAAAGGCCTATAGGCCCTATAGGCTCTAGGCCTAAATATTAAGACAGAGCCAAGCCGTTTAATGGATTAATAAACGTTTTCAAAATCAAATAAATGGAATTATCTCATGATTTAACAGTGATTCAATTCTCACAGAATTTAAAGAGTCTGAAACAGAATTAAAATCTTCGATTCTCGTCGCTAATTTATAACCTTAATTGGGTTCAAAATCTATTTACTTAAAATCTCTTGCTATGAGGACAAGAAGGGAGGAGATTCTGAGGAATTTGCAGGAGAACCATTTAAATCCCAAGAAATTTTGGTGCCACCTCTCCACTATCTACTCTAATAAGGACAAAACCTCTGAAATCCCTTTTATTCTTGACGGGGATGACAACCGCTTGTCTGGTAAAAATGCAGCAAACCAGGCAAATCAGTTTTTTGGGGAGATAGTTAGTGAAAACTCTCTTTCGGCCATTGTCTATGATAATATACCTTGGGATCATACCCTTTCATGGGATGAAGACATAACAGGGGAGGAGGTAAGGAAATTGGTGGAGGCCCTAGACTGTGATAAATCATCGGGCCTAAAAAACATCAGGACTAAAACTCTGAAATTGTTTCTGTTAAGTGACTTGGACCGTTTCACTGCCCTCCTGAATTTAGTTCGTACCTCCGGGGTTTTCCCCAAATCTTGGAAGAAAGGTGTATGTACCCTTATATGCAAAGTCCCAAATGCCAGGAGACTATCAGATTTCAGACCAATTTGTATCACCCCTGTGGTTGGAAAAATATTTGAAAGGTTATTCCTGAAAAAATTGAACTCTTATTTCGATGAAACAAACTTGTTATCACCTCACCAACATGGCTTTCGGCAGGGCAAAGGGGTTGAAACAGCCTGGAGATCTTTCATGGATATAACATCTAATCATAAAGATAACTCCATTAACACTATAGTCGCATACCTGGACATATCCAAGGCCTTTAACAGTATTAACATTGATCTGCTCCTGTTGAAATTGTCTATGTACGGTATCAAGGGCACACTACTTGAACTGGTCAAATCCTTTTGTAAGGGTCGTATACAACATACTCTTTTTAATAATGAAATCTCTGACCCAATGATACTGAAGACCGGCATACCCCAGGGAACCATATTGGGCCCGATCATGTTTAGTTTGTATATTAACGATTTATCTGATCAGAACTTTAACAGTGACATACTTTTATATGCAGATGACTGTGTAATGTGTCTACCTCTTTATAATGCTAGATATGCCAAGCTACTTGAAAATGACTTAACAATATTTGATGATTGGACAAAAAAAAATGGCCTCATGGCTAACATTAAGAAAACAAAAGTCCAAATTTTACTTTCCAACAAAGCAAAATTCACCCGGGACATTGAAATAAGAATGAGGGGATCCACCCTAGATCGTGTTGCAACTTTCAAGTATCTTGGTATTACTATTGATGAGCAGATGAATTTCTGTAGCCATGTTAACATAGTGTGTGGTATAGCAGGAAAATATCTCAGAAAAATAATGTGTCTAGGTCACTTGATAGATGGGAAGATAGCCCTGCAGATCTATAAAAGTTTTGTGCTGCCTATTCTGGAAAATGGTGCTCTCTTTGTAGATTTTGGTTCGAAGAGTAATTACGGCCGCCTACAGTCTATACAAAACCGTGCCCTGAGATTAATCAATAAGTTGAACAAATTCAGGAATCTAAGCATGTTCCAATCACATCAAAAATATGGCCTGCTACCATTGGCCCTGAGAAGGGAAGTAAGAATGCTGACCCTGTCACATGGGTATGATGAAAAGGTGACGGATAATAGAGCAAGGTACAATTTAAGGGGTGGGGCCTTGAATAAGATCCCGGTAAAGAGATGGAAAAGGACTTCTCTAAGTCGTACAACTCTCGGCCGACTACCCACTCTGTGGAACGGTTTAAACGAAAATATTAGACTGTTGGAGGGGAAACACCAATTTAAGGCAGCCGTGGTTAAACTCTACTGGGCTAAGTTCAACGCAGCTGGTTTTATCTAGCCATTGATTGACCTGTTTATTGTGGTTCATAAGTGGTCTTGTATATTGAGTATATTGTTTATTATTTGGTTGACTGACCTAAACTGTATTTGTATGGTTTTTCTGGTGACGTGAATATAGGGATTTTTGTGTAAGGATGTAAACAAATAGTGACTTTTTTGGACTCTGTGTATGGATGCACGGCGTCAATGATCATCTAAATCTAATCACCTTTCTCAACTCATTAATATGTTTTACCTTATACCCAAAATGGAAAAAAGTTTACATGTATAATATTTGTGTCGTATTTGAATGATTGACTATTTGACTATGATTTAATTGCGTAATCAATTTGACTAGTGATTGTACAATTTCATGAATTAATTTGTAATACTATTATTTAATTATGTTTATATAGGCTGAAAATGTTGTACTTAGTACATGAGCTTATGAATAAAAAACAAAACAAAAACAAACAAAACAAAAACTTGTAGGTCTAAGCCTATTTTATCTGATAGGCTAGGCCTATAGCTAGCCTACCCATGCATAGAATACATCAGACTTCAGTAGGCCTACCGATGGTTGACAGACATATAATTAAGCCATAGGCCTATACAGTACAAAACAGGGCGACAACATCATTTATTATTTGATAATATGGTTTATATAATTTGAATAAAGGAAATTGAGTAAAATTAATTAAATGAGTAAAATGTTGTTTTTGATTTGAATTAAATAGAGGGATTTTTATAAGGTGCTAGGGATAATCTTGCGGAACGAATTACCATACCTGAAGAAACTAGAAGGAGTGTGGAAACATTTTCTAACATTGGTAAGGTGGGAGTGGGGCAAAGCGCCAAGGGGAAACAAAACGCCCGCCCTTATTAAATAGAAGAATCTGTTAGAGTTTTTCATGTGATCTTTGCATCAATAAGTGCCCTCACCTAGTGGGATCTATATATAGATGTCTTATCTTGGGAAAGAAGAATGAATGTTATTCCAGTAGCTGCATGGCAAATTTCAAATTCTGACATCCTTTTAAGTTTTAGTAAGATTAGAGATTTGGAGAATGGGCATAAGAAAGTCTACTTTACACATACATCAAATTAGGCTGAAAATGATAAATATTAAGTACATTTGATTATATTTGGTACGGTAATGAGTTGAATCATAATATCAGTTCCGGTTATGTTGAAGTGTATTCTTCATTTTTATCTTAAATTTGTGTTATTTGCGAGGATCGATTGATGGTGAATTTAAGGCAAATTGTACATTTTCAGGCGATTTGACCCATAGACTACTGATTACATCGACCTTCCATAACCCAACATTTATCGGTAACTATGGATGTTAACTTGTGATTTAACAGATGGTCAGTGAGTTGTAAGTCATCATAATGTAGCTAAAGTACCAATGGGGCAAAAGGCCAATGCTGGGATGGGGTGAAATAGGTTGGGGCATTTTACCCCATGCACCACCTCCCCTGGCCATTTTGACCCACACAATGGGCGCTTTGCCCCAGTGCTTTGCCTATTGAAAAATAAAGAAATGTTACACAAATAATTTTCTGCCATATTTTGAGAATAAAAGGCTTCCCATATACCAACTTTTCTCTTTCCTCTCTGATTATCAACTTTTTTCATACATCATGTTGATATATGGCATGAATAACTGACTGAGGAAAAATAGCCTACCCATGGCATTTTGCCCCAACCAAAGGGCAATATGCCACACACAGGGGGCAAAACGCCCATATTTTCCTTTGTTCTAAATTTTGACAATAGGACACATTGAGACAACATTAGGTTAGGGTGTATATGGGGAGCATAGGTGACAATTCATATGTAGGTTCAAACAGTGTTGCTTTAATTCAAACCATTCAAGAGATCGGCCACATTATGCTTAGGGTGGGCGCTTTGCCCGACCCTACCCCTTGAAACATTTTTATTGGAATAAATTAACTGGTAGAACGAGGACTGATTTGACTTTTTTTTTATCCCGTCCCTTTGTTCTTAGTGCCCCTTTCAGAACTAGGCGATACATTTGGAGGTTATGACTTAGAATAATAATATTATTATGTTGAAGGAGAATGTGAATCGAGACTTGTTTATGTGAATGATATGTGATAATGTATACATATCATACACAATGATGTTCTTTAGTTATAATTCGTGCTTATGATAGTAGAATTTATTGTAATGGTATCAACAGCAACGCAAGATTAATTTTGTATAATATAATTATTGTAAAATTATTGCTGTGTTTTGATATAATATTGTATTAATGTAAAGAGCCACATCCATTACATGCTAGGGCTGTCTAAGAATATTGACGATAGATCTAGACTACTAGGGTCAGATTTTCAGAAAATGCACAATCCACAGATCTACACATCCATCGATTTTTTCTAAATAAGAGTGAAACATGATAAATACTAGGTATATCTGTATATATTCCGTATTGTATTCATTCAATAAATCTGTCTGGTTATGTTAAACTGTATTTTGAACCTGATTTCGTCTTAAATTTGGGTTATTTGAGAGGATTGGTGAAGGCCAATTGTACATTTTGGGGCGACTTGACCCACTTATTTGCAGCGTGGATCTATAGGTCTGTGTTCGTAATTATTTATGAAGTATTTAACATGTGACAAGTGCCTTCGGCACTTGGATTGTAGAGGCAATTGTGTTTCTACTTCTTATAGGAATCCAACAATTTACTGGGCGAACGGGCGACATGGCATAATTAAAATTATGCACTGCATAACAACATCAGCTGGGAAATTTGCCCCTTCCCTAAGGCAGAGACCTTTAAGACAACATCCGCTAAGATTTTTTTAAAAAACAGTATATTTCCTATTGGCCCAGACCTCTCACATATCTCAGTGTCTAAATTATACCCATAGGACGAGATTTCACCCAGAAATTTAAGTTCTTACTAGTATAATTACTGCATAACAGACCTCATGCGCTAATGCCTCTAGGGCTCTATGTTACTTTTCGATGCCGCCATTCTGCCCCTCACTATCGCTTCAGAAATAATCGTAACACCTCGGCATAATTCGTGCATCTACGCACAACCGTCCAATCGCAGCCTTTGTCACACACTCCAACCTCTAAGCCAATCACAACTCGTTTAACTCTGACTCTGGAGTGGATGCCATTGCTGTATGATCGGCGTTGGGGTCCTCATAGATTAAAGCTAAAAAACGAAATGATTTGATTTCCGCCTCCCCGACTACCTCCCTTGCTCTCCCTCCCCTTTTATTCCCCCTCTTTAATAATGAGTAATGTGTGGACAGGTACATTCTTTTGTAAAAAAAAGTTGGTCGGAAAAAGTTAGTCGGAAAAAATGTTGATTGACAAAAAACTTGGTCATAAAAATAGTTGGTCGGGAAAAAAAGTTGGGTCGGAAAAAAGTTGGGTCGGAAAAAAAGTTGGTCGAAAAATGTTGGTCGAAAAAATAGTTGTACAAAAAAAAAACGGAAAAAAGTTTGTCGGAAAAAAGTAAAAAAAAAAAAGTTGGACAGAAACAAAGTTGGGTCTTAAAAAAGTTGGGTCGAAAAAAAAGTTTGTCTCCCTCCCCTTTTATACCCCCCCCCTCCTTCACCTCTCCTCTTCTTCCCCCCCCCTCCCCCCCCCCCCCAACACACACACCTCTAGTGGAGTGCTGGAGATTGTTGAGGGGTCAGGGGTGATGCACAGGCCTATGGGGGAAGATTGGCATTTGTGGGAGTCCCCTAAAC
The DNA here is from genome assembly GCA_942159475.1 of Sthenelais limicola. NCBI lineage: Eukaryota > Metazoa > Annelida > Polychaeta > Phyllodocida > Sigalionidae > Sthenelais > Sthenelais limicola. Next base: position 51,285,287 of record OW804102.1, read on the forward strand.
AGTGTGACGTCATTGTCGTAATGTACCGTAGCGCATATGTCGTAATTTGCGGCCCGTGACCGCTTTGCGGTAGCTGCTTAGGCTTGGTCCATGCGTAAAGATTTTTATATATAGGCAAAAATATGAGGTCTATAGAAGAAAATTTGAAAAGGTTATGGAGTTTCTGAATAGTTTTGGAAGCATGGACATTATGGATATTCATTAATTCATGGAAGACTGGCATCCCTGATGACACACACATGATTTAGCTTCAATATGAATTATTCTAGTAGTTTCAATGTTTCCACCTTAGCTGGTGAGGTTCAATAAGTTTCTCCTCCAAATTAAGGGGCCCCCGGTCCCCCTAGCTACACAATGTGAACTTTTCTGGTTTTGTCTCTTCATTTCAAAGCCTATGACACCAACTATGTTCAAATCGGACTATTATTTCAAAAGTTATAGTATTTGAGCTTGGCTAAATATTGGTTTTAAGGTCTGTATATTGGACCACCAAGCATTTGCTTCCCGAATGCAACCACTGACAGCTTGGTAGTGTTACGTAACACATGCATGCTGTACCCGGGGACCTGTCTCTGTCTCTTGAGTTCGACGGGTTCCCTGTCTTTGTTGCCTCAAGGAGTGCATGGTTCCCCGAGCCGTGGGAAACCTCGTTTGATGCGTGGAATCACGGGCAAGTAGAGCCTCGGTGCTGGACCGTTTTTATCTTATTGGTCATCAATAGCCTAAACTTAAAGTTATAGCACAGGTAGACAACCGTGAGAGCAACATTGGGTGGGTGCCAATAAGTAATTAGCACGAGTAATTAGTCAGGTGGGCCTAACATTAATAATTAGTTGGGTGGGCCTAACGGTAATAATTAGTCGGGTGGGCCTAACGGTAATAATTAGTCGGGTGGGCCTAAGGCTGCGTTTCCACTGGTTCGCTCTTTTGGCCCGCTCATGGCCCGCTCTTTTTTTATTGTCTTGAGCGCATAACAAGCGAAGTTTGAGCGAAACCAGAGCCGTCTAATAGAATCGGTTATTACGCTCTATGTACGCTCTAAAAAGTGGCTATGTGCGCTTCTTTAGAAGAGCGCAGGACGTTGCGCTTATATCTGATCTGTTTGATATGAGCGCAGCAACACAAGGCTCTTTCTACCTGTTAAAGAAGCGGACCAAGAGCGCAGTAAGAGCGCACAAACTCATTTACCATTGATTTCATATAGGAAACAAGCGCAACAGTAGAATCTCAGTAGAATCGCTCTGCGCTTGTATTGCGCTAAAAATATTAGCGGATGAAGAGCGACTGACAAGCGCCCCATAAACAAGCGCAGCAAGAGCGAGCCATGAGCACATATATAAGCGAACCAGTGGAATCGGACCTTTAGGCTGCGTTTCCACTGGCTCGCTCTTTTGGACCGCTCATGGCCCGCTCTTTTTTATTGTCTTGAGCGCATAACAAGCGATGGTTGAGCAAAACCAGAGCGGTCTAATGGAATCGGTTACTGCGCTCTCTGTACGCTCTAAAAAGTGGCTATGTGCGCTTCTTTAGAAGAGCGCAGGACATTGCGCTAATATTTGACGTGTTTGATTTGAGCGCAACTACACAGCGCTCTTTCTACCTGTTAAAGTAGCGGACCAAGAGCGCAGTAAGAGTGCACAAATGCATTTACCATTGATTTAATATAGGAGACAAGCGCAACAGTAGAATCTCAGTAGAATCGCTCTGCGCTTGTATTGCGCTAAAAATATTAGCGGATGAAGAGCGACTGACAAGCACCCCATAAACAAGCGCAGCAAGAGCGAGCAATGAGCGCAGATACAAGCGAACCAGTGGGATCCCACCTTAATGGTAATAGTTGGGTGGTCCCGCTAGGTCAGCAGGCAAGGCCATGTGCCAACACACTTTTAGTCAGGTACGCTATGGGATTTATAGCACTTCTATAGCTAACCATATGTGATGTGTTGCAGGAAAATAAGACACAAATCTAAAAGAATAAAATAAAAAAATGAGATAATATTATGATCATATTTGAAAAGATGAGATGAACAGTAGGACATCTGATAAGTACTTCTATAATTTAAGTATGACATCTTTATTTTTTAAAACCAAGTTTGCAATATTTCTGGGTGGACTATTACCAGTAAGGTAGCTAAATATACTCTATAATACGACCTTAGAAATGCATGAATATATTTAATACACTAACTTGACATTTCTCGAACAGCGTTAGGCACCCCAAAATGAAAACATTCCCACAAATCTATCTTGTGAACAAATTACTTTGAAAAATATTCATTTTGCGACTTGTGACTCATTTTCCACACATATCACCATGCATGGAGTCACCCTTTAGCATAGACTAAGTGCCTTCTTTCTTCCCTAATACCCGAGGATCCAAACCACCAAAAATGCAGATGAGGTGAAGTTAAAGCTATATATGGGTCAGTTTTTCAAAAAATGTACTGTTCAACTTCGCCAATCTTCTCAAATAACCCACATTTGAAACGAAAATAAAGTTCAAAATACCGTTCAACCTAACCAAACAGATTGCTAGAATCAATATAATGCCAAATATTCTCGGATTTACCTAGTATTGACCAAATTTCAGCCTAATTTTTCAGAATTTACTAAATGTGTACAGCTGCCAATTGTACATTTTGTACCCATATATAACCTAGAATAAATTGAATTATTGTATAAACATACAACAGGCGCAGAAATATTCATAACTTCAGTCACAGAGGCCAAACAATAAATAAATGAACCTCAGTTTATTTTACGAAAATTTCCATTTGAAAAGTCACTGCGTTTGGAAGTTCGTAGTCATCCAGCAATGAGTTTTTATTGTAATAACAAAACATAAATAACACAACCATACCATATATAATCGGATAAATCCCATGATAGATATTCCTTTAGCAACTATATTAGAGCTATGACTTGGCAAGAAGTATGGGATTCGTGAATTTATGACTTTAATAATCAAAGATGATTAATACGAATTGATATTACTTGCAGTATGCGATAAATCTCAAAATACAAATTGACGCAATTTATGCGAAGGACTTCACACAGTTGAAGACAAAATTATGACACACATACACAGTTCAAATCAGTGTATATATGGGTCAGATTTTCAGAAAATGTACAATTCAACTTCGCCAATCTTCTCAAATAACCCACATTTGAAACGAAAATAAAGTTCAAAATACCGTTCAACCTAACCAAACAGATTGCTAGAATCAATATAATGCCAAATATTCTCGAATTTACCCAGTATTGACCAAATTGCAGCCTAATTTAGCAGAATTTACTAAATGTGTACAGCTGCCAATTGTACATTTTCTGAAAATCTGACCCTTATAGGTTCTTAGTTATAGCACTGACGTCAAACAATATTAACGGATTCTATAATTCATGCCAGCAAAATATAATTAAATTTGGATGACAGCAGAAAATGACCAGAGTTAAGCATATAGGCCTACATTAGAAATATTTATATCGATTCAGCCAATCAATTCCCATAGTCTTTTAGTTTTTGAACACGCCATTGCGACCCTGTGCAAATAATTACCAAACAGTCAATGGTTGTAGAGAACTGCTATATTGTTCTTCAAATATTAGCCCTAAAGTATTAGTGTCGCCTCTCATGGAAGCCTTTCAAGAGATCACGCGCTTAAATTGCCAATGTATGGGTCGGGTTTTCAGAAAATGCACAATTGGCAGATCTACATATTTAGTAAATTCTGCTAAATTAGGCTGAAAAATAGTCAATACCTGTATATCCGAATATATTTAGTATTGCATTGATTCAAACAATCTGTTTGGTTATGTTGAACTGTAGTTTGAACCTGATTTTAGTCTTAAATCTGGATTATTTGAGAGGATTTGTGAAGGCGAATTGTACATTTTCTGACGACTTCACCCGAATACGATTTGCACGTTCCAAGTCCATAATGTGGGTCAGAATAGAGCCACAATTAGGGTGGGTCAGTATAGAGCTTTATATAACATTAGCAGATTAATTATTCTTTATTTGATTAACTTGTTACCCATTAACAGTGTAAACAACATTCTGATGTGAGGTGGACACAGAGGGACTCTACCAGAAGTTAGTTTCCGAGTGTTTACCTTCTTCTAGCACTACCTGTATCTCACCGTAACTGTAACTGGGTCTAATAGGCACACTTATGTACAACAAATATTTCCCCAGACGTTGTCACCGTAAAAAGATATTTACAGAAGGAATCAAAAGTTCAACCTCCTGTTAAGCAAGCTATAGCTTAGAACATGTTACGATTAAAAAGCTACAATATATATTATAGATCTCTTTTGCAGGGTTCTTAAACTTTATTTGTGTCCAGACAAATACGAGAAATATATAGTTCTGACAGCAAGGTATATGTGATCCGTTTTAGGAAAATGCGTCAAAAGTCGCAAAATATGGATTTTGAGATACCACCATATTTGAAAAGAGGAGACCAAGCCGATTCCAATGATAGTAAACACTAGGACACCTAAAATGTATGTTTCTAGATGGGTAATTACCAGTAATGTAACTAAATGCACTCCATACAAAGGCCTTCAAAACGCAATGATATATTTAATACAATGTCCTGAAATTTGTTGAGATTTATATGACTATATATAAGTGCTAAACCCTCTAAGAATCAGAATATTTCAATAAAGAGATCTTGTGAAAAAACACTTCTTGTAAACACATAACATATTTCAATGTGTATACTTTGATGCACGACATAGATAGCTAGGGGGTCCATAAACCTAATATATGTGATGTGTTATAGGAAAATGAGTCACAGATTGTAAAATTGATATTTTTCAATATGTTTTATATAGAATATTTCTTTGTAGGAATGTTTTCATCTTTAATTAAGGCATGTGCCGTTTAGAGTGTTATGAATGCATTTACCAAATTTCAAGACGGTGTATTGAATATATCCTTGCATTTTTAACGTCAGCCTGTATTTAGCTCTACTTAACTAGGAAGTGTCCACCCAGAAATATTGCAAACATCTTTTTTCAAAAGTAGAAATATCAAACTTAAAATATAGAAGTGCTTAGTAGATGTCCTACTGTTTACTATCATTAGAACCAGCTTAATCTCATCTTTTTAAATATGGTGATATCTCAACATGAAGTAACGAGAAAAGATTGTTATTGTCATAAAGAAATCGGTGTTAAATGATGTATCAGTTATTCTTATCGACAGCGAATGTATATGCTATTTTTTTTAGAATAGAGGCCTAAATGCAAAAAAAAATCGTTGATGTAATGTATACTATTATATGTAAAATCCTTGGTCTAACGATACAAATGAGGAGAATACTCTCACTACATTCGTCATCATGTATTGAAGTTAATCGTTAAAATTGTACATACCTTCATAGGAGATGGGACATATTACATTGTGAAAATCTGCCTAATAAAATGTTGTTTTTTTAAAAAAAAAACTATTTTTGCGACTATTGCGACTTTGGACTCATTTTTCTGTAACACATCACCTTATTAGACACAACTATAATCATACATACATATATTATACGTTGTTTTAGCTAATGTAGAGTATAGTGATCCATTCATCTATCATGGCCCCGCCCCCATCATGACTCACCCTTCTCAGTGGCCTATTATAGCATTAATACCCGAGGTTTTGGGTGGTCTGGGTGGTCTGTTGCCTGGTGGACAATTCGAGGGGCGTTAGCCCCAAGAATTTCCACCAGGCAACAGACCACTTAGACCATCCAAAACCGAGGGTATTAGTGCTTTTAGACCTGGTTTGGTCAGATTCGACTGTTATTTACCACCTATTGACTTTTATTTACCAGTTCTTTTGACATCTATAACCCCGATTTCTTACCGGAAGTTGCCGGAAGTGATTGCTGTGGTCTGTTGTGGCTGCTAGCGTAAGGGGTTTCTTTTTTCTTGTTCAAACTTTTTTATTCAGGGTATAATACACATCTCACCCCTTTGGAGGGTTTTCGTTAATGCAATAGGGTGCGATTATTTCATAGATTCTTTATAGCGTGTATTCAGTTGAATACAGTTATAAATCTGTACAGCGGTAACCAGGGAGACGTCACCAAGCAACCAAGTTTCGTCCTGACGTGGGACGTACGTACGTCAGCGTCCCTTCACTGCCAGGGATCCGCCATTTAAAAGCGGAGGACTTTCGGACTGAAAGAGGAAAAATACTTATAGAGAAAATTCTTTCAGGGAAGAAAAGTTCACCATGGCAGAGATCAATTGTTCTGGATGTGGGAAATTGCACAAACGTCCAGCCTGCCCCAGCGAGTCGGCATCGGCAAAGAAATCGCCATCGACTATGCTTGAGCTTGGTCAGGAACACGGCCTGTCGGCTCCACCAACGAAGGGCACCAAAGCTTATCAGGAATGGCTCGAGACATTACTGACGAAACAGAAAGAAAAGTTGGAAGTGTTGTCCCTGGAATCTAAAGCAGCGGCTACCGAGGCGGAGATCATCCAACTGGAGAACTCCTTCACTGAGCGGCCGTCTCCGAATCGACGCAAGTCAGCCATGTTCAATTCAAGCCTCGGGGGCCCGGGAGAGTCACCGCAACTGTCAGGCATTGACATCAGCAAGATATCGGATCTCGGTAAGCTTCGCCCCGAACATTATATTGTCCCTGACCGAAAATCTGATGAGCTATCTATCAGGGAATTATTATATGGCTGCGTGTGTGTCCTGAATCATTTAGTTTCTTGTAATGTGGATCCCTATGGTTACGGACTCCATCTCTCTTACGTGGCATCCAAGGCTAAGGGCAAGGAATATTTGAAATCGGCTTTAATCAGATATGAGCGTGCAGTCACTGATCTGGTGGTAGAGGGAAAGATCAGCGACTGGGTGCAGGTAGAGCCTAACTTATCAAGCCAACATTTCGCGCCCGAAAACATGAAGGCATTCCGCACCATGCAAAATCTAAAATTCGCCACCATGTCCACGCGAGGCACGGGCCGTGGACGTCCATCCTCTTTTAGGAAAATGGTACAAGATGCCAACTACGATCCCCTATTTGATTTTGGTCGTTGGCCTAAGGACATTTGCTGGCTATTCAATAAACCGTCTCATGCAAAGAAATGTTTCGGTTGGAAGCGCCAACATGTGTGTGGCCTTTGTATGGATCCAGGTCATGGGGCGGAGGTTTGCGAGTCACGCAACTCTACCTTTTCCTGGGGAGAACTCTCCTCTAGCGGAGACGGGAAATAGCTAGTAATCCAGCAAGATGGCAGCCAATCGCCATGTTTACCATCATCGGAGCCATCAGACTCGGGCGATTTGGCAATATCTGATCCAATCTTTGAACATTTGCTGACTTATATAGTTTCCTTGCCCGAAGTACATCATATAGCGGGCGTCAGATCTCAGCTTCGACCAAAAATGTGGCTGGATTTCCTCTATTATGACTTTAAATGGGACCACGATAGCCATTTTATTTTAGACGGTATCACGCACGGCTTTGCTCTGATAAATCCGGACGCGGATATCTCCACCTACGAAATGTCAAATTACGGGTCATGTTGGGAGGCCCGGCATCATAGTAAGCTTACATCTCTATTGACTAAAGAACTGTGTGAGGGGAAAATCTCGATAGCCACGGACAAACCAAAGTGCATACATGCAATGGGAGTAATAGCTAAACCAGACGGCGGCATTCGTCCCATCGTCGACTGCAGTCGACCAGACAAGACATCGGTGAATAACTATACAAGTAAGGTGATGTCATCTTTCTCTTTACTGTCTATAGACGATGTAGTGTCTGATCTCCCCCAGGGGGCGTATATGGGCGTCATCGACCTGGCGAGTGCTTATAGATCCCTCAGGATTGTGCCAGGTCAACGCCAGTTTTTCGGCCTTGCTTGGGAAATAAACAATGAGCTACAATATTTAGTGGACAACTCAATATGTTTTGGGGCGTGTGCAGCACCATTTGTGTTTGAGCGTGTGGCGTCAGCAGTGACTAGAGGCCTCAATAGGAGGGGTCACAACGTGTACAGTTATCTTGACGACTACATTTACTGGGGCTCAACATTGCACGCCGCCCTGTCTACTCAAATGACACTAATGCAGTCTCTACGTCAGCTTGGATTCCATCTGTCCTGGCAGAAAATATCTGCTCCATCGACTGTCTGCAGATTCTTGGGGATTATCATCGACTCAGAGGCCATGTGTTTAAGCCTCCCCCAGGACAAAGTGTCAAAACTACAAAATGAAATTGAATTCTTCACAAGTAAACGCCGAGCAACGAAAGTACAACTTCAGAAACTGGGCGGTCTACTGTCTCACTGCGGCAAGGTTGTCCCAGGAGGCAGGATTTACATAAATGGCCTCTTTGACCTGCTAAAGGGCCTGGAGGATGGGAAATCGGTGCGATTATCACCCCTGTTTGCCGAGGAGCTATTCTGGTGGGCTTCATGCATAATATCAAACAACGGTGTAGCCTTTATGTCTGTCCCTGAAAACACTACATTAGACTATGTGCATTATATCACCCAGGATCGGTTTGCCTCAAGCCTGGCTCAATCTCCCACAGTGGGTTATTTCTGCCTGGTGCCTGAAGCCGAATTCATTGGGTTCTCAAACAGGGATGGATATTGTATCATCGCCATGCCTCCATGTTGCTTCCACAGTGTATCCTCACGGGAAATTGCTACCCTGACGTGTGCTATATGGGTTAGGTGCCCCTCAAGGTCCTTGAACTCAGCTGGCATTTTGTGCATACTAATAACTAAACAAGCTGTGAATATTTTAAAGAAGGGCCGAGCTATGTGTATCCACGTAAATGATCTACTGAGATTTATTTTCACCTGCAGCCATAGACATGTGTTTACTATCGTTCCTTCTGTTCTGTCCTCCTTGTAGGGTCGCTGGATAGAGAGGTGTCTCGTCTGCAGATGGAGGCCCTAGCTTCCTCGACCAGGAGGACCAGAAACAGTCAATGGAACAAGTATTTCCAATTTTGTGCATCAAGAGGACTATCTTCAGTACCTGTGAATGTATCCACAGTAGGTCGGTTTCTCGCCTTCCTAGCTTCAGTGCAGAAACTTTCCTTTTCGACGATAAACAACATGCTCTCGGCGATCAATCACTTGTCAAGGCTTAACGGCGGGGAGGATCTGCGTCAGGACTTCGGTCTCTCCTTGGTGGTTCGTGGTCTGAAACGTGCCTTGGGAGATGCTACGAAACCAAAAGATCCTCTCCTTCCCCAGGACTTGATCAACATGTTCCAACAGGTGAATCTACAGTGTGATAAAGAGTTTGCTGCCTGGGTTGGCATAGTCTTATGCTTTAGGACCCTCCTTCGTAAAGGCCATGTATTTCCTGCGTCGGATGATCCTCACCTGCTTCATCGTCAGGATGTCTCTTTTGACGGAGATTTTGTCTGCATCAATGTAGGCTCATCCAAGACAGACCAGGGGGGAGCTAGGCCCTATTCTGCCTTTGTCAAAAAATGTAATTCAGACCTGTGTTTGTATTCGGTCCTGAAAATACTCCTTCATCGTTGCCAAGCTCCTCCCTCTTCTCCTCTGATCTCCACGTCGGGGGGCGTGGCAGTCGACTACGCCTTCGCCCTTTCTCGCCTGAAAGTCTGGGCTAAGAAGGCAGGCCTTCATAAGGATCTGGGCCTTCACAGTCTTCGGCGAGGTAGTGCGACCTTCCTCCATACCTGTGGCGTCCAGTTACAAGACATCCGTATGCTGGGGGACTGGCAAAGTATGGCAGTCCTCGGCTACTTGTCCTGCCCATCAGACTATCGCCGGTCCGTCGAATCTAGGGTGGCTGACATGCTTTCTTCCATCTGACTTACCCTACTTCTTCTTAAAATATCATAAACTATGGACTGGGCGCAAGCCTTACTTCTTCACCAGAAGAAAGCCACTACCTTATTCTGCCATTCGATATTATGAATATCTCCATTATACTATGTCATAACCTTGCATGTGTATTACATTGATGTGTGGATCTTTTCTGGTCCTATTGTTCTATTTCATGTTATGAATATTCCTGATCGATACAAGAGACATTTCCTGACAGTATCAACTCATCACCAAAATGTGCTGCAAGATCCTGAATAAACATTGTTCAAATTAGTTAAAGTGTTGAAGATTTATAGCGTGTATTCAGTTGAATACAGTTATAAATCTGTACAGCGGTAACCAGGGAGACGTCACCAAGCAACCAAGTTTCGTCCTGACGTGGGACGTACGTACGTCAGCGTCCCTTCACTGCCAGGGATCCGCCATTTAAAAGCGGAGGACTTTCGGACTGAAAGAGGAAAATTTTTTTTTTCTTTCCTTCTTATAGGGGCGCAAGCCTTACTTCTTCACCAGAAGAAAGCCACTACCTTATTCTGCCATTCGATATTATGAATATCTCCATTATACTATGTCATAACCTTGCATGTGTATTACATTGATGTGTGGATCTTTTCTGGTCCTATTGTTCTATTTCATGTTATGAATATTCCTGATCGATACAAGAGACATTTCCTGACAGTATCAACTCATCACCAAAATGTGCTGCAAGATCCTGAATAAACATTGTTCAAATTAGTTAAAGTGTTGAAGATTTATACAATAAGTTTCCTTGATGAAATCACCATTAGAGTTTATTAGACAGAACTGTACTAGTTGTAAGAGGTTAGAACTACAAGTGTGATTCAATGGCTTGAGTTTACACTTAATTTTGTATCCAACAAGCGGCCGCAAGGTTTGTTGGATGCAAAATTAAGTGTAAACAAGGGCCATTGAATTACACGAGTAGTTCTTAACCTCAAGTACAGTTCTTTCTTTATTATCTCTTAGGTGAAGAGTGTTCATCAATCCTATGAATACAATATTACAGTGTTACATGGGTCAGATTTTCAGAAAATGTACAGTTCACCTTCACCAATCTTCTCAAATAACCCAAATTTGAGACGAAAATAAAGTTCAAAATACAGTCCAACCTAAGCAAACAGATTGCTAGAATCAATGCGATCCCAAATATACTCGAATTTACCTAGTATTGACCAAATTGCAGCCTCATTTAGCAGAATTTACTAAATGTGTAACGCTGCCATTTGTACATTTTCTGAAAATCTGACCCACATAGCAACAACAATGAGTTAGACATATTATTATGAACAGCTTGTTTTGTGCTTAAGATCCGCTCCTTATGAGCTACTCACCGACCGACTCATATATTCTTCCTATCTGCCAGATACTCCCCATCTTCAAGTTATGAGTCAGATCATCAGAAAATTTACAATTCGCAACTTACACATTCTACTAGGAAAAAACAGATAACACAGATTAAAATTAGTGGCCATTTTGAAAAATGGCCGCCATCTTGAAAATATTGAAGATATGCTCTGTCATCCGCCAGATTTGGAATTAGCACATATTAATTGTCTAAGAACAAGTGTTGTAATGCTTCTACTATAAAACGCCTCAACCACTTTAAATATCCATCTATTTCAGTTTTGGGCCTAGTCTATTCAGTCAATTTTGCTAAGTCATCCTGAAAAGGGAAAACACTTAGCATATCTGAATATATTTGGCATTGTGTTGATTATGAATATCGTTCTGGCTATGGGGAACTGTGTTTTTAACCTCATTTCTGTCTTGAATTTGGATTATTTGAGAAAATTGATACATTGTACATTTTCTGACGATCTGACCCTTATCATTATGATCTGACTTTTATGCATGAGGACTCGTGCGGAAGTAATTTGATATAACTCATATACACGTGTGGTATATCAAATTATGCTGTTATACGATAAAGTGCCATAACGTTGCAATTTGGGACTCATGAAACAGGATATGATTGAAATTGATGTTTCGCTGCATGTTGCTATGTAGTGATGTTGTTATAAATGCGGACCACATGAATGATGAATGAATTAATGAATTAATGAGTAAATATTCCTTAAATAGATTGGAAATGTCATTGTGTTAGGGGCAAAGTGAATACCGAATTCGCTTGTAATTGAATGCCGATCGCGCCACCTAGTATAAGGCGTATCAATGGTTTTCTTATGTACTTTTGCCATTTTCGTCGACACAATAACACCCTGGCCAGGCCAATCTCTATGGAAGCAATTCTTCAACGGGCTTGAAGTATGAAAATTTCATCTTGGGAATAATTTAGTCTACCTAGTAACATAATGTGAATGTTTTTCTCGATGATTAAGCTGCTTTTAATAAGATGACGTTCATGTATAATGTTTACCGATGGTATACATACTCGGCATGCATACGCTACGGCATTGTTATGTCGACCGAGGGCTCCAGTTCCGACCGCCAATGCCGTCTGGTGTCAGTACATGAGATAATCTCGGCGTAGGCAATTTCCTAGGAAAGAGCAAATAATCTGGAAACTTGTATTAGGGTCAAGTCGTTAGAAAATGTACAATTGGCCTAGGCAAAACCTCCGAAGTTAAAGCAGATACCTGGAAAGGGGCAATAGATTCTACATGGTAGATCTTCCATCCTGCCCTAAATAATATAAGCTAAGATACATACATCGTCTTTGATAGCAGTCTTTTGTAGTTTACTACTTCGGAATAAAAATTCAATATATATAATCAGTTTCCTGGTGTAGGACTAGGCGTACTAATGGGAATATAATGACATTTTGCGATCTTGTTGGAATTATAATGGCACTTTGCGGTTTGAGGCAAGAGGCTTTCCCTCCGTTTGAAGGGACTCTTTGAACTTTGGGCCTAGACTGAAAATGCTTCCCATATCCGGTCTGTGAAAAAGCTTGTCATAATTCCGAATTATTAGTTCATCATGTGTGAGACCTTAGTGGTTTATTCTGAGGACTGGAAAGTTGGAATCAATAAAAGGGAGACGTAGGAGCACCATTAATTTTAATAATAATGATTGACTCGCTTGTAAATGGGTGAAATCGCCAGAAAATATGCAATTCGCCTTCACCAGTCCTCTCAAATAACCCAAAATTGAGACAAAAATGACGTTCAAAACTCAGTTTAACCTAACCAAACAGATTGCTAGAATCAATGCAATGCCAAATATACTCGGATTTACCTAGTATTGGCCAGATTGCAGCCTAACTTAGCTGAATTTACTAAATGTGTATAGAGCTGCCATTTTCTGAAAATCTGGCCCAAATAATGTATGAGTGTACTGCAGTATTATTTTATATGTGATCGATAGTTCAGAAATATATATTAAAGGAATGTTATACATTTAGATAATTCTGAAAAAGGCACATGCATACTCCTATACAAACGAGTATATGTAATTGGTATTGCATGAATAGAAATCTCTGTCCAGCTAAGTAGAATCGTTTTTGAGTGTCATTTTTGCATGTTGGAGTGCAACAGCTCTGTATTAGTAAGAACTATCGCATCACTCTTTTGTTTTGTTGCGACACATATTGCAGCACACCTATCGCACATGGCATCGCACCTGTTGAGTACCGCCTTAATACTCACGATCATAGAAAGAACCAAATTAAAGACACTTCTACACTCTTTAGATCCCGATCTGCAGTACTAATACAACACTTCACATATAGTGGGTCAAATCGGCAGAAAATGTACAACCGGCAGCTCTACACATTTAGTAAATTCTCCTAAATTAGGCTTTTAAAAAATGGTAAATACTACGTATATATATTTTGTGTTGTGTTGCTTCCAAAAACCTGTCTAGCTATGCTGAACTGTATTTGAAACTTAATTTCGTCTTAAATTCGGGTTATTTAAGAGGATTGTTGAAGGCGAATTGTACATTTTCTGACAATCAGACCCATGTAGAGAGACTGTGGGTGTACACTCGTCTGGCTACAATGCTAGGGGCGGTCTATTTAGGGGTCAAATTTTCAGAAAATGTACAATTCGCCTTCATCAATTCTCTCAAATAACCCACATTTAAGACAAATATGAGCATCAAACTGCAGTTTGAATTAACAAAACTGATACTTGAAATCAATGTGATCCCAAATAGACTCAGATATAACCGATATTTATCATTTTTCAGCCAAATTTAGCCGAATTTCCTAAATGTGTAGAGCTGCCAATTGTACATTTTCTGAAAATCTGACCCTTAGGCTCTAGGTGGGTAACAGGATAGGGATTAGGCATTAGAAAATACATTATTGATGTGTTAACTTGGGACCTTGCTCATAAAAGATGTAAGCTTCATTAGGCCGGTGATCGTATCGAGTGATCCTGCCAAGTAAAACTTCGGTCTGATGAGGAATTGGGGCGACAAAATCTTGAAATCATTCCCCCGGGGGATTTGAACTTTTAGACCAGGTATGTATGTATGCACATGCACGCATATGTGGGTCAGATTTTCAGAAAATGTACAATTGGCAGCTGTACACATTCAGGAAATGCTGCTAAATTAGACTGAAATTTGGTTAATGCCAGCTAGATTCGATTATATTTGGCATTGTATTGATTTAATATATCAGTTCTGTTATGTCAAACTAGATTTTGAAGCTCATTTTTGTCTTAAATGAGTGTTATTTGAGACGATTGGTGAAGACGAATTTTACATTTTCTGAAAATCTGACCCATATACGATACATTATAGTATATATATATCCAACGTGATTTTAATGTAATATGGAAAGTCCTTTTCAAGGCCAGGCAGGCAATAACATTATAAAAGAAGTGATAAAACTGCCTATGCTATCACATTTCATCACATTTAGTGAATTCTGCTAAATTAGGCTCGAAAATCGTCAACACTAGGTATATCTGGGTATATTTGGTATTGCCTTGATTCAAACAGTCTGTTTGGTTATGTTGAACTGTATTTTGAACCTGATTTTTGTCTTAAATTTGGATTATTTTAAATGGTTGGTGGAGGCGAATTGTACATTGGCTGGCGATTTCACTCATATATTACGTTGTGAATTGTGATGACCAATGAATATAATTTGAATATGATATGTGAACTATAAATTGACTAGTAAGTAGAAGTACGTAAGGAGTAGACTAGAAGTAGAAATAATACAGGTATAGAACTGATTATGTAATGAGGTAATTTATCATGTGAGATAATGTAGAATGATATGAATTTGTATTTTGTATAATTTTAAATGAATTGGCATTTTGTTTGTAATAAGAAAATATATATCAATTGTGATGTATTCGGGAAAATGAGTCATACGTCGCTAAAACGTCGCTGATATTTTCCAAAGTGATTTATAGCCCTTACTCGCGCGTTTCATCATTAATCATAAATGTTCATACCAATGTAAATTATTCAAAAGGTGTCCTTGTTGGAATGTTCTTATTTTTGGAGGGTTTAGTGCTTGACGTCATATCAATACATGTACCAAATTTCAAGATGCTGTATCAAATATAGCTTTGCGTTTTGAAGGTCATCATATGAAGTACATTTAATTACTTTACTGGTAATTGCCCACCCAGAAATATTGCAAACTTTTTTCAAGCATAAATATATCAAACATGAAATATAGAAACACGTCTTAGATATCCTTAATGTTTACTATCATTGGAATCGGCTTGATCTCATCTTTTCAAATATGATGATATCTCAAAATCCATAAATTGTGCGACTTGTGACTCATTTTCCTACAGCACATCATATATTCATGTATCGATCTTGATACGTTAGTACAATAGAGCACTATTGCATGCATGGGAAATATTCTACCTCCCGTCCATGCAATAGTGCTCTACCGTTAGCGCAGTAGGCGTCCAATCACGGACATTCTTATTGGATCTGAGAGGCTCTACGCCTAGATTGGATACCATGCACTCTCAGCGTAATAAAAACGTCCAGATTTTTTTCAGATTTATTCAGGAAAAAATGCATTTCGTCAAAACGATATTTTCAGCAGATCCTCTACTATTGTTTTACAATCAATCATATACAAAATAGGGAGTAATAGGGAGTATGGTTGGTTAGAAAATATTACATACAAAAATACATGAGAAATACAAATAATATGGTACCAGTAAAATGGTCCAAATACAATTTTAATGCAGATAAGTTCAAGCGAATAATCCTTCTCAATCTAGGTGCGACTTAGATGAAATAATTCTTCTCAATCCAGGTGTGACTTACATTAATTAATTCTTCTCAATCTAGGTGTGACTTAGATTAAATAATCCTTCTCAATCTAGTTGTGACTTAGATTAATTAATTCTTCTCAATCTAGGTGTGTCTTAGATGAAATAATTCTTCTCAATCCAGGTGTGACTTAGATTAATTAATTCTTCTCAATCTAGGTGTGACTTAGATTAACTAATTCTTCTCAATCTAGGTGTGACTTAGATTAATTAATTCTTCTCAATCTAGGTGTGTCTTAGATTAAATAATCCTTCATAATCCTGTTGGTGTGACTTACACCCCCCCCCCCCCCCCCCCCCCCCCACACACACACACCTGAGCAAATTTGCGCCAATTTAACTTGTCCCGATCCGATTTAACTGCTCCCGATCCATTTTAGGATTTAACTTTCCATCCCGATCAATTGGGAGTTCAATCGGGACGAATTTTATACTCCCGATTGCAAAATCACCGCCGATTGAAGTAATTTTCATCAATCGGGACTAGTTAATTCCTATTTTTGCCTGATTATAGATTTGTCCTGATTTTGGCTTTGAATTTTTATAATCCCTTCCTAGTGTGGGTCTCTGCCCGATGCATCTGGAACTGTCCCAATGCATCGGGGGGCCTTCCAGAGCCATCGGGGGGCCGTCCAGAGCCGTCGGGAGAGCTCTCCCGATTATCCAAAAAATGGAAAATCGGGACGGTGAATTTTGGTTTGGCGTCCAAACGACGTTTTTTGAGTGATTCTATATCTCCTGAATCTCCTGATTTCAGATCTGCCAGGCGCAACGATGTAACCTTTGGGCAAAAAAAGTTATGACCATTTGGAAAAAAAAAGTTAAAAAATATTTTTTAATTCCTAAATAAATAAGATATAATACCTAAATCGGGACACAAATCGGAGACATCGGGACACAAATCGGGGAGAATTTGGGTAGGTGTGGGTCAACGTCCCAGGTGTGGGTCTCCACAAATGGACAGTTTTAAAAGTTTATTCCTTAGAATTCTTGATCGGGAGCAGTTAAATCGGATCGGGAGAAGTTAAATCGGATCGGGAGAAGTTAAATCGGTGGGCGCTCAGGTGTGGGCGGCCCTTTAGATAGATAATCCTTCTCAATCTGGGTGTGACTTAGATAAAATAATCCTTCTCAATCTAGGTGTGACTTAGATTAAATAATTCTTCTCAATCTAGGTGTGACTTAGATTAAGTAATTCTTCTCAATCTAGGTGTGACTTAGATTAAATAATTCTTCTCAATCTAGGTGTGAATTAGATTAAATAATTCTTCTCAATCTAGGTGTGACTTAGATTAAATAATTCTATTCAATCTAGGTGTGAATTAGATTAAATAATTCTTCTCAATCTAGGTGTGACTTAGACTAAATAATCCTTCTCAATCTAGGTGTGACTTAGACTAAATAATACAGGTGACTTGTTAACACCATAAACCATGAGAAAAACAATTACTAAGATTGAGAGAGCACTAGTATAAATAACTTTTTTTTTAAACTAGCGCACATGCATTCACATATGGGTCAGATCGTCAGAAAATGTACAACCTCGCCTTCACCAATCCTATCAAATAACACACATTTAAGACAAAAACGAGCTTCAAAATACGGTATAGCAAAACCAAGCAGATTTTTAAAATGAACTCAATGCCAAATATACCTGGATATGCCTATAGTTTTCATAATCTTCCTGTCTAATGTAACAGATTATATCAAATGTGTGGACCTGCTAGTTATACATTTTCTGACGATTTGACCCATATAAGAGTGGATTTGCATGTCTCACTACGCATGTCTATGACAGTGCATGTTGGAATAGATTCAGTTCAAATCTGACATACAAATATTTAGCAACAGTTTTATGGAAAATTGCAAGAATGTTTTTAACAATATTATAGGTTGTGTAAATGATCTATAGAAACCAAATGCATGATGGGAAAGATGAAGTAGTGTGTTATAGAAACATCTAAAACACTTCGATATTGATATTGGACCATGGGCACTGATAAATAATCCAAGCTAAAGATAACATGTTTTCTATACATTTTATACTGTGCCATTACTACCATAATTCCATGCGAATCAAGATTCAAAATGGTGGCTATGCAACTCCCCTATGCCATTCAGAACCAAAATTCAAGGTTCAAAAGATGTCTTTAAGGTCCGATTCCACTGGTTCGCTTATATATGTGCTCATGGCTCGCTCTTGCTGCGCTTGTTTATAGTGCGCTTGTCAGTCGCTCTTCATCTGCTAATATTTTTAGCGCAATACAAGCGCAGAGCGATTCTACTGAGATTCTACTGTTGCGCTTGTTTCCTATATGAAATCAATGGTAAATGAGTTTGTGTGCTCTTACTGCGCTCTTGGTCCGCTTCTTTAACAGGTAGAAAGAGCCTTGTGTTGCTGCGCTGATATCAAACAGATCAGATATAAGCGCAACGTCCTGCGCTCTTCTAAAGAAGCGCACATAGCCACTTTTTAGAGCGTATAGAAAGCGCAATAACCGATTCTATTAGACCACTCTGGTTTCGCTCAAACTTCGCTTGTTATGCGCTCAAGACAATAAAAAAGAGCGGGCCATGAGCGGGCCAAAAGAGCGAGCCAGTGGAAACGCAGCCTGAGAGTCCATGCAAGGCCCCCAACACTACACAATGACTGCTCCCAAGTCTCCCACATGTTTTATTATACACAATGACTGCTCCCAAGTCTCCCACATGTTTTATTATACACAATGACTGCTCCCAAGTCTCCCACATGTTTTATTATACACAATGACTGCTCCCAAGTCTCCCACATGTTTTATTAATCCATTCATAAGTCCACTTGCAGGCGTGTAGCCAAGGACTGTGTATTTATAAGCAGTTGTGGTTCAGATCATCAGAAAATGCACAACTGGAAACTCTACACTTTCATCAAATTCTGCAGAATTAGGCTGAAAATGATAACTATATAAGGTATATTTGGTTATATTTGGTAATGAGTTGAATCATAATATCAGTTCCGTTACGTTAAACTGTATTTTGAGCTTCACTTTTGTCTTAAGTTTGGGTTATTTGAGAGGAATGGTGAAGGCAAATAGTACATTTTCTGACGACTTCACCCAGTTGTGGGTATATCACAGCCCACCCGACCACCGTCCTCCTCCTCCTCCTCGTCCTGCTGCATGTATAACACTATACACCGTGTAACTACACCTTCCTCTTCCCTACACTACTGCAGCTTGTCACAATGTACTCTACAACACACTGGAGGATTCACTCCTGGAGGAGTAGGTATAATACACTTACATGCATGTGACTATGGGTCAGATTTTCAGAAAATGTACAATTGGCAGCTGCACACATTTAATGAATTCTGCGAAATTAGGCTGCAATTTGGCCAATACTAGGTAAATTCCAGTATATTCGGCATTGTATTGATTCAAGCAATCTGTTTGGTTTAGGTTGAACTGTATTTTGAACTTTATTTTCGTCTGAAATGTGGGATATTTGAGAAGATTGGCGAAGTTGAATTGTACATTTTCTGAAAATCTGACCCTTACATGCCTGTTATGTCAAGAGGAGGAGGAGAAGGGAGGCAAGTCCTCCATGCACCCTTCTTTATAATGTATGCTCTAATATCCAGTGATCACTCATTAGGAGGGAGCGATAATACCAGGATTAATTAACTGGACCTGAACCAATCGTGCATCATTGAGCGACATTGTGAAAGGTACATCAACCAATATTGTTCACAACCAATATAAGGGAGTACAGACAACTTGAGTACATTAATTACATATATGGGTGAAGTCGCCAGGAAAAGTACAATTCGCCTTCACAAATCCTCTCAAATAATACAGATTTAAGACAAAAGTGAGGTTCGAAATACACAGTTGAACATAAACAAACACATTGTTTGATTTAAGACAATACCACATATATACTCAGATATACCTAGTATTGATCATTTTTCAGTCCAATTTAGCAGAATTTACTACATGTGTACATCTGCCAATGTTCTGAAGATCGGATCCATTATATTATATACAGATTTTCAGAAAATGTACAACTCACTTTCACCAATCCTCTCAAATAACCCAAATTTCAGACGAAAATAAAGTTCAAAATACAGTTCAGCCTAACCAAACAGATTGCTAGAATCAATGCAATGCCAAATATACTCGAATTGACCTAGTATTGACCAAATTGCAGTCTAATTTAGCAGATTTTACTAAATGTGTACAGCTGCCAATTGTACATTTTCTGAAAATCTGACCCGTATATAATTTGATAGAGTGTGGAACATGATAAGGACTGGACATGCACACAGGAGGACTGTTTCTTGGCCATGGTACCTGGACTTGGCTGATGGTCGAAGGGGAGGTGGGTCGAAGGCTGCACCTATAGCTGTAATACTCCGGGCCAAATAAAGGCCCAATGTCTGCTTATTAAATCACATTGGGACCAGCTCTATTAGTGATATTGGCTTTGGTGAAGAAGCGTTTCAGCTGGATTTATTAATATATTAATATTGGCTCTTGATATTTAACATGGCGGACTTTTTACTAGTGATTCTCAGTGCGTTACCAAGTCTAAAGAAGTAACATTATTGGTAATAATATATCTCTGTTGCTACTATTGAATATCCTCCCTGCCTGCTAACACATAGGAATCTTTAACAGGAGCGGAGTCGGCCAAAGGAGGCCCATATATATATAACGGAGAAATCGAACCACTTGTATGAAAAGTGCATACATCATATAGCAGTGTGCAACATAGTGAATTGGGAGACCGGAGACCGTCGGTCTCTTCCAAATTGTAACAGTGGAGAACGACAGGATTTTACAGAGACCGAAAAAAGGGGTGCATTGATATGATAAATAACACGCAGAAAATAAGATTGTCTAAGACAAGGCCAGGTAGACAACCAATTAACAAGTCAACAAGTGATTTAACTCACAGAAATTATTACTTTTACTTTGGCTGTTTTTGTAATACATGACAAGTTAGACAAGATAATTTTATCACTTGTCCATTTCACTAGAGACCGTCGGACTCAGCCTAATATCAATATCAGAGACCGACACAAATTCAATGGAGACCTGGGCGTCGGTCTCTGGGTTATGTTGTACACAGTTAAACATGTAGGGATGTTCTTGATTATAGCCGGGAGGTACATTACAGAGAATGGTATCAGGCCATTTGCTCAATGGTTTAAGGTCGGTCTCGCTACCAATACAAAGTCAATGCTTCAGGATTACATCATCTTAATGAGATTCATTTTGTGAAACTAAAACTGTTATTGAGGACTATATTACACGGCAGCTATCAAGGTATACGTCTGGGACAAGTGAAAAGCCCTAAACTATCTGGGACTTGATCTACCCAGAATAAATAAAAGCTTTAAAAAATATTATTGTGACTAGCGAATGGTTCAATCAACCGTTTAGGCTCAAAGTTGAGAGAGTCCCTTCAAACTGAGGGAGAGTCTCTCGCTCCAAACCGGAAAGTGCTATTGTAATCCCATTAGGACCACAAAATACCATTAAAATCCCATTGGAGCGCATACTCCTGGGCTAAAAAATCCATTAGCGCAGTAGGCGTCCAATCACTGACATACGATTATTATCGGATCTTAGAGGCTCTTCACATTGTTTTATTAAAAGTTTTTTTTGTTTTTTTTTTAGAAACGTTTATTAATCGATACACAAAATAATATGACAATATACAATCTATTCTTGCAGAGTACAATGACATGTGTATAATTGGTAGGAAAGGAGCCTCAGTTTTAACCATTTGAATGGTTAAATCTGGTTGAGTTATCGTCATGATTCAGTGAATGATAGTTTTGGTATATAATTGGAAGGAATTAACTAAACATTCTGGCACATGAGATCAGAGATCGGGATTTCCCAAGGACTATAATCTCAGTAGGGATTCGATGTACATTGCCAAAACTACCAACTTACTGATTTGGATTTATTAATTCCCGCTGTGGACTCACAGAAATATATACCTTTCGTTAGGAGGGGAGAAACAGGAGCTATAGCCTACGGACACCTTGTTATGATATGAACACTCCTCGGATCCTGGAGGGAATTCTAGAACATTTTCCAAATTCGTAGATTCTTATTAATATTCGTGACTTTTCTTCATTATCAAAGAGGCTTTTCGTCAGGAAAACCAAATATCCAAGAACACTCTGAAGGATTTTTCCAAGGTATACCTAAACAGTTTTAGTCGTTCAGATATAAGACTTCTGCTTCTGCTTGCTGAATCATTCTTGTCTTCCATAAACAAGAAGATTTGCATCAGCAGAAAACTACCTGTTATTTGCTCACAAAAAACCCAAGTTCTCAATGGAACCCTTGTGCTAAGGAACCCCTGAAGTCTAATCCTTCAAAGCGTCGCAGAAGCTTTCAGTTTAGACGACAACTCGTTGATTCGGATCACTCTAAGCTCATTGATCCACTCATAGCAGGTAACAGCAAGCAGTACAGTCTAGGCCCACAGTTGAGAAAGTCCCTTCCAATGAAGGGAAAGCCTCTCGCCTCAAACCGCAAAGTGTCATTATTATTTCATTAAGACCGCAAAATGTCATTATATTCCCATTAAAACGCCGAGTTCTAGGCAGGGATACCGATTAGTGAAGTATAAGCTGACATATACCATTCTTATCTGATCTGAGGGTTTGGACCTAGAGTGTGTAGCCGCGGATATATAGAAACAGAGCTAAACAGGACCAGTGGATCTAGTCTCTTCTAAAAAGAATAAAACAAAACTAGCCAAAACCTATCAAAAAAACTATCAAATGATCTACTTTTCATAGGAAAAGCTTAGGAAACTCTGAAAGTCTTTCAAAGCACACTATTCAAAGCATTCGAAAAGCTTCTCCGAAACTTTCAAACTTTAACTTTAGCTTAAGACTGTTTGAAATGGCGGGAATGATGAGGGTGTCACGGATGGAGAAGGAGAGAGCCATGCACATTGCTAAGAACTGCAAGGACAGCAAGTTTGGTACGACCCTACTGGAGGACAATGTGAAGGAGAACAGGCTGCTGGATAAACAGCTGGAGAAGCTGGAGAAGGAAAGACGGAGACTCAACTTTCACGTAGCCCAGGTAGGTTGAATGACTGTTTGATTTTGTATTTCCATAAGCATCAGGGTCAAGTCGCCAGTAAATGTACAATTCGCCTTCACCAATCCTCTCAAATAACCGAAATTTCAGATGAAAATAAAGTTCAAAATACCTAACCAACCTAACCAAACAGATTGCTAGAATTAATGAAATGCTGAATTTACTCGAATTTACCTAGTATTGACTACATTGCAGTCTAATTTAGCAGATTTTATTAAATGTGGACAGCGGCCAATTGTACATTTTTGGAAAATCTGACCCATCACATCATTACAATGCTATTCTCAGCTTAAGTTCCAGAAAGAAGATTTTAGATTTATGTGATTAATATTCTACCATCGATACTACTACATTATTCATAAGGTTTCATTATCTATATTAACCATGTGTAATAATACATTATACATACGATCGACATAAGGCAATATCAGTAATAGCAGATAAACCACCATATGAAGCTATTTCTGTGTTTACAGGTATATAAAAAAGAAACTGTATGATGATAATAAGGTGATATTAAAGTGACACTTCTCACTGTTGAGGGCTAGATTATCGAGTAACGGAATTTCTACTTTATTTTCTAGTATTTGGTGCACCTTACCCTACCTAACTAACTCTTGTGGATAGCAAAACTCTAACATTTATATTATATCAGATATTTGGTAAGATAGTGAGCAAAAACGTTTTTGCACGCCATACAGATATTCAAAGTGTCAGTTGGGTTCTGGCATCTGGAGTTACATAATGCCAGGCTCGACCAAAGGTCGTTCATAGACTCCTAGGTTAAAGCTAGTTACATCTCTTCTCACTTAGTGAGTGGGGGCACCACTTGACGGCTACTATTCTGTGATTTGTAATCTGGTCTATTCATTACACTTATTCAATGATTATTGAATGAGGAAACAATGTTGGTGCTCTATACTTTAGATATTGTCACACATATCCTTTATGGTTACACTGAATAAGTTTCATGTGAGTCTGTGACTACTCGTTTTAACTATCTTAGCCACTTTAAAAATGGTGTAACAATTTCCAAATTCCAAATTATGTTGTTGATCAGTGGTCAGGGCTCATATCCACCCAGCCGATTTTTCTAGCTTGTATCTATTATACAGTCACTTTACTACTATCGAGCACATTAGAAGATTTACTTTACCGAAGCTCACATGGCTCTTTCTATGTAGGCAGAGACAAGTATTGTAGATTTTATATATGGGTCAGATCTTCAGAAAATGTACAATTGGCCTTCAGTTTAACATAACGGAACTGATACTTTAAATCAATGCGATACAAAATATACTCAGATATACCCGCTATTCTTCATTTTTTTAGCCTAATTTAGCTAGATTTCCTAAATTTGTAGAGCTGCCAATTGTACATTTTCCAAGATCTGACCCATATGTTGTGTTGATATAATATGAGATCAACCTGGTTCAAACGATAGTAAACAGCAGGACATCTAATAGATATGACCTTAGAAATACATGGATACATTTAATACACTGTCTTGAAATTGAGAACATGTACATGTATGCTACACACAGCGTTATTAATGTACTCCAAATATGAAAACATTCACACAAAGAGGTCTTGTGAATAAAACATTTTGAAAAATATCCATTTTGCTACTTGTGACTCACTTTCCTGTAACACATTACATATGCTTTATTATGGTCTAACGTTATTTATTATTTGGTATGATCTTTGTGATGCAGGTGAAGAACATGTTCCTACAGGAAAGGAACAATAAGCGTGACCCAATGGTCATCGTGGAACGACCCCCATCACCCGACATCCTCCGCAAAATAGTCATGATTGAAAACAACATAGAAGACTTGGAAGTACCAGGCTACATGAAGCCGCTTAAAACCCGCATCAAAACACCTTCCAACCTCCTCACTATTGACGCCTTTAGTGTCAAGACCAACCGCAAGGCCAACGTTTGGGAGGATGCCCTCAAAGAATCGCAGGAGCCTCGCTTTCACAGTGCCGTGCTTCCATCATTTCCGCTGTCAATGGGAGAGTTGATGGAGCTACAGCGAGGCTGGCGACTCCATGCCCGGCCAAAATCTCAACCCGCAGAAAGAGCTAGAATCCGTCGGATTAACCCTCCAGCTACTGCTCCCCATGATGACATGAATCTAGATAATAACTCCAATACTTTCATTACCCAATTACCAGTGCCTTCAAGTTCGCATAAAACCGGTACCCAACAGCAGCCAGAAGGCATGGTAAGGTCGTTGACAGTGCACTTTGAGAAGCCTGATCAGGCCAAACAAGCACACAAGTTTGAATTGAAGAAACCGTCAGTAGATGTGGCCACTCTCCTTAAAAGAGACCCAAAGGTAGAGAGAGAGAAAAACCCAATGGACCACTTGAAAATGTCTTTAAGGAAATGGTTAAAAGATACACAAGGGTTGTTATGACAAACTGATGGGCAGAACAAGGACTGATACTGGGAGGGCGTGTATTGTAGAGTTTCATGGCCGATTTTAAGGCGTTTTTGACTGTTATATTCAACTGTTGTTTCGCTTTGAAAGTGAAAACTAATAAGAAAGTGGAAATTATGTATTAGCCAAGATAAACATTGAATCATTAAGCCACTTGTTCAACATTTAAAGTTGGGTCACAACACATAGCAATTAAGTTGCTGGCCATGAGCCAACTCGCTTAAATCATGTATATCATAAGTACTTATTTGCTTGATTAAGTAAATAATAAATATGTTAAATATTGCGTTTTATCTTTGATCTGAATATTTGAAAGTACTCCAACACAATTTAGTAGCCATGGCGGTTCTATATATTTCCATCAGAGTGAATCCCCAACGACACATGTTGGGTACTTTTTTCAAGCAAGGTAAAGAAATAAAATACATTTTTTTTAAGGGATGAAATAAAAATTAATAATGGTTTGGGAATCTCAAAATGTCCATCTCTTCCACTTGAGTTGGCCTGCAATTAACATCTAGAGAAATACTGAAACTTGTGTTTTGTGGGTAAAAATTAAGAACTACAAAGGGGCCTAGTCCACTAAGCTGATTCTCATTGTAGTTCTCCTTTGGAAGTTTCTGCTCTGGGGAACTCGAGCAGCTTCGGGTTCTCTCTTGCCGTCTTGGAGAGGCTGTCTGGGGTCTACCGGTCGGGGAACTTAACTTAAGTGGGTGTCATTGCTGAAGCGTTTTCTACTCAATGCTCTCCAAACAAATAAAAATTGGGACGTTTATAAAGTTATGGCCATAACTTGAATACTTTGGCCTTAACTTAAATAATGTTCTTTTATTATCAACGCATCTGCCACGCCACCTACCGGCACACGGACAAGACCCTTTCTCTTCCCGCCACCTCCCATGTTCCTGATCCTAGCGACCACAGTCCAGATACTGACCAGATACCAAATAGTTATCTAGAGGGAAGGGGGAAGAAGTGATGTCCAGCAGGCCAGGGGGTCTGATTAAAGTGGGAGGGAGGGAGAGGGAAGTATCAGGCTAGTAGACTGGACTGAGAAATGGAGTGTCAATTCAGGATTGGATGACGAAACAGCGACTTCTGATTCTAGCCTCATATTCATTTATTTTTTGTGTAACCTTACTGATTGGATCCTGGATCTATAAGGACAGACAATTGGTCAAGCCAGGACAAACCAATCAATCTTATCTATTGTGATCAACTGGGTATAAATATTCTGAATAAAATTGATTCAGTTTCTTCTATCCTGCTCAGTTCTGAACTCAAAAGCATAACCCTGTTTGTGTTTGTGTTAATTCAATTCTCACCCGGCTAGCAACCCTATTTTATCAATCAAAGAAAGACGGATATTTATTCAACATTATTATGGGTGGTAAAAAGATTTATAATAACTTTGACTAGAGTTTGCAGGGGAAATTGCAAATGTCACTGCATAGGGAAGCCGGATATATAAAATATTCTACTGATTGAGAGAAACACAATTTGCATTATGTGGTAATGAAATCAATTGGACTGATTATATCGTCTGTTATATCATCTGTTATGTAATTGTAGTGTGTTTCAGGAAAATTAGTCACAAGTCGCAAAAAGGATATTCTTCAAAGTGGGTTATTCACAAGATGTATTAGTGGGAATGTTTTCATTTTTGGTGTTTGTGTGTAGCATGAATACATGCACCAAATTTCAAGACAGTGTAATATATCTATGCATTTCTAAAATCATCCTATAGTGTATATTTAGCTAATTAACTAGTAAATGTCCACCCAGAAATACTGCAAACTTTTTTTTTCAAAAATAAAAATATCAAAATTAAAATATAGAAACACTTGATAGATGTCCCACTGTTTACTATCATTGGAATCGGCTTGATCTCATCTTTTGTAATATGATTACATCTCAAAATCTTTTTTTTGCGACTTGTGACTCATTTTCCTGAAACACGTCACAATTCACTCAGGGAGACAGAATGATGTTCCCAAACAAGATATAAATGTGATGACACAACAGCAGACAAGATGGATGACGTCAAGACGACTGCACAATGTTTATCTATTGATGTGTGAACCTGTCAATATATTTTTCATATTGTATTATACACGCATTGCTCTGAAAACAACGTATCTAGAGTGATTTACGCATAGTGCGTATTTCACTAGTGATTTACGTAGTTGTCATGGCAACCAATCTGTTTTTTTTAAAACTAAGATTACCGGAATAATTCAAATTTATGACTCGATTTTTTTCTATTTTTATGATTAAAACATGTATAATAAATTTGTTAACTAACTCGTTGGTTTCAGTCGCTTAGAATATTGCACTTGTTGCTACGCAACTCGTGCAATATTCATGCTCCTTCAACCAACTTGTTAGTTATCGTGTATGTATTTGTCATCGCAAATTGGATGGGTTTCATGTGATGATAGCCTTTATTCTAATATTGCGTCTTTAACTACCAATGAGTTTCATTTGTTGACTAATTTTCAGTCAGTTTTTTTCTATTTGATTATATCCAACGATTGGATTTGAAGCATATAAGACATTCAACTATGTCTAATGCTATACCCGAGCTAGTTTGGTCCTGCTGTGAACCACACTAAAGGGTCTGGGGGAGAAGATCGGGGGAAAGGACAATAAAAGGCCATAAAAACCGCATGTTCTGACAAATTTCAACTCATTAATTTATACAGAGAAATGAAAATATTACTACATTTAACATTGGTCCAATCTGATTTGAAACATTACAATGGGACAATGAATTACCACATGATACTTGTTCGTTTTTTTTTTTAATTTTACAAATGAGATGCACAGGTCCCGAGCTACAGATGTTCTCAACCTGATTGTCAAGTTATAAATCAGATTTATGAAATATTTAAACAATAGTGAAAGAAACTTTACTAGCACCTCTAAAACAGAAAATGAGCGGGTAGACTGAAGGCCCTGTAAGAAGGGACAAACAACCTCGGATAAAAGGCCATCAGATTCCAAGATAAGGTGGGGAAATTTGTTACATCTTTCTGCCGACTCACAAGTTGATACTCTTCTGTTGTATGCTCGTTGCAACTACGAAGACCTGTACAGAGTCAGAAGTCTATTCCTGGAAATGTTTAATACATTTAGTTCGGACATGTACATACTATGTATGATACATTAATACAGTTGCATTTCTCGTGCAATGCCAAGAGTTCGGCTAAACTACTGTGATTTTTAAGTTACCCATTTTCAGAAAATATCCAATTGGCAGTTGTACACATTTAGTAAATTTGACTGCATTTTGGCCAATACTTGGTAAATTCGAGAATATTTGGCATTGCATTGATTCTAGCAATTTGTTTGCCTCAGTTGAACTGTATTTTTGTCTTAAATTCGGTATATTTGAGAAGATTGGCGTAGTTGAATATTTCTGAAAATCTGACCCACATGTATTCATTTTCATGTGCTTCTGCAGTGCCGACCTGAAATATTCACCCAATCTGAACGTTACAATAATTAAACGACTTATTTCGATACGAATAAATAAAAGTCTTGCACACAAATTCTTAAGTTTAAAATAGTTTATTTATTCATATATTTTATATCCTCTTTATATACAAAGGCCAGCACGGGCACAGCAACGAGCAGCCCAGACCATCTTTAGCGGCAAACTTCACAGCAACCAGATTCATCAACCGTTTAAAATGCCTTCTGCAAGTAAATAAGTTATAAAATGGTTATGACAAATTATTTCATTTTAGAAATAGGCTTCAATCACCTTAACAGGCAGAATTGGAGAAATATTTTGACAAAAAAGAAGCCCCAATCGTTCATAGAAAATAAATAAAAAATATATTGTTTGCATTCACTTTCCTAAACAATTAGCTTTTACTAAAATAGTTTTTTTCTCTAGAGATATCCTACAGGAATGTTATATCAATATATGGGTCAGATTTTCAGAAAATGTCCAATTCAACTTCACCAATCTTCTCAAATAATCCACATTTAAGACAAAAATGAGCTTCAAAATGCAGTTTAACATAACAGAACTGATACTTAAAATTAATGTCATACAAAATATACTCAGATATTCCCGGTATTCATTATTTTTCAGTGTAATTAAGCAGAATTTCCTAAATGTGTGGAGCTGCCAATTGTACATTTTCTGAAAACCTGACCCACATGTTTCATGGATTTACCTGAAACATCCCTACGGAATTCGGTTTTTTCGCCATCTACAAGATCGGTAATGATCAACACAAACGTATCCACCCCCTCGAAAGAGATTTCATAGCTGAGGAGGAGGTCTTGGAAGGTATCGCTCATCTTACTCTTGGGCAATGGAGCCATGGTGAAGGACACCATGCACTTATCAGTGCCATCAGGCAAGTTGGCGATCTTGAACACAGCCCCCTGTACTCGGTCATTGCCTTCAAGTTTGATAAACCTCACGCAAACCCTCAGGCCTTTTTCAATGATCTGCATTGACATTGTAAAACAGTTTAAACTAATATAACTTCATAGTACAAAGTACTTGTTTGTTGATAACTCCAACCGTCGTTATTACAGAGGATGTGCTGTATAAAAAAACTCATGAATAAATAAATACAAATTTCAAAGATGGAAATAGAGAGAATATCATCGTTTTAAATTCATACTTGATTATAACTAATTATTCGAATAGCGGTAAGGGTATGGTGAGAGATGCAAAACCTCAGCGAGCACACACACTATGACATGAAAGACATTACAAGTGACTATAGTGTGAAAACTCATCTTCACCAACACTCTTAACTGAAATTATCTTAACGAATGAAGCACTCTTACAAGTGATATTGTTATTTCACACACTAATTAGGTACCAGTATGCCTATGTATTTTTTTAATTTAAGTTTTCTTAGGGTTCTTTTCCTTTTTGGAGTACCTTATTTAATGTCTGAATAAAAATACGATATATATAAATATATTGGTCAGATTTTCAGAAAATGTACAATTGGCAGCTGTACACATTTAGTAAATTCTGCCAAATTAGGCTGCAATTTGGTCAATACTAGGTAAATTCCAGAATATTCGGTTTTGCATTTGATTCTAGCAATCTATTTGGTTAGGCTGAACTGTATTTTGAACTTTATTTTCGTCTGAAATGTGGGTTATTTGAGAAGATTGGCAAAGTTGAATTGTACATTTTCTGAAAATCTGACCCACATATAAATCTTCATGTCGTTTAACCTCCACTATTTTATCTTTTTTACTTTATTTATCCAGGTATTACAGAAGGGTTTGGCCTTTGCCATCCCTGTTCAAACAAGGATCATATATATGTATGTGTGTATATATATTTATATTATTATTTATATTTTAACCTCGTACCTGGCTTGTCGCCATTACACGGTTTATGGAACTGTTGGAATATAAAAATGAAGTTGGGTGGAATGAGATGAGATGGTGTTTATACAGGATGATTGTATATGATATGGTTCATTTCTAGTTAATCATTATCATTTCTCTCGTAGGTATCAAACATGTCAATTATCATCAGTTGTGCCAATCTATTCATTGTTGTTGTAGATACTATGGTGATTGCTGTAAATCATAGACAATGTTCAACGCGCAATGTGTTACAGGGAAATGAGTCACAAGTCGCAAAAAATGGATTTTGAGATATGTTATTTGAAAGGATTAGATAAGCCGATTCTAATGTATATGATGGTTAACATGAAGGATCCAAGAAGTATTTCTATATTTTATGTTTGATGGGGTGTATTGTCTTTAGACGATGCACATATAAATCTCAAAAAGTAAGGCGGCAATCGACAACCCAAACTACTGAAACGGAAAACGTCAGCATCTCTCCACAGCTCACTCTGAGCAGACGGAACTTTTCGAGCAAAGGAAATTTTTTTAAAAAAAACTCTCCTTGGTTCGGATTATGACAACAGTCAATTGTCCGGTCTGCTTCCTTCAACACCTGGAGCCAGTTTGTGGAGATTTTCAATCTCAAGGCACTATCATTTCCACTATGGAGGACTTAGCCAAGTCCTTGGGTATTGAACCAAGCACCCATCCTCGGGGCTCTGGCGAGTATGAGGAATGGTTGTCGAAGATCATCAATGGCCAGGAGAAACACATTGAAACTATCAAATTGGGTGCAGCGTCTGACATGGAGGCAAAAAATTGATAAGCTTAACAGACGGATTACTTCCATGAACTTGGAAGACATTTCCTCCTTAATATCTCTTCTTGAAATACTATTACCATTGTATTCTCTACCATGTTTATTCCATTGATGTTAATTCAAAGGTTATGTATCTTCACAGCTTTGCCTGATATATTATATTGGAATCGATCATTCCTTTATCCACCTGCATCAATTACCATGTTATTCTAAGGTCAAATTATTATGTACCCAGAGACTTTGTACCAGCTTATGAATTGATCAGAAATAACAACCCTGCAAAGTACCTTCGACGTTTTGTGATTTATATATTCATGCTTCAAAAAAAAGTTTGCACTATTTCTGGGTGGACAATTACCAGTAAAGTGACTAGATATAATCTATAAGATGACCTTCAAAACAGGATATATATATCTTAATACACTGTCCTATCTATAAATCTATATGACTGACAGAGCCAAAGCCTCCAAGGTTCAAAACATTTCAATAAAGACATCTTGTTTATTTAAATATTTTATTGGTTGAAACAGTTTAACAATTGTTGATGATAAGAAAAGACGCATGACTGACCAGATGTTTTGTCCCCCATATGAAAGGATATAAACGTGAAATAGGAAAAATAAAAAATATCCAAGACTTTTCTTTTTGGAATATCCAACACCTTTTTGTCAACTTTCTTTTCCTTTTTGCCAATGTCCTTTTTCTTTTCGGATTATCATTTTCCTTTTAGGAATATACTTTTCCTTTGGAATATCCCTTTTCTTTTTGGAATATCCCTTTCCTTTCCCGAATATCCACTCCTTTTCACCCAAATGTACCATGATGTATTCCTACCCCAACATGATTGGGAGGGAGCAGGAGGGTGAGAGGGAGAGGGAGGGTGAGCGGGGGAGGGAGGGTGAGCAGGAGGGGAGACGGAGAGAGGGAGAGAGAGAAAGAGAAAGGAAGAGAAGACAACATGGCAGGGAAAGAGATATGTGTGTATGTGTTGCTATAGTGACCAGACTGGTCAGTGTGATCACTCATGCATGCAGCTGGTGGGCAGCAGTGTTAAGTGCTAGCGCACCAGTGACTGACTTGGGTGTGTTATGTAACAGTGCTATACTAACACTCACTTTCCTACTCATGTCTCCTTTTGCATGGGTAGAAAAGGAGTGTACCAGGGAGGACATGGATGACCAAATCTTGACATAGGTGTCAGAGCAGCCGGACATGGCCTTTCATGTAGAGGAAATAGGATATACCATAGGAGACATAGGAAAAAGGTGCAATAACATACTTTTCTGTGGTGATTATCTAAGGGAAATAGTGGAAAAGGAAACTGACATGGAGAAATCGCCACTGACATGGAACTTTTTGTTCTGGATATAGTAAAATCTGCCCGGACATAGGAAGTTAGCAATTGGAAAAGAATTTGTAGTATGGGAAATAGCTTGTACCACAGAGGAAAAGTCTGTACGGATGTCATCATTGTATATAATTATGTCTACTTTGGGACGCAACACAAGATAGTTATATTATATGGCCATGCCATTGAATATATCACAAGGAAAAAACAGGACGTTGGGCATTAAGTGTTTGTTTATTGGGGTTCCGACCTTTCAGGCAACATACACCCTTTTCAATCGAGATCTTGCGAATGAATCACTTTGAAAAATATCATTTTTAGGACTTGTGACTAATTTTTCTGTAAGTTGGAAGTTATACTGCCTGTTCATGTGGGTCAGATTTTCAGAAAATGCACAATCTACAGTTCTACACACCTCTCAAATTCTGCTAAATTAGAGCGAAAAGTGATAATTCTAGGTATATCGTGAGTTTATTCTGTATTATACTCATTCAATATTATACATCGGTTTGCTTATGTTGAAATGTATTTTGAACCTGGTTTTCGTCTTAAATTTGGGCTATTTGAGAGGATTGGTGAAGGCTAATTGTACATGTTCTGGAAACTTGACCCATATGTTCTAAGGAATATCTTTGTACCTCGTTGTGCCATGGTGCGTCCATGGGGCAGGGCGGCAAATGTTGGCCCATGGTTGGCAGCATATGTTTTCCCACGGTTGGCGGCATACTTTTGAAGAAAGGCGACCCAGGTCGTTCCTTACTCACACTGCAATAAAATCAAATTTAATTTTAGGTGACCAGTGTCCAACGTCTAGCAGAATCTAGTGGGATTCTTTTTTTATCCAATCATACTTATTGTCTGTCAGTGACATTTAATTATACCAAGTATAGGGAGTCAGATTTTTAGAAAATGTACAATTCAAATTCGCCAATCTTCCCAAATTTCAGACGAAAATAAAGTTCAATCTAGCCAAACAGCTTGCTAGAATCAATATAATGCCCAACATTTTCGAATTTACCTAGAATTGACCAAATTGCAGAATTTACTACATGTGTACAGCTGCCAATTGTACATTTTCTGAAAATCTGACCCAGGGGAGTGCGAAACTTTTTTAATGACCCACCAAATTTGAAAATAAAGTCATCCCCTAATTCTGCGGGTGAATGCAGGGATTTACCTGCCCTTTTTTAAGTTTCCCTGCCCACAAATTACCCCTCAATGAAAGAAGTTATGAAATATTGTAGTGGATTTCGCCGGGTCTGACTAAAAGACGCACAGCACCGAAAACCCACACAGCATCCGCACAGCACCCGCACAGCACCGCCGCTACTTGTGTGACTAATATTAGATGCACCACTTTGCCATTTTGTACCGGAAATATTATTTTGATCACCATGATATTTGAGGATATATATTATTGAATGCGGATCTTAAAGGGCTGTAAATATGGGTTTTATAACTAGAATAGTTTTACTGGAAATAGCTGTCGAAGTTCGTGATATTTAGATTAATCTATACTGTCATTAAATCACTGTCCCAGTCATATATTGTAATAGTTGTGGGAAACTACTGGTTGTTTATTTTGAATTTATGCTTGGGAGAATGGGCAACTTTATTAAATACTCTGAATAAAAGGAGAGTCAAGGCAAATTAATGTTTTATAACATATACAAATGGTCAATTCAATTTTGTTGGCGTCCATATGATTTTTGCATGATATCGATAGGAATATTGACATGATTTTTTAGATTTATTGAATCCGCCATTAAAAATGCTACAATCATAACACTACTTTTAAAGGTCTAAAATAATTATTAACAATTTTAGCTTTAAAAAATCTAAAATAGGCCATTTTTACAATAATTAAGGTACAAAAAAATATCCATTTGTCATGTAGAAAAAACATAACAAATGTATATTTAAAGTTAAAGGACCAAGGATTGAAATATTCAATGTTCCAAACGCAGCTCCGAAATAAAACATCAAGAGTGAAATACTTCTGTATTTATATGATATGACTTGTTGACAGTATATAATACAAATGTATTAAAAACGGGTTCCCATTTTCTGGTATCTTCATACAGTTATCGTTTTCTGAACAGAATTGATATTACATGTATATATAATAAGGCAGTTGATTCTAATGCCAGTAATTTCCACAAATTTTCCATTAGATGACCGGGAGATTTATTTAAAGAATTATAAGTGACTAGAGTACAGAAAATTAATTTAAACATCGCGGGAATTGTTTGCAACTTCGACAGTTAATTACAGTAAAACTATTCAACTATTCAATCCCATATTTACTGGCTGTTGAGTTCCACCCATCATTATTGACATCCTAAAATTTCTTGGTTATAAATTGAATATTTCATGTGGAAAACTGTGAAGAGATACGTCTAATATTAGTCGCGCAAGTAGCGACGGTGCTGTGCGGATGCTGTGCGGGTTTTCGGTGCTGTGCGTCTTTTAGTCATACCGGATTTCGCCCATAGTCCACAATTTCAGATCGGCTCTTGACTTAACCGTTTAAAGAATACCCAACACAGATGTATTCTAGCATTCATTCTTTATTGTACGGATATTTTGATTTTTTCTATTTAGAATTTTTATACAATATTATGAATAATGGATATCATGCACACATAAGGATAATGGGCTCACAGGTGATAATTCAACTCAGAGTAACCATGGTCTTCCTCCCACTGCTGTGTCTAGCTAGACTACGCTTTATGTAACAAAACTACTGGATATCAAGTTAAGTTAAACGAATATTAAATCAAGTAAGGTGAGAACGAAAGGTACAATTAAGGATAAGAATAAAAACTATGATTAGTTAGGTGGATTTGTTCGGTTGGTTTGGACAGCTTGAAGATACAGCATGCCCTTGGATCAGTGTAAGCTTGAAGATACTTCATACCACAGACATGGCGAAACCTGCTCGACCGCGGTCCTTGAACGTTGAAAGACAAGTTGGACCGGTGAAAGTAAAGTTTCACGGTCCGACTGTCTGGTGAAAAATTTGTAGAAAACGTTGTAGAAACCTTTGGAGGACCGGTGAAAGTTCCTTTTCACCGGTCCGACTGTCCGGTGAAAGTTTTCGCCATGTCTGATACCATTTGGCTTGGGTTCATTGGTCAGTCTGTGTGGGTTTTGAGTTGTATTTGGTTGTGTTTGAGGAGGTTCTTGAATTGTTCGTATGAGGGAGTATATTTTCTGTTGAAGTGCCTCATAAGGAGTGCACCTGAAGCAGGTCTAGTGGTACACATAAAGGGAAAGATACAACAACAAACTTATATAAAATATAAGGGATATTCTAGCTTGGATAAACCTGTGGTGCACCTGGTGTTATACACCAGAAACACACTCTATAGTACATCTCCTACAATGTTCCCTCTCCTTTTTTGGTTTTATACTAAGGAAGAAAATCATCAAAGGAGACATTGAAAAGGCTAATATCAAAAAGTAGAGTAGAAAAATAAACGTTCATGAACACATAAAATAGCATCAGTGTTCTCACTACACACACAGTATGAAATTAGCACCCGCCCGCCGCCAAATGCGGGTAAAAAAATGATGCGGGCGGGTAAAACCCAAAAGTTACCTGTCCTTCTTGGCAGGTGAAGGAAAGTGAGAGAGACAGAGAGAGAGAGACAGAAAGAGTAGAAATTAAGGTCCATTATGATGTGTTTGAATGATTTAGTATTCATGTATATTGTAATTTTTATAGTGTATGATAATCTTGCTTATAATAGTGTGACGAAATACATCAAGATAAAAGTGTAATTTTTGTACTGAATAGTAGGAAATTCATAGCTAGACAAAGCATGAAAACAATTGTTAAAATATTGGGAGATAGTTCTCTATTTTACAATATGATGTATGATTAATATCATCATCATCAGTCATCAATATCTATGGAACACTTAAAATCGATGGTTAAATATTTAGGGAGACGGAGATATTTATATTATCATACATCTGTTGAGGATTTCATTGAGAAGTTATTTGTGGGCGGGTAAATTTCTTCCATCTCTCCTCCCTCCCCCTCTCTCTTTCTCCCTCATTTGTTACATTTATCAGATCTATGTATAAAGTATATAATAGCTTTGCATTTATGGAACTCGATCATCTGTTAGACATTAACTTAGATTAAGACAAAACTCTATCAAACGAAAGGATTATATTTCATAATTTAAACTTAGTTAATTTAGGTTAATTTGCGGGCGGGTAAATTTCTATGTGGGCGGGTAAATCTCTTTATTTCACCCGCCAGGTTGGCGGGAAAAGAAAAAAGTTAAATTTCGTAGAGAGAAAAGTAATAAGGTAATATATAAGATACAGCTTCATCGGTTGTTGCAGCGGTGAACGCAACCATTGCGGTGAACTTGCAAGGCCAGGAGGTATACATATATGAAGAGTAGTATAAAGGAAATGTTGAACATCTTCAGGCTACAGTACAAATATAAGCTCAGGTCACTCAGGCACATACAGTAAGCTTACAGCTAACAGTAGCCTATACCTTGGAGATATCCATTCATATCACTCCTATTCGCGTCCAAAATCTCGGATCTGTCCGAAGTTACAAACAAAAACAAAACACCAGTAGCCACACATGTAGGCCCCGGTATTTCAACATTACATATACACAGCAAGACTTATCAGCTTTATGTCTTTGAATCAAAGCAACACAAATATTCACAAATTTATGCCAGTAGTGAGCTGTAAGAGCAAGAATAAAGCAGACTTCTGTTTTGTTTTTTATTTTATTTAGGTCGATATCATATTTATAATTGGGGGCTGAATCCCCTTTCAGTGCTTAAGTAAAAAATATCATAACTTTTGGAATAATAGTCTGATTTGAACATAACTGGTGCCATTAACTTTGGAATAAATAGATGTAACCACATCAGTAAGTATTGTTTAGCTAGGCGGGGGGGGGGGGGGGGTGCTGGACATAGAGTGACAAAACCGCCTTCTTAGGAGAAGGCACAGCCAGCATATTTGGACCCCTATCCGTCACCCCAGGGCTTCATGGTAGTGACCCAATATCTATACAGATCCTTTACATATCCACCTGTTTTCATATAAATACATACCAATATTCTACTTTCTTACCAGATTTGGCAACTATATTAAGTTTCCTCAATGTTTTGTCCGAAGAAATTATGCATCTCTGGTTTACAAAGGCTTATCGGTGTATTCCTATGGTGAGTAATTCTGTTGGTGGCACCGCCATAAATTTGTAGCTCTAGGCCTCGCATATGTGGGTCAGATTTTCAGAAAATGTACAATTCAACTTTTCCAATCTTTTCAAATAACCCAAATTTCAGACGATAAAGTTCAAAATACAGTTTAACTTAACCAAACAAATTGCTAGAATCAATGCAATGCCGAATATACTCAAATTTACCTAGTATTGACCAAATTGCAGCCTAATTTAGCAGAATTTACTAAATGTGTACAGCAGCCTGACCCATGTAAACCTGATAGAACAGCCAAGAGCTGTCACATGATCTACATCAATGACGTCATAGCGGCAGGAAAACCACATGTTCCAGCAGAAAAACAACTACGAAATGTTGCTGTCATATTCAAGGTAGAACTCCAGGATTATTGCATTTAAAAGTAACGAAATATAGATTCTTCTGCTAAAATCTAAATGTCTGCAAGATTCTGCAGGCGTCTTATGGTACCTCCATACGATCGCCTGCAGGCCTTGTCAAGGAAATAGATGGAACTAACCACAGTTATGTATTTCCGATCGTTCTTCACCTCATTTCCGGTTTCACCTCATTTCCGGGACCCCTCCCGCCTCCAACTCGGTGAAGAACGATCGGAAATACATAACTAAGGTTAGTTCCAGATTTATTTGACCTCTTACAAATGATTTAAATGTTCTGGATTCATTTTAATTACGGTAACATGTTGTGAGAAAAACACAGCGAGGGCGTGGCATGGTTCCATTAACGCTTAAATTTATGATGGCCGTTGTGACGTTGACGACGGCCGCCGCAGTTTCAATGCTTAGCAGATGACGTAACGTCAGAGCATGGCGTGTCCCCATGACAACGCTGCCCTACTTTCAGAGCAACCAATGAAAACGCCGAAGGATAAACTGGGTCATCTGTTTCTTCCCTAGGGACGAATGAAACATATTTCTTCCCGCTCACTCGCATATAACAAGCCTATACAAAGTCTATGGACCCTCTGTTCCAGAGGTGAAATAAAACACCTGACAACCCTTGCTTCTGTGGCAGTTTAGTAGCTCAGTAGCTAGCCAGCTGGGTCCCTGGCTCGGCAGTTGTTTGCGAATGTGACGATCCCTTCGAAGAGGAGGGCAGGGCAGGGTGGTGTCATTGACAATGAGAAAATGAATCCTAAATAGCAGGGCTCACCACCCACTGAAATCATGCACTCGCCCACAGGACTAGTAGAGTATAAAACCACATATAGTCCTTATAGAAATCTGGTAGTCCTTACAATAGCTTTGGCATTTTTCAGCATCTTTTGCTGCAAAGTAGAGGCTGGGGCAGGGGGCTGACTAATGCATCAAATAACATTTATATTCTAAAAATACCTCATAATTGATAATAAGAAAAAAGAATCTAAATCTATTTATTAATGTTAAATATTATAGACAAACATATGTTCCTGTTGTATATAGGCCCTATCACTGGCCACGGCAAGGAATTTGCCGCACAAAAACACCTGATCAGAGCGTTAATTTCAAACATCATAAATGCAATATTTTGATAGGTAAAAAGGGTCTAAATTCCCCCAAAATTTCCACTCGCCCACAGGATGAGTAGCCAGGTAGGATCTACTAGTCCTTACCAAATTCTGGTCGACTGGGGCGAGCGGGAATGTCGAGCCCTGAATAGGGCGTGTAAGTTCAAAATGGCCGCCATCAGGTTTGTCGCATACTTGCTGCTTC
This sequence comes from Sthenelais limicola, assembly GCA_942159475.1. NCBI lineage: Eukaryota > Metazoa > Annelida > Polychaeta > Phyllodocida > Sigalionidae > Sthenelais > Sthenelais limicola. Next base: position 51,325,388 of record OW804102.1, read on the forward strand.
TTCCAGGAAAGGAAGTGATGTCGCTCCCATTGAAAAAGCATTGGGCCGAAAGGTTTTCCCTGTTTGTAGATTTCTCCAAGATTTATTCTGTTCTGACCACTGCCCTAGATAGCCATATAGGCTCAAACTATTCCATACATGTTGACCAGAAGTTCCGGGACATTGCTGGGGCGATGGAGAGGGGATATTTATTTCGCTATATGCATTGTTTATGGCTGTGATGTCACGGTCACTTCCTTTCCCGGAAGTGACTACAAGTAAAAATATCAAAACTTTTAAAATAATAGTCTGATCTTAACATAGGCCTAATTGGTGTCATTAACTTGGGAATAAAGAGATGTAACCATATTAGTAAGTATTGTTTAACTAGGGCCCAGGGGGGTACTTGGACCCCCTGATTTTTTTAATTCTTTTTTTGTATGGTCTCTCATCTCCAAATTCACTATGATGCTCACTGCGAGACGACCAGTTACTCTTCCAGTGGGATGTAACTACTATATTAGTACTAGTACAGACCTCACTAGTTAGAGTTTCTTTATTTTCCCGGTTTATTTTAGTTTATATTAGTGTGATAACAACTTACCGTACCTGTGTCTTGCTCAATAGAACTGGATGTAATCTAGAAGTCTGTATACCTGTTTATCATATTTATTCCATGATTTGGCCGTGAGCGGACAGTATTATAGCAAGAACAGCATAGTATTGCGTATGAGGGGGGCTGTATTCTCCGAGTATGGCCGAAAACTACAAGGCCGTAGGCCGAGTTGTTTTTCGGCCATAAGAGGAGAATACAGGTCGCCAAAGACGCGATACTGTGCTATTCTTGCTTTTATTCCATGATTTTTAATTTATTACAACTTAATTTGATTTATTTCATCAAATTGTGCTGTCCACATGGCTCACTGATAGTCTCGAACGGTCGTGACGTCACTGTACAATACAGGGAGTTTATATTGTCCACCTTGTGAGCGGCAAGTATATCGATTATATTGTACGCTCACGGCCAAATCATGGAATAAAATCGATATACTTGCCGCTCACAAGGTGGACAATATAAATTCTGTGTATTGTACAGTGATGTCACGACCGTTCGTGACTATGAGGACAACACAGTTTGATGAAATTAATGCAAATAAAGTTGTTTTAAGGTACTAATCATGGAATAAAAGCAAGAATAGCAAAGTATCGCGTATAGCAAAGTATCGCGTCTCGTATGGCCGAAAAACAACTCGGCCTATGGCCTCGTTGTTTTCGGCCATACTCGGAGAATATAGCCCCCCTCATACGCGATACTGTGCTGTTCTTGCTATAGTACTGTTCAATCCGATTGAGTACGATATAGTAGTTCTTATCTTATCTTAAACCATTCAATCTAGCTACCGGATAACAAACCCTAAATCAACGCGTATATGATTAGCCTACGGACTACGGTACTTTAAAAAGAAATTCCGTTCCGTTTTCAAAATCCCAAATCCGTATTTAACATTCCAGTCTAACAAAAAAAAACCTGTGAGACGGATATAAGGGTTATACCCAACATTTCTGCAACTACCGATCGCACGTGTGTTAGCCTTGTGTTGTTTTTATATCGGAAGCAGTCTGAGAAAAGAGTGATCAGCACAACTGCACTAGTCTACATTTCTGCTGTCAAAAGCAGAACAACAAGCGGAGCACGGCTCGACAAGTACAAAACAACATTTCTGTAACTACCTATTACCTTCAACTAACATGTCATGCAAGTTTCGATGTGATATTCAACTCACTTTATTATGCAAGCGTGTCGGTCTAGTCCTTTGCACCGTGTTGTGGTTTACCGGAAGCAGTCTGAAAAGAGTGAAGCACAACTCTCGCTGAGTGTGGTAACTGGTTGTTAGTCTCGCCACCGCCACCCACAGCGCCACCAGAGCTTTCCCGCCTCACAAACCGGATAGTTTTTTTTCGTATAGAACATACAATCAGCGGGTTGCAGGCTATTTTGGTCCTCTAATATGTTATCTTTGCTTAGCAGCATAAATCATTTATGATATGTTGTAACTGTAACAAACTGTAATAGGGTCTATCGTTGAAACAAATTGACTAGAATAGAACTGAATATATAGACCTAGAATGTGAACGAAAAGAAAAGGGGGGAAAAGATTAGATTTTATAATATTTTTTTACATTTTTACTACATCTTCCTCATGAAAAAACTAGATTGTTGTAGTTGGAACGGTAACTGTGTTGGGACGTTACCAGTACCAATATATTGTTACCATGATAAAAAGCAATCTTTGATTCTGGCTTCACTCTATGAAAAGGAATTCCTTATTCTTGTTTCTTTGTCTGAATGTCGTTGGAATGGTGACACAAAAACCATTTTTCTTTTTTTTCTTTTCATGACATCTTCTTTTATTCAATCTATCAACAAATTTCTTCCACTCTCCAGGACAATTCTACATCAAGCATTACATATGCCCTTCTCCTGTACGTTTGCTTCGATTACCATATAGAATCTGTGATCTTCTTTAGACTGAAAGTTGGATATTTTTCCAGTTGGATATTTGTACCTACCGGTGGTGGCCAAGGCCAAGGTCAAGGTCACGGCGGTGGTGCTATGGCTGGACCTCTAGTGGACCCGGAATTGACCGATGTGCTCCGTGACGTGGCTCTCTCCCTGGACCCCGCGGTGTCAATCAAAGATAAAGGTATGCCCCTCCGACCGGAGTATTATGTGCAGCATTTGATTAATAAGGTACCAGTGAAAAATCTTGACCACAACAAGTTATCCTATCGTGAACTAGTCCATGGCATGGTCCGGGTTGCTGTATCTCTGCTTGAGTCGGGGGGGGACCTCACCAATTACCTCGATCATTTGAGTTTTCTAACCGAAGAGGGTATGAACGATACTTTTATGGACAAAGCTTACTCCCTGTATGATCACCGTATGGTGGATAAGGTTTCCACTGGTAAATTGCCTTCCTTCGTCGCTGGTGATCCCTTGTGTGTAGCTGTGGGTTTCAGCCCGTCTTTCCGCAAGCCTGCGGTGAAAACCCCCCAACCACAACAACAGCAGAACCCTTCAGGCGGTCGACGTTATAGGGGGACTGCTTCCAGAGTTATTCCAGCAGATTTCCCCGAAGACATTTGCTACGACTGGAATTACCGTAATTGTGCGAAAACCGCTGCTAATTGTTCCCGCAAGCATCACTGCCGTCTTTGCAAGCTAGATCACCGCGCCTCGGGTTGTCCCCAGAGGAAACCCCGGGATTCCGGGAATCCCCAGTGACGTCATTCGTCGATGAGAACGAGCGAGAGCGTGATCTGTCATGGCGGCGTGTTGACAAATATTTCTGCTCTGCCTTACTCTACAGCATCGGAAACTCATCTCCCTTGTTCAACCGAGTCTTTATCAGCCTCAAATAGCCGATACTATCTCCCTCATGCTCCTCTCGCTCGTCTCTCCTCAAATCACGCTCATGGTGATGATTATCTTCCGTCCATGGACTGTTTCCCTGATTCGTGTCAAGACACTGCCACTGGGTTTTGCACGCGTAACGCTGTGGATGTACTTCCACCGTGTGTCGACTCATGTCTCTCCGCCTCATGTTTCCCTGCCTACAATAGTACTTGCTATTCTGATGTCTGTAATCACGAATATTGTCTTGCTGGTTGTACTCCCACTGCTATTGTTGATACTGATTCCCACAATGTTGCTGATGTAAACAAATGTACCTTTCTTGATACTTGTAACTTTGCTGGTGTTGATACTTACCTTGCTTGTATTGCTGATTGTACTCTAGATGATGTATCTGACCTGGGTGAGAGTTATATTGCTGACGATTTTTACAATGTACCTTGTGATTATTATTGTGATTATGACATCGCTTATGCAAACCGTGATGATTTATCTTTTGCTAGTACTAGCTATTCGTCATGTGCTGTTGTCCCTGAATTGCGTCAATCACCTTTCACTGACTTACCGATGTTACTCCTCACCTCACTACATTGGTGGCATCCGCTCCCAATTGATTCCTTTCGCCTGGTCCAGGGAATTAGAGTATGAAACTGACCCCTTCTTGATCCAGTTTCTGAGCAATGGAATCTTCAATGGTTTTGATATAGTCGACCGTAATGCTTCCATCGATCCATACTGCAGGGATAACTATGCTTCAGTGCTTCAGCCATCGGCCTTTGAGTTCGTCAACGACTTAATGAAGCAGGAATTGGATATGGGTAAATTTCTTGTTGTCCAATCCCCGCCCCATTGCATCCATTCCATTGGTGCAGTGCCTAAACAAGGGGGCTCCTTCAGACCCATCACAGACTGTAAGCAGCCGCTTGGTGCCTCTATTAATTGCTATATGTCTAACACCTGCCAACCCTTCAATTACCATACTATCCAGGAAGTGGCCAGTGTTATGACGCGGGGCTGCTATATGTGTACTATTGATATATCAGCCGCCTACAGAACTGTCGCCATCAACCCCGATCACTGGACCTATCAGGGGGTGTGGTGGCCATTCCCCCAAGGAGGCAAATACTTGGTTGACACACGTTTATGTTTTGGATTAAGCTGCGCCCCCTTTATATTCACGCAATTGTCCAATTTTGTTGCTAGGTGCATGATCAGACGTGGTTGCTCGCGGATCTTCAATTATATCGATGATTTCATCATCCTGGCTGATACGTTAGAGGAGTGTGTGTTTTTCCAGCGCGTCCTCATCAACCTTCTTCTCGGACTGGGTTTCTTCATATCCTGGAAGAAAGTGGTTGCCCCATCTCGCCGAATGGTGTATATTGGAGTTGAATTGGACTCTGTGGACATGCTCCTCCGTCTACCAGAGAGTAAGATGTTGAAACTGCATAATGAACTTCTCTTTTTCAAAGACAGGAATCGTGCTTCCAAGCGCCAGCTGCAGAGGCTCTGTGGAGTTCTTGCGCATTGTTCCAAAGTGATTAGAGGTGCCAAAACATTCTCTAGACGTGCTATTGCCCTACTCCGGGGCCTACCTGTCGATGCCAACCCCAGAGTCAGACTCAATGCTGAGTTTGCCAGAGACCTGCAATGGTGGCGACTGGTCGCTGCAGACTTTAATGGTGTTTCCCCTATCATTGACTACAACTTTGGCCAGGGACCCTGGTTTGTGACCGATTCATCTATGCAAGGTTATGGCCTCTACACTTCAGACGACTGGCTTGCAGGTTATTACTCCCCACATGTTCTTGATATTCACCTACCTTCTTGTGTTGCAGGCCACAACCATTGGTGCGATGTCGACACGTCCCTTATTACTGAGGGGTTGAACATTAATTTTCTAGAATTAATCCCCGTTTGGCTTGGTCTCCTGCGCCTCGCCCCCCGTTTCCCGGGCACTCATATTGTATGCTACTCGGATAATCTCCAAGTCCTCCACATGGTCAGCAAGGGTCATAGTGTCAATCTGAACTGTATGGCCTTATTGCGCCACATCTTCTGGATATGCTCTGTTTACAGATGCCATGTGTCGGTCAGGTACATCAACACGCATGACAATGTCTTAGCCGACAGCCTCTCCAGGATTCATGACTCTAAGATACTGCCTGTTGACGTTTTGTCCATTTGTTCCAGACATCGTCCCCCTGAAGACCATAGATGCGGAAGTTTCCAAAGTAATTGCATCAGCCTACTCGACGAATACTCTAGTTACCAGAAACTCGCAGTGGAAAAGGTACCTCTCCTTTTGTGCGACACATCGTTTATCGCCTCTGCCTGCCTCAGATCAGACCGTGGTGCGGTTCCTGGTAATGCTTAGCCTGACCAGCAAGTATTCTACTATCAACAATTACCTCTCCTCCATCATGGTCCTGCATAAATTGCATGGTTATGAACCAAACTTCAGGGACAGTTTTATGATCAAAATGTGTTTGGCGGGTCTTCGCAACACGCTTGGTGACCACGTCAAGCAGAAGTCCCCTTTGACAGTGGAGCATCTAGTCGCCATGCATGGTCAATTGGACATCTCCGCTTATGACAAGATCTGCTGGCTTGTCATCGCCCTTTCCTTTCGCACCCTGTTACGAAAGTCAAACCTAGTCGGTGACTCTACCTTTGCAGGCCACATCCTTTGTCGTCGTGATGTTTCCTTCAATGGTGACTGTGCTGTCATAACTGTTCGCTCCACTAAGACAATCCAAGCCAAGGAACGCACCTTAACCATTCCTTTGATGCCGACATTGGTTAAGGCTCTGGACGTTGTTCCCATGTTACGTTGGTTGCTGTCTGTAGCCCCTGGTAACCCAGACAGCCCATTGTTCATGAAGCCTTCTAGCTCTACGTGGGTTCCCCTGCTATATGGTGAGGTTCTGGCCTTTTTGAAGAGACTGGTAAAAGCCATCGGTCTGGATCCCTCTGAGGCCGGTCTTCACTCGTTGCGCCGTGGGGGCACCATGTATCTGCATTCCATTGGAGTTCCCCTCGCGGATATTAAGTGCTTAGGTGATTGGCGCTCCCATGCTGTTTTTCTATATTTGGCTACCACCAACAGTAGGAAAATGACTATTGAAAGCTTCGTTACTACTAGGCTGAACTGTTCTGTTTCTACTAACTGACACCCCCAGTGGGTTTGAACTGCCTCTACATTTTTGGGTGTTTGGCGGTCCATTGACAGCCGGCCATCAAGGCACTCCAGCTTTCAGTTATTTTTTCCACACTCGCATATTTATGTTTTAATATATATTCTATATATATTCATATAAATCAAGAGGTAGGCAGCAACGCCACCTAGTGTTTGTATTGTTGACTGCTCCACTCTCACCTAGGGCCCAGGTCACTTGCCCCGCTGCTTCCAACCACACCACACCTACAGCTACCTCTTGTTGTGTGAAAAAAATCTTAATAAATTACAGGGCGGTCCATTGACAGCCGGCCATCAAGGCACTCCAGCTTTCAGTTATTTTTTCCACACTCGCATATTTATACAAATTCAAATGAGATGTGATGAGTGTAATGATAAGTAACGAGGTGGCAGCACCTTCCAATATCTATACAATGAGTAATGAGTAATTACATACGTGATGAGTTTCAGGAAAATGACTCGCAAAATTGATATTTTTTAAAGTGTTTTATTCACAATAATATTATCTATTTTCACGAATGTTCTCATTTTTTAGGTGCCTAGGGCTTTGGGTCATGTGAATACAAATATCAAACTTCAGGACTGTGTATTAAATCAATCCATGCATTTCTAAGATCATCATATGGAGTACATTTACCTACTTTACTAGTAATTTTCCACCCAAAAATATTGAAAACTTTTTTTGAGATATAGAAAGACATTTTAGATGTCCTTAATGTTTATATTCATTGGAATCCCCTTGGTCTCATCTTTTCAAATATGATAATATCACAAAATCCATTTTTGTGACTTATGACTCATTTGCATGTTACACATCACATATGGAATGACGGTACAATGTGTCAATGGTCAACAGTAGTAATAATAGACTGAATGATCAGGATATAAAACTATAAAACAGATCATTGGCAATACATACAAAAGAGCTAAGTGGACATTATGCTCATTGGTTGTCAATTCAATACAACATGAGATATCATATGTGATGTGTTTCAGGAAAATGAGTCATAAATCGCAAAAATTATATTTTTCAAAGTGTTTATTTTACAAGATCACTTTATTGGAATGTTCTGATTTTTGGCGAGTTTATCCCTTATGGTTGTATTAATCCATGTATCAAAATCTAGGACATTATATATAATATATCTTTTCGTTTTAAAGGTCCACATATGGAGTATATTCAGTTACTTTACTGCCTACCAGAAATATTACAAACTTTTTTTTCAAAAATAAAAATATCAATCTTAAAAATTTAATATGGAAATAATTATTAGAATATTGGACTGTTTACTATCATTGGAATCGGCTTGATCTCCTCTTTTCAGATATGGTGATATCTCAAAATTCATATTTTGCGACTTATGACTCATTTTCCTAAAACGGATCACATAAATGCAGCTACTTGATATGATAGTCATGGGTCTAAGTGTAGACAGGTAAGATAAAGATTGATATGGGTCAGATTTTCAGAAAATGTACAATTGGCAGCTGTACACAATTTTAGTAAATTCTGCTAAATTGGGCTGCAATTTGGTCAATACTAGGTAAATTGTACATTTTCTGGCGATTTCACGCGTACATATATATATTAGTGTACTTACTGAGAATTGCATATATTCAGAAACTCAAAGTGCATATTTGTGATGTGTTACAGCAAAATGAGTTGCAAGTCGCAAACAATGATAATTCTCAAATATTTTTCCCCATGAATCTTTGCTTGAATTGGTTTCATTTTTGGTGGTTTGCGTTAATAATAACATGAATACATATACCAAATTTCAAGACTGTGTATTAAAACTTTCAAAAAGAATAAATCACCAGGAAGCGACGGTTTCACCATCGAATTCTATTTGACTTTTTGGCAAATAATCAGTGATATGTTTCTAAATATGGTTCTTGCTTGCCTGGATGAGGAAGAAATGACATCTGAGCAGAGCAGGGGTCTTATCAACGTCATCCCCAAGAAGGACACGGATGGTGTTTTTTTGGCGAATTGGAGACCCATTACTCTGCTCAATGTCGATTACAAAATAATTTCTAAAGTAATTGCCTCTAGATTAAATATTATATTACCTAAGTTAGTAGGTGAAGATCAGTACAGTTTCGTAAAGGGGCGGTACATAGGCACTGCTATACGCAGGATAGATGACATTGTCTCAATAATAGAAAAAAGAGAAGAGCAAGGTCTAGTGGTATCTCTCGATTTCACTAAGGCATACGATTCTAAATGTTGGAGGTTCTTAGAAAATACGTTGTTAGCGCATGGAATTATGTATGAATATGTTTCTTGGGTAAAAACCCTAATGAGAAAATCAGTAGCAACCTTTTGTAATAATGGATATTCTTCTAGATGGTTTGACGTAAGAAGGGGGATGAAACAGGGAGATCCCATCTCCTCGTCCCTCTTCATTCTCTGTGTAGAGAGGCTGGCGGATCAGATCAGAATAGATCAGGATATAAAAGGTATTGATCTAGGGGGGGGAAGAGTCAAAGTTAGTACAATTCGCGGACGACATGACTGTAATGGTCAAAGATGAATTCTCTTTGCACAAAATTATACAGAAGCTCGACAGATATGCTATGTCTTCAGGATTAAAGTTAAATGCAAAAAAATCTAAAGGATTTAATATAGGAGGAATTGTCTTGTCGAATAGAGAAATACTTAAAATAGAGTGGACCGAAAGGATGAATGTACTGGGTGTGACTCTTCTCTCCCCAAGAAACGAAGCCAAACTTTCAGCGATAAATAGTGAAAAGTTGATAGAAAAAGCCAAACTGATCATAAATCAATGGAAAAGAAGAAATCTTACAATCAAGGGTAGAATTCTCGTATGTAATACATTTTTATTGCCCATATTCCAGCACGTGCTGGCCTGTATAGCCCTTCCCAAGAAAATCCAGGAAGAAATACACAAGATCATGTTGGATTTCGTATGGCAAAATAAAGATCATAAGATAAGCACCGCTTTCTTAGCTCAAAAAGCTGAAGACGGAGGGCTAAGTCTAAGAATTATAAAAGAGGTAATAAATACCAATCGTCTCAAATGGGTCCAAAGAATATTACAAAGTGGCGCAGGCAAAGCATTTAAAGCAATGGCCACCTTTTCCTCCCCAATGTTAAAAGTTGAGGATGTGTTACTATGTAGAAATATGCCTCGAAAGATTTTAAATGGCTTTTATCAGGAAGTTTTCGCTATATGGAAAAGGTATTATTATTGTAAAGAACCTACCATGAGAATAGAAATATTAAGAGAAAGGATATGGTCTAACAGACTTATCAGAGAAAAGAAAAAATTGTTTTATTACCATAACTGGGAAAAAAACGGAATTGTATGTGTAGGTGATATAGTCAATCAACAGGGTAAATTGATGTCAAGCCTTGAAATAAAAAGGCAGTACGGGTTTATCCCAGATTTTTTCTTAATGAAAGACCTCCGAAAGGCAATACCAAAGGAGTGGCTCAGAATTATATATGATTCTCACCCGTGTGAAAATAAAGGGAATATTGATATAAAAATTAACAGCAAATGTGTTAATATCCTAATATGTTCTAGCAAATTACTGTATAACGCGCTTATAGAAAAAATGCCTGTAAAAAGGGAAAAACTTAATTCTTGGCAGAAGTTATTGGAATTGAGTGAAGATGAATTTAAACAGCTTAACTGGAAGAAGATCTTTCTAAATCCCTATACAGCTACAAGCGAAACAAGATTACAAGTGTTGCAATATAGGATTCTTCATAAGACCATCACCTGTAATTATTACCTGAAAAACGCTGCAATTAAAGACCTCCCAGTATGTTCTTTCTGTACCGAAAGGGATGATATTGTGCATTTCTTTATGACATGTAGAAATACAAAAATCCTATGGCAGGATGTGTTCAGCTTCAAAGACTCTATAGGCTATCTGAACGAAGACATAGGTGGTAGGAGTATAGTCAGAAGAAAAGAAGATGGATCGTTCGATCTGAAGAAAATTAATATAATGTTCGGTTTTGACAAGAAAGGTATCAATAATAAAATTATCAATTGGATTGTTCTAGTAACAAAAGCTTTCATCCACCGTCAAAAATTCTTCCATGAAGGAATGATAGGATGGCTGTTTTTCAGCTATGAGCTGAGGTCGAAATTATCAATCATTTTATACCAGAACAGCTTTGCAGAAATTGACAAAGATGAAAAGAAGAGGTGGAGAAGTCTCTTTGCGGACTTAACAGACATAATAGATCGAAATAAATAAATTATAAACATAAAAGAAAGTATAACTTAAGCTGCTAATAAGATAAAGTGTATAAATGAAAGCAAAAATTAATATGGTGATGTTTTTCTATTTTTTAATTGATCGTCAAATGAAAACGTGTGAAGGGCCTATGTACTTTTCGATGTAGACTGGTCCAGAAGAGAGACGAGATTTGTTGACATATTGAATAAAAAGAAGTTGTCGCAAAAACAAAAAAAAAAAGACTGTATTTTTTCATGCCTTTCACATTATCGTTAAGGTTATTCCATGTATACAGATTCTGGTATAGGCTATCGATTTCTGATCTATGTTACATGTAGTATGGTTTACTTCAAAGTTTAATAGTCTGTTTTCTCTTAAGTTATGGATGGCATCATGTCTTCTTCTTGTAATCCAGTCAATTTGGCATGCATGGAGTTGTTTTGGAAGAACTTGGCATTGTTAAAGAATATGCGTTGTTTGATGGTCATGGCTGCTGTAATGTAGTCTGTCGACATTGTATCTTCTTGGTTTCTTCAGAGCAAATCTTAATGCTTTGTTTTGAAAAGTCTGTAGCTGAGTAATCGTTGATTTATTACAATTAAGGTAGCACACATTACTGTAGTCTAGATAAGATAAGATCATTGATCTAACCAGAAGTAATCTCATTCTGATATCTAAAGCATGACGGTTTGCCTTTTTGATTACATTTTTAGCCATCATTTCAAACTTTAGACTTGTGTCTATTGTTCGGCCTAAATAGATAAATGAATTTACCTAGTTGATATCCTTATTGAAAATTTGTAAATTTGGTGGAAGGTAATCATTGTGGGTTTTTTTGTTCAGTGGAATCAACATTGCCTTTGTTTTCGGCAGGCTAATTGATAGTTTATTAACCAGGCTCCAGTCTGCTATTTTGGATACATCAAGTTGGCAGTTAGACCTATGCAGGGCTCCTCTCACTCATCTCCTAGTCATTCTAGCCCTGCAGGGTGTTTTGTCCCCAATCTGAAAGCATATAAACGTAATAGGAAAAATCAAAAATATCCAAGGCTTTTCTTTGTGGAATATCCAACACCTTTTTGTCAATTTTCTTTTCCTTTTTGCCAATGTCCTTTTCCTTTTCGGATTATCCTTTTCTGTTTGGAATATCCTTTTCCTTTTCCAAATATCCACTCCTTTTCCAAATATCCACTCCTTTTCACCCAAATGTACCGTGATGTATTCCTACCCCAACATGACTGGGAGGGAGAAGGAGGGTGAGAGGGAGAAAGAGGGTGAGCGGGGAAGGGAGGGTGAGCGGAAGGGGAGAGGGAGAGAGGGAGAAAGAGAAAGGAAGAGAAGACAACATGGCAGGGAAAGAGATATGTGTGTATGTGTTGCTATAGTGACCAGACTGGTCAGTGTGATCACTCATGCATGCAGCTGGTGGGCAGCAGTGTTTAGTGACTGTCTTGGGTGTGTTATGTAACACTGCTATACTAATACTCACTTGCCTACTCATGTCTCCTTTTGTATGGGTAGAAAAGGAGTGTACCAGGCAGGACATGGATGGAAAAAGATGACCAAATCTTGACATAGGTGTCAGAGCAGTTAGACATGGCTTTTCATGTAGAGGAAATAGGACATGTATACCATAGGAGACATAGGAAAAAGGTGCAGTGACATACCTTTTTGTGGTGATTATTTAAGGGAAAAAGTGGAAAAGGAGGCTGACATGGAACTTTTTGTTCTGGAAATAGTAAAATCTGCCCGGACATAGGAAGTTAGCAGTTGGAAAAGAATTTGTAATATGACAAATAGCTTGTACCACAGAGGAAAAGTCTGTACGGATGTCATCATTAGTACATATGTCTACTTTGCGACGCAACACAGGGCAATGAAGAAACATTAACCTATCATTGCCTGGAATATGCAAATTTTCTGACTCCTGAAAAGATTATTAGTAGTTGATTTTATACAAAGCATCTATGCGGATTATGACCTAGAAATTGGCTGTCACGTGACTGGATTATGGGGAACCAGAAATTATAAGGAAATTAAATAATCATAATAATAGAAATAAAGGATTTATGTGAAGGTTTAGCATTGCCAAAATTCTTCATATATACAAAGAATCTAGCTTTGCCGAAATGTAATGCCAATTATTCACAATGAATAGCCTACTTATGCAAAAGTAATACCCAGATATTTCCCATCGTGACAATATGTAATTATGCAAGTTATGGCCAACAAGCAGCTGTGTTCATCTCTCTCTGTCTCTGTATCACCATACATTAGACACCCATGCATTCACACCTATGAGAAATTGCGCACCTGTGAGAAATTGTGCAACCAGGCAGAAAATGGAACATAAAAACAATCGATTTTCATTACAAAATTCAGAAAAATACCTCGCTTCATCAATGGTGCACATGCTGGCTGTGCCCATGGTTGCATAAGGGAGCATGTGTTATAGTTAGGTATATTGGTCAGTTTTTCAAAGTGCACTATTTTGCCAAAATACTGCATTGTCGATGATATCTTCTTTAATAATTAAAGGAAACTCATGACCTTAGTGTCATTAGATTCCTCTGATCCTGTTTGTTCATTCCAAATATAGTTTTCTGTACATGAGAATTATGATTTTTCTTCAAAATCGACCAACAATATATTTCTCCTCTGGTGGGAACAATCTAATTATATAAGGCACATGTGTCCAATGCTTAGAATTCACTCAAACTAACAATACACCATATTTTGATAGTGAAAAAGGCCTAATTTGCTACTTAAAAATAGAGACCTTGTTTGTGAGATTATGATTTATCTAAAAAATAAACAAATAATATATTTCTATCCAAGTGGAATCGACCTGATATATAGTGTTTAAGTGTCTCTGTGTCAGCAATTCATTTAAAATAATAGTAAAAAGTTGTTTGATTGAACAAAATGGCATTTTTTATGCTGCCTGCCAGTAGGGAACTTGAGCATGAGAATTATGATTTTTCTTCAAAATCGGCCAAAAATATATTTCTCTTGTGGTGGAATCAATTTAATTATATAAGGCACATTTGTACAAATAATTGATACAAAATAACAATACAACCTAGTTTGATGGTGAAAAATGCCTAATTTGCTATCTTTGAAATAGCTAGGGACCTTGTGCATAAGATTTATTTCTTTTCTACAATATAAAGGAATAGTATATTTTTACCCTAGTGGAATTGATCTAATATATAATGTACAGGTATCTATGTGTTAGAGATTCATTTAAAACAACAGTAAAATGTAATTAACAAAATAGCCTTATAGTGCTGCCTACCAGTAGGGACATGTACATGAGAATTAAGCTTTTTCTTTAAAAAATAACCCAAAATATATTGTAAAATTGACAAGCCTAAATTGTCTAATTTTGAGTTAAAGTTGTCTCATTCAGCCAGACATTCGTCGCGCCCCTACCGGCCAGAAGGCTACCCACACTTTCTTACCGCCACAACGCTCACGGATTTCTTATCATCCCAAAGTCCAAAGGTACAGGTGAGGTCCAGGTCTGACCGTTATCTCAAAGTCGATCACATGGGGAAGGAGGGGAGGGGCTGACCGCCAGGTCAGGGGAGGGGGGGAATACTGATTAAAGAGTGGGAGGGAGAGGGGAGGGGAGATAACCCCGTGACCTGGTCACCACCCAAAGAGATTGGTCAGAGTGGCAGTGGTCACTCTGAGCCTCGTTTTAATAATTGTCTGTCATTGTTATCCTGTGGCTGATTGGATCTCTAATCTAACCTGTCAATTAATTGGACCAACAAGACCAAAGCCAATCAGCGCAGGACCAGTGTATTCGTTCTAATCTGTCTAGTATAAGAATAAACAGCAGCATTGGTTCGAGCTCTTCTAAGGCTCGTACTGATTCGAAGCATACATCTCTGTGTGTTGCGTTGATTAATTTCTCGCCCAACTACTGACCCTGAATTATTACGAAGAATGGCCCGCATTTCTTCATTGGCGACCATGATTAGGGACTAGTTAGTTGGTCAGATCAGTATCCGACCTTGGAAGCAAGCAAAAGGAGTCAGGTGAGTGTGCCTTTTTCAAAACTGCCATTGTATTTATGGGTGTTGTGTGTTTGGGACTCTGAGCTGGGCTTTTATTGGAAGGTGCATTAGCTGATCACACAAGTACTATCTTGCTTTATCCTGTAGAGATAGTATTTTAGACATGCCACCAGCGGAAAGAATTGAGTATGTGGAAGAGTTCCCACAATACCTCGAAGCTGAGGATATTTTCCTAGAGGAGATATTCAATGATGGTTATCCACCGATCGCAGAACCAGAGGATTGGAACGACTGCGTAGGCACCTCTGAAAGTGTGATTCAGTTCAGCAGTGAACAGCTAGACACTATGTCTTACCATTGGGATAAAATGTAATGGGTAAGAATAGGGACTAAAGAGATCAAAATTTTTGTTTTTGGAAATACCTGCACAAAAATTGTTACGTTGGATCTAGGCAAAAATTAATATTCCAAATTCTCTATATAGAAATAGAATATTCCAAATCAAGCAGGTAATAGTAATTCATCTTTACATATAATCAGCTAATTCAATTACCTCCGAAATGGCGTTGACAACACCCATTAACTGGGAAATCACTGCCGAAGAGGTAAATGCACTCAATGATGCTGATCGTAAAGCGCACTATGCGTCAATAGAAGTAGTTAGAAGGCGTATGGAGAGACATGCAACCTTGCTGGGTCCTAACGATGGGACCAACAAAGAATCACTCAGAGAGTGGTTAGAGGGGTTGGACAGAGTTAGAATCACAGTAGGGGCACATGATAACATAGCCATAGAGGCAGTTATATTGTTAGCTCAGGGATCATTAGCACGTTCCATCGAATCTTATGTAGAAGCACAGGGAGCGGAACGCACATGGGAGGGTGTAAAACAGGAAATAATTCGCTTGTTTATGGGAGAAGAGGAGACCACTCAACTTAGAGAGAAGTTGAAGGGGATCCATCAACTCCCATACGAAGACATACGAATTTATGGCCGTAAATACCAGGAAACAGCTCTAAGGGCTTATAAACCAGGCATTTTGGCCTTGCCTGTAATTCAGTCACAATTAGCTTGAGATTTTATACGTGGGCTCACCGATAGACAGGTACGGTGCGAGGTATTCTCAACCAGACCAGAGACCTTGGGGGAAGCAATTGACCTGGCGACAACGGCAGCGTATACCCATACGTTAGCCGATGCTCCAGCCAGAGGTGAAAGGAGAGAGGAACCTATGGAAATAGGCGCCTTACTCCCAAAACCTCGGACGCCAACCCAAACTCTGACTCCACCGACCTCTACTGGGGAGACCAATGTTGGAACAAAAGCTATGATGGACGAATTAAAAGCATTAAGAAATATGGTAGAACTCTTGGGGAGGGAAAGATCTCAACCTTCATCAGTAACAGTTCATGCACCACCAGTTCAGAACCAGACTCAGTTTCCCTTTGTACAACCATCCTATTTGCCTACATTTCCGCCTTATAGCGCTCCAAACCCTGCCCCGGTTGCCAATTCTAATCAGGTAGAGTCACAACAGGGTCAGAAAAGGAAGGGAGGGGCACAGAAGGGGGGAAAAAGGTTTAGAGGTAAGAATACTTGCTATGAATGTGGATTGGAGGGACATTTTGCTAGAGAATGCCCTACTCGATTCGCACAAATGAGAGCGGCTGTACGGCCAGACATGGAAGAAGTAATGGATAACAAAATGCAACCCGTTATAGCGGCTATACAAGCCCTAACTCCCAGAGTTCCCACAAACCCCTTTGTTCTCCCTTCGGGGGAATAAATTTGCCGGATAAGCGGTTTCGTGTGGCCCTTCCTGTGGCGGGAAGGAAAGCACAAGCACTTATCGACACCGGCGCCACTAGAAGTTTAGTTAAGTATGATTTGTGGAAACATTTCAATAAGATAAACCACCGACCGTTAATTTTGGAACAAGGTGAACAGTTACGGTCACTGAGTGGTCACGCTTTGCAGTCAGAAGGCAGGGCGATAATTAAGGCTGGGGGTAGTCATCTTCCTGTATACCTCGTTAAAAACCTCCAACACGATCTCCTACTAGGGGACGATGCTCTGGACATTTTGGATTCAGTAATCTGGCACAGAAAAAGAATCATACGTCTAGGAGGTAGAGAATATAAAAGTCAAGCGGTAGAAGAAGAAATAGATTCTGAATTTGCTTCCCTCAAAACAGAGGAAGAAATCTGGGAGGAAAGATACCCAGAAGTTTTTGGCAAAAATGGTAAATTAGGCATAGTAAAAGATGTACACATGGAAATTGACACAGGGAATGCCCGCCCTATTAATCAGAGACCTTATCGCCTTCCCTTAAACAAAAAGCTGATAGTAGATAAGGAAATTGACGAAATGCTTGAGTTAGGTGTGATTGAACCAAGCTTGTCACCATGGGCTAGTCCCATAACTTTAGTACCTAAGAAAGATGGGGAAACCAGGTTCTGTTCAGATTTTAGAAAATTAAATTCTGTGACCAAGAAAGATACCCACCCCCTACCAAATATACAAGATATCTTTGATAGTCTAACAGGAGCAGCGATCTTTTCCACTCTAGATCTCAAATCTGGGTATTGGCAAGTCCAAATGCACCCTGAAAGCATAGAGAAAACGGCCTTTGTCTGCCATAGAGGTTTATTTCAATGGCGTAGAATGCCTTTCGGATTAACTAATGCCCCGGCTGTGTTTCAAAGGGCAATGAACCGGATATTCGCCGAATATATTGGGAAATTTCTTGGTATATTCATCGATGACCTGGTGATTTACTCTAAAACACGGGAGGAGCACGAAAAACATCTCAAAATCATTTTTGACACTTTATCCGAACATGGTATTAACATCAAAAAGAGTAAATGTAAATTTTTTCAAGACAAGGTTGATCTTCTGGGCTTTCAGGTGTCTAAACAAGGGATAAATTCACATCCGGACAAAGTCAAAGCCATTCGAGAAATGCTCCCGCCTGACAGTGTGTCCGCCATTAGATCTTTTCTAGGCTGTTGTGGATATTATCGTCAGTGTATTCCTGACTATGCAAGAATTGTAACACCTTTGGTGGCGTTAACGAAGAAACATGCTAGATTTAAATGGGGTCCTGAACAACAAGAAGCGTTCGAAACATTAAAGGACGTTCTTACTTCAGACCAAATCATGGCTCATCCACAACCTGGAAAAGCTTATAAGCTTTATACAGATGCCTGTCAATACGCAGTGGGATCCATCCTCGTCCAGTCTGATGAGAATGGAGTGGAAAGACCAGTTCAGTATATTTCAAAACAACTCTCAGGTCCCCAACTAAAATGGGCGACTATAGAAAAGGAGGCTTTTGCCATTATTTATGCTCTAACTAAACTTAGGCCATATCTATATGGCAGTGACTTTACCATCTATAATGACCATAAACCCCTCAAATCGCTCTTTCTTGGTGAGGTTAAAAATACAAAAATTCAGCGTTGGGCTGTTTTAATAGCAGAATATGGTGCCCCTATCGAATATAGACAAGGTAAGAACAATGTACGGGCTGATATGTTATCTCGCATAAAGACTCATGAAACTTATGACCAGGGGGAGGGAAAGCTCTCAGTAATTTTGAAGTAGGTGCCCTCGAGGAAACAGAGGAAATCCCCTGGGAGTTTGATCAGCTTGAGCGAGAACAAGTCAGAACAGAGCAGCAACAGATGGCTGAGTATCAGTTGGGCCTAGAGGAGGTGGATGATTACACACTAATCAACGGATTATTGTTTACAATCATGTCCCCACCCAATAAACCAGCTTATCCTAGATTGGTGTTGCCGCAATCAGCTCGTTACAGAGTGATAAGAAGAGCACACACTGAAGTGGGCCATCAGGGAATGAGAAAAACCCTTGATAGGATATTAGAGGCCTACAAGTGGCCTACTATGAGGAAAGATACCCTCCGTGTGTTGAGTAATTGTGATAAGTGTGCAGTAAATCGTGCAGGTCAAGATAAGGTTGCTCCCACCGCTATGCCTATAGCAAGGTACCCAGGTCAAATAGTGGGAATGGATTTATGTGGTCCTTTTCCTGTTTCAGACAATGGGAATCGCTATATTATAGTTGTAATTGATCACTGTAGTGGATGGGCAGAGGTAAAACCCATTGATAGAAAAACTGGGAAAAATATAGCTGACTATCTGGCAAATGAATATGTACCCCGGTACGGGCCCCCAGAGGTAATCATTACTGACAGGGGTCTAGAATTCATGAACCAACAAGTCGAAGGTTATTTAAGATCCATTGGGACGCAAGTCAGACACACTTCTGGCTGGCACCCCCAACCTAATGGTAAGACGGAAAGGTTTAACAAAAGCTTTAAGAATATCCTAAAAAAATTCATCAATGCGCGACCAGCAGAGTGGGAGAATCAACTCGGACCCACACTTTGGGCCCATAGTCTCCACCTCTTCAGTCACGAATTTCACTCCCTATTTTCTCACCTTTGGTCGTCAACCCCCGGTCCCCTTTGTTAAGATCTTCCCTGGGCCGGATGGTACAGAACCCCAAGTGTTAAGTGAACGATTACAAGCCCTCACAGATGCTTTCCGGGTAGCTGCAGAAAATACTGAAGCTAGCCGTAAGTATAATTATGAGAGGCTTAGAGCTCGGGCAAATGCTGGTGACTTACGTGTAGGTGACTCAGTAGTTGTATTGGCAGGTGCCAGAGCGCCCCTAGATCCTAGATGGGATCATGGGTATACAGTCCTAGGTGTAAGGGGAGCTGTAGTGATCGTAAGAGACCCACAATGTCAGAGAAAACTAATAAATCGGGAGAGAATAAAATTGGTATCTGGGGATATTGCTTGGGATACAGTTAGAAATAGGCAAAACAGGGCAGGCCAAGGCAGGCGCAATCAGGCGAGAATACGGGCTCGGGCAGCGAGGCCACTCCCCCCTGAACCTCCTGGGCAAAATCTAAATGTTGACCCCAATGCTTTAATACATGAACCTAAAGAACGTTGCTTCCACCTGTGAATCAAGTCTATCTCCAGGCGGAAGATCCAGCTGTAGGTGGCGCTGCGGACGTGGAAATGGTACCGGAAGTCGAGGAAGAATTCTATTCAGCCGACGAAGATATGGGCAGTGACGTGGACCAACCAGAGGTTCCGGATCCGCCCCGTCGTCCTCCTTATAATGCTGACCAGAACCAGGCCTTGGTCATTCCACCACCGGCTCCAGCACCGTTCACACCACCTCAGATGAGGTACAGGACTCCTGCAAACATAGAAGAGACTCCAGTTAACCCAACTGGAAGAGCAACAACTAGGACTCCAAGTACCCCTCTACCACCTCCTCATATATGCACCAGGTCTCAGACAAGGGCCTTGATAGCAGCTCCGCGGATTGTGCTCCCACCAGACAATCCTCAGCGTCACTTACATAGGCGTTTCCATGCCAAGCGGAGAGTGCCTGCTAGCCCTAGAGAACCTAGTCCACTGAAGGAGAGCGAGCCTAAACCTGGAAAGAGAGCAAAAAGAACATCAGTATCTACCGACCTGACCTGACGCGCAGGTAACCTCCGCACCAGATGCACAAGATGGCGGTGGGGACAGTGACTAAGGGGTTACTGTTGCTCACCTGTTACCTCATTTGCAGCCATGCAGACATCTTCGAGGAAGAAGGTGTGCTGGTATACTCGGCTGGGGAGGTAAGGGCCCTCACAGCAACATGGACAGCATTAATGTTCCTCCAGCCCCCTGCTCCTCCGCCTATGGAGTCGTGGCTCCACATCCTTGAAGCTAAGATGGAAGGACTACACAAGCAGCAAGTGGTAGGAATCACCGACCTCAGAACATGGCGGCTTCATGTTCAATTCATCAAGGATCATCTACCCACTCCACCAGTTCGCACGAAGTGAGCTCTGCTAGGAGTGGTAGGAATGATCAGCCGATCTCTCTTCGGTACAGCTACCACAGACCAGATCGACGAGCTCCGAGCGGCAGTGGGGGCATCGCAGGCAGGCCTCAGTGTGATGTCTCACTTCCAGTCAGAGATGGTTTCTGTGGTAAACCAGACCTGTCTGTTCCTACGAGAGAATCGAGTCGACATCCAAAACCTGCAAGAGATAAGCCAAAATCTGACTGACCAGGTATCTGAAATTGTTCATCATTTAAATGGTTTTTCTAGAGATATTCATCGTATGCATATGAGAAGAGAGGTTGATCAGGCCCTAAGCCAAGTTGACCGCATTATGCTGGTATATTATAGGCAAATTGATTTATTCCATCGCCAGAGAACACACCTAGAGCACGGGTACTTGACTGATGAAATATTACCTGAAGTACATTTAAATGAAATTCTTCACCAATTGAGTGAGAGGGGACACCAACCGATAGACGATGTTCGTTGGTACTACAGAAGTGTACAAGTTCAAATCATATCTGAGTCAGACGAGCAATTAGTTTATCAGGTGGTCATCCCTGCAGTTTCGGCTACTAAGTATTTACACTATAAACTAAGGTATTTTCCTACCCCTTATGGGCCATCCTACCTCAAAATCATCAAGGGCATCGCTGAATTAGCGATGGACAGTGTCTCTAGTGGTGCCTCTTTTGTTCCTAACCACTGCATGGGATACAGCCCGCCTGTATGTTCCTCTGCGTTGGAAAACCTAAAACCAACATGTGAAACAGAAATAATTTTAGGCAAAGGTCCAGTAAAGTGTCAGATAGAGATTAAGAAGCGTGGCAATGTCAGTAACGAAATATTCAGAGATTTTGAACAACTGTCATCGGTTCTCCTTGCAGTATACTTTCCAGTCGAGACTGTATTAAGGTGTATTAGTCCCCGTTGGTTGGTCTGAGCTGGCCCGTTATAGATGCATAGAGGGCCAGTAGTCACTACCGGTCCCGCTGGCCCTCTATGCCTAGAGAGCTTCCGGTAAACAGCCCAACCAACGGGGACTAAAGCCATTAGAGCCTTCGTTTATTGTCCTCGCTGGCCCTCTATGCCTTCGGATTCCCGTCAGGCATAGAGGGCCAGCTCGGACAATAGACTCAGGCTCTAATTGCCCATCAGTAAGAAACCTATAAGAAATGCTTTTACCAAACACACACGGGTCACAGTAAACAGTGACTGCGTCTTATATAGTGAAGATTGGAGGGTGCGCAGCATCAAGCAACATAATTCCACGATCAGAATTCCACCCCCCAAAGCCCTGTCCCAACCCTCTCTCAACTTAACCTATAGAAAGTTCGAAGACTATCCTGAGCTGAAGCAACAACTCCAGTTCAACAGCAGGATCGACGTCCCCCTAATTTCCCTGACCGATATTCCCCTTCCTCCGACGGTACAGCCTTTTTCCTTCTCCGCATCTACCACATGGGGATTCGCGACCCTCATGCTCACCCTAGCAATCGTGATTGGATTGATAGGAGTGGTGGTGTATGTGAAGAGGAAGAGAGACGGCTCTTGCCTCCCTCTCTTAGGTAAACGTCCTAACCAGAGTCTAGACAGACTACCCAGTAAACCTTCTGCCCCTCTTCCCTCCTTCCCCAATGTCTTTTCTAATCTATACCCTCCCAACAGCAACCCGCTGAAGAGATTCCACTGCAAGGTTCTGGACCCCAGTCCCTTGGCGGTACTGACGATCTCGAAAACCCGGAGACCCAAGCCCTCCAAACTGACCCCCTATCCTCCTTTAGACAGAACACCCCCCCAAAACCCCCTCGATCGATGGATATGAAACAAAGATCTGCAGTACCCCGAGGAGTAGTATGTTAAAACAACGACTTAGATGAATATATGGTGTGAGATAAAAGTAAGGCGATATAATGTTAGTCTTAAGTGCAAATGTGAGCAGATTCTGATTTTAAAATGTTTTGTAGTGCTAATTTAATTGGAATCTAATGGTAATAATTACAGAGGAGGTGTTGTCACGAAAGCTGTTTAGTTTACTCTAAAGCAGGCCTAGTGCTGGACTGTGGACAAGGTCCTCACCCCTTTCGTAGAATTTAATTGATTGGTCTAGTCACCAATCCCTACCTAGTAAGTACGTCCGGTGTCAGCTTGCAGTGGGACGCACTCTTCTGCTCAAGTTAGGGTGAGAAAGCTAGCTGTTATGTGAAGGAATAAGCCACCACTTGAGAGAGGACGATGAAGGACCCGTTCTCTGAAGTAGGGTGAAGCAAAGATGGGAGGTTGTCACGTTGTTGATGGAGTAGTGATACCAAGTAGACCAGCCTAGGAATGGTCGGTAGTCGCTAGACCGGTGTGTACACCTCAGCGGGCCATTTTTGGGTCGAAAGAAGGGCTGAAAATATAAAGGAATCTCGTCAGTCTTCTAGACCAGAGGAGCCAGGCTACCAAATTAAATGTATAAGTATGTACCAGTGTCGCCACCTTGAGGATGTTCACGGCGACAGGTACATTGAAAGTGTATAAGATACATGCTGCCACCTTACGGACGTTAAGTGGTGATAGGCAGCCCAAAAACGAGTAAAAGTATAAGGCAATATTCAAAGACTGCGTGAAAATGCCTGAGACGTTTCTACGGGGAGAACCCATAGACAAGAAAAGCGGAGATATTGATGAACAATACATTAAACTCAAAAGACAGTGCGGTAATACGCCACCTAGTGAAAACTCTTAAGAGACTGTGTTTACAAATTATCCGAGGCGGGTTTCGCCGTGCTTCAGTAATAATTTTACGCTAAGGCATTGTAAAATCTTTAGCTATTATTTTGATTTAGGGGAGTTGATTTTTCCTCTGTACTTCTCTAGATTGTCTTATTTTTGCATTTTTCAATTGTATAAACATGTAGGTACTTACGGGAGGAAGGGAGCCTCGATCCACATAGGGATGGCCGCCGTGAATTCGTTCGGCGGGTCAAAGGTTAAAAATCCAGTGGTTAAAAATGCCAGATCAAGGTGCCCAACGTAAATAAAGGTTTCTCATGTGGAATTAGATATCGAGCATCAAAACTTCCAAATCTAATGAAGCATGAGTGTAGAATTTGACTGAGGATGGCAGTGGATTCGTGAGTGGAAGAAAGTGAAGCCCACTTATGGTTCTAGGTCGGGGGTTCCGGTTCGGTGATATTCTGGGTTGCTCGGGGATTGTCGGCCAGAAACTAAAATGAGGGTTGCGTCGATGTGTTGTCTGCTCCTTAGAGTGGTTCGGAGAACTATGTTGTACACAGTTCTCCGAACCAAATGAGATTGGGACGTATGTAAAATTGACAAGCCTAAATTGTCTAATTTTGAGTTAAAGTTGTCTCATTCAGCCAGACATTCGTCGCGCCCCTACCGGCCAGAAGGCTACCCACACTTTCTTACCGCCACAACGCTCACGGATTTCTTATCATCCCAAAGTCCAAAGGTACAGGTGAGGTCCAGGTCTGACCGTTATCTCAAAGTCGATCACATGGGGAAGGAGGGGAGGGGCTGACCGCCAGGTCAGGGGAGGGGGGGAATACTGATTAAAGAGTGGGAGGGAGAGGGGAGGGGAGATAACCCCGTGACCTGGTCACCACCCAAAGAGATTGGTCAGAGTGGCAGTGGTCACTCTGAGCCTCGTTTTAATAATTGTCTGTCATTGTTATCCTGTGGCTGATTGGATCTCTAATCTAACCTGTCAATTAATTGGACCAACAAGACCAAAGCCAATCAGCGCAGGACCAGTGTATTCGTTCTAATCTGTCTAGTATAAGAATAAACAGCAGCATTGGTTCGAGCTCTTCTAAGGCTCGTACTGATTCAAAGCATACATCTCTGTGTGTTGCGTTGATTAATTTCTCGCCCAACTACTGACCCTGAATTATTACGAAGAATGGCCCGCATTTCTTCAATATTATGCCGAATATACTCAGATTTGCCTAGTATTGACCAAATTGCAGCCTAATTTAGCAGAATCTACTAAATGTGTACAGCTGCCAATTGTATATTTTCTGAAAATCTGACCCACAAGGGAGTGTAGTTAAGTAGCTCCATTGCTCCAGTTGGATGCACAAGCAGGTTACAACACACCTCCCATGACATAGGGATGGGAATTTTCTGAGTAATTATTTCCCCACCAAGAGTTCACCTAAGTTCAATTAATCGAGGAGAAAAACCTATAACTGTCCTCGCAGCTATATTTCATGCATTGCCAGATACATAATTGCCGATGAGAAAAACAAATAAAAAAAGAGTTGTAATCAGACGGTATACAATAAACAAAGCTATACATCATTTTAGCATTTGGTCGAGATTGCTATCAATACAATATTTTGGGAACACAGAAACATACAGAAGTGTATCACAACAGTTGAGAAAGCATTTGGTCTCAATTACCAGATCAGACATTGACACTTGATAATATTTTATCGTAGGCAGTCGTAAGGTAATCAAACACACCGCTCAGATGGGCTAAATAAAAACAATCGAAAATCATTCAACACATAGTTGTCTCTATACCTGGTGTGTTGCTTTCAATAGCCTTTAGTCAATGGGAAATTTTCGGCAAATCTGACTCCTGATTAAATGGCGAGTTTAATTGCTTATTATCATTGTTTAGACAATCTAAATATTCAATATTCATAAAGAACTGCATTTCAATGGTAGTGTTGTGTTTCTAGTTTATAATAATTGTGTTTCCAATCAAATACTTTCATTGTGAGCCAATATTGAACATTCTGTGTTTCCTTTCTGAAGCTTAATACTAATTGATGAGATTGGGATCGAAGGTACCTCTTTATAGTATTAAGGAGGAAAGAGCTATATTATCCAGTAGCTAAATCAAAGGCCAAGAGCTAAGAGAACATTTCAATGATTATTTTGGAATAAATACTTGAGAGGAAAATCCTTAATAAATCATATTTATTCCTCCTTATAAATGTGAGGTTGAGGTCCTAGTTCCCCAGCCTGCAATATCCACCCACCAATATCTATCTAGACAATATCCACCTAGACAATATCCCCCACCAATACCTATCTAGATAATATCCACCCAACAATATCCACCGAGACAATATCCCACACCAATTTCCATGTTTATTGAAAGCAAAATGCCCAAGAAACAGGACATCATCATATTATTTCTTTATGTTAGGGACCACAACAATTTACTACTGTTCACTATGGAAGTTGCTTTGCATATATTGAAATTTTACATTAAAGGAAAAATGCATGATTAAAACATTTGATACATTAGGAAAAATGAGAAAGTACTCCTATAGTAAACGTCAATAAATTTTGGTGGTTGCTGAGAGAAAATTACATTCTTGTTAATTGGCCCTTTGGTTTCACCCAACGATGTTCTTTCTAAAGTCAAAAGTTTTAAAAATATTCTGCAATTCCTCCTTTTGTCATTGGAGACTGGTATACATATATCTCTTATTTTACAAGTGTTAACTGTACATTAATTTACATCAATGTTGTTCTTTTTGGTTACCATACCATAGTTTCACAAATATGGTAGGATTTCACTCAATTCCATGGTGTAAACCAATGTTAGGGGTGATGACAAAATAGGGTTGTGACGGTCCCAATAGTCACAACCTACTCATTAGTTAGCAATTGTACACATATAAA
This sequence comes from Sthenelais limicola, assembly GCA_942159475.1. Classification (NCBI taxonomy): domain Eukaryota; kingdom Metazoa; phylum Annelida; class Polychaeta; order Phyllodocida; family Sigalionidae; genus Sthenelais; species Sthenelais limicola. Next base: position 51,351,769 of record OW804102.1, read on the forward strand.
TGTAAAGACGAAACCAAAGTATTCATCGCCTACAGCCGACGACCGGAAGAGCCGGAAGGGCCCGGAGTTTGAGTCATCAGGGCGACGTTGTCACCTTCGTATATAAGGGAGCGCATCGTCGATGGAACATCATTCCTCCGTGAGCCTCCGAGCAGTGCACATCGACAGCAGATTTTGAATTCGGGCTTAATTTAAGCAGAATAGCTGAACGATGCTGCGATTTTGCAACAGGTGTGAGATAAGGCATAAGAAACCAACTGGTAAAAAGTGTGTGAAGAGGAAACCTGCTGTTAAAGCTGTTAAATCTGTCGTTATTAATGCAGAAATGGCTCAGAGCGGAGAGAAAATTCTTGACTCTACTCCCGATAATCAGATTGATTTATCGGGTCGCATGAGTGTGCTCGAAGGCATGGTGAGGGGCATAGCAGAGGCTATCGCTATGAAAGCCACCGATGAAGAACCAAGCGACCAAATCGGATGGGAGAAGACCAGGCCGAGCAGATATGACGTTTCCTCCCCCAGCGATTCATCGAGTGACTCCCGTTCAAGTTCAAGTTCATCGTCGGGGTCTACCGCTCGCACGACAAGGAATCGTAGGAAGAAGAAAGACAAGAAGAACGACAAGTTCAGCCACGAGCACCATATGGAGAAGGGTGAAGTAGTTGAATCATTTGATTCCTTGATTTTGATAACGTTAAAAACTTTGCAAATGTTTTATGCTCAGGGCAAAGATGTATCGGGTTTAATTAGCCATGCTATATTAATGTGTGACAAGGAGGTCTCTCATACATATACCGCAAAGGCGTCTATCTCGTACAACAAAGCAGTTAGGATTAGAGCAAAGAAATCGGGCCTTTCAGCATTCGGCAAAATTAACCAAGAGGAAATGTTCAAGTGTTATAGCTTCGAAAATACAAAACGTGCCCAACCCACTAAGGCTAACTTTAAGACCCGCCCCTCTGGCTCTGCAGCGAAGGAAGGTTTCTGCTATTGATTTAATTCTGAGGCGGGTTGTAACACAAAGAACTGCGTTTATTCTCATAAATATTCTCGCTGCCATATCGGGGAACATTCTGCTAAAATCTGGACTAACCAGAAGGTATCCAGCAAATAGGATCCGGAGAATCACGAGTTAAATATTCCAGTTGTTGTTCGAACGTTTACCAAGGACGCCATTTTACTTAGCAACTCTCGCCAACCGCGAGATTTCTCACAAGAGGTCAGTGGGGGTCAGGGTCAAGGCTGCAACAAAGATGGCCGCGCCCAGGTATTTGACAGCAAACAAGGTAATCGGGTTAACAAACTCGTGATTATTGAAGAATATAACCCAGATAATAAGGAAAATTTTATTAATATCGTAGACAATGTTGAGATAGAGCATGTTAGTCAAGATCAACCAAATTTTGAAGCACCTAGTACACCGGGAGGAAGGATAATTCCTGTGTATCGTGCAAGTGTTGATGGTTCATGTAGTTGCATTCATACGATCGACAATGTAAATACCCAACTAAAACTGTGTCGCTTTGCTGTTTATATGTTTTCATCCAGCCCAGAAGTATCTGCAGAATGGTGGACAATATTCACAGGAATCGTGGATGGTTTTAAAATAGTTGACGAAGATGTCCCAGGCTACGAGTGCAGAAATTACGCCTCTATCCTCGACACTGACGCCAAACACAAGATGGACGGTATCGTCACGGCAGAACTAGATGAAGGCATGGTATCTTTAGCTTCTACCAAACCTACATGTGTCCACGCAATGGGGGCTGTATTTAAGCCTAATGGAGATATTCGCCCTATAACGGATTATTCACGCCCAGATATGAGGTCGGTAAACAATTTCTGTAGTTCATTATGCCATGATTTTGCCTACAAGAATATCCAAGATGTCACAGATATTTTAGAACAATATGATTATATGACAGTAGTCGACATAAAATCAGCCTATCGTTCCGTCGCCATCTCTCCTCAGCACAGGGAGCGCATCGTCGATGGAACATCATTCCTCCGCGAGCCTCCGAGCAGTGCACATCGACAGCAGATTTTGAATTTTGAGAAATGTAAATTGATTATGGAGGATAAAGATATAATATTCCTGCCAGCCTGTCGTTATCGTTGTGCTTGAAGGGGTCGGGATGTATATATATATATATTGTGACTAGTTGTGTAAGGTTTAATCAGTCAGGGAGAGAGAGAGAGAGAGAGAGAGACATGGATTGAATAACATGGATCAAACTATGGAGATAATGTCCTAAATATTGTTCAATAGTGAAATAAATAAATATAGAAATATATGTGTAATAAGTATATGTAAATAACCATGACATTAATTGACCCAGGATTAATGAAACTCAGCAATGTTGAACAATATATAAAAATTCATATATACCCAATACAATCTGAGTAAACTTATCAATATTCATAAATATCTATCACAGATTTTATGAAGAAGCATAGTCTGGAGAGTATGTGCTAAAGATCCATAAACCTTTTGTTGTTTGGGAAGAATACATGTATAATGGTCACCACAAGTCAGTTGATCATTAAATGGGAAAGTTAAAGCACTTGTGTCAAAGATCTCCACTCCTATCTCTGCTAATTGCTGGTACTTCCAACCCACCAAGGCCAAATGTTCCTGTGGGTGCACATGATATGAGTCCCGCAATGTTATCGTGCCGGTATAAATGACCCTCAGTCGGGTTCCTCTCTCTTTGATAAACACTTTCAATGTCTCCACTAATCTTTGGAAGTCAGCTACTATGGAGATAATGTCATTTTCGTCAGTTTCCCAATGACCTGAGTCAAATATGAACACATCCGGGTAATCTACAGTGCCATTAAACTTTAATTTCAAAGTAAAAATTGTGCTTTTGAAGTTTTTGATATCATTTCTCATGTGATAGGCATGTGTGCACCATCTGAACGCCATATTCCTGTATTTGTAATTATGGCGTAACATTTGGGGCAACTTGGTATCAAGATGGCCAAGTTTCAGTAAAGCGTAGTAAAATTGATATCGTGAATGGGAATCGCCATAGTAAAGTATACTATTTATTTTTATATAAAGACATTTTTCTAAAACATCTTGTGGCATTTCCTTTACAGGGCATCCATTTATTGTATACTCCCATAATACATTTTTTATGTTCATACTCAGGTAAGTTTTAGTTTTAGTTTGCTGCCAGATTCCAAAATGTTTACTGAATATGTCACCAATATTTTTGCAGCTTTTTGGTAACTTGTTCCCAAGTTTGAATGTAAGGCCTTGTGGTATTTCTTTCTCATATAATACCCAAGTCTTTTGAATACCTACATGTGAAAATGATGCAAAACCCCCAGATACTTTTTCAATTTTCAATTTTGATTCCTTCTCGAAAACTGGACATATCAAATAGTAGGAATCATTAAAATTATCTTTAAAGGTGCAAAATGTTCTTGACAGCTTTCCATTTATGATACCTCTAAATAAACTTCCTCCTCCTCCTGTGCCACAATATTTAACTGTTTTATTTTGAGCAATGTTTGTGATATTCTCCTTCAAACTTTCAATAATTTCAAAAATAATTGTATTTGGATTGCCCGATGAAGACAACTTCTTCAAGTATTTTATACTATATTTACAAGGCAATGTCTTCAATTCATTAATCAGCATGATTTCATTTCTACTCCAACCCAGAAACCCTTTAAAGTGTTTCCTTATAGAAGTCATATTCAGAAACTGGAAACTGGCGCCATGATCTGGACAAAACTTTCCTTTAGACTGCGTTCCTAAAACTACTAATGAATTATTCATTGGGCGTGTGCTGTGTTTAATAGTTACTCCCATGTTTAGTAGAAACTTCTCCAGGGAATGCGATATCCATGTATACCTGCACCATGAATGGTACTCCCTGCCCAGATCAGACAATGGTCTTATAGCAATTATCTCCTGGGCTTCTGAAGCTTTTGATTCCAAAGTATAATTAGAGCCTTTATCACTGCTTATCTCTATCCACCGTGGTAAGCCATTAGTGATCACGTTAACAGCTTTCTGGTGCACTGTGTTAACACTTGTCAGTATTCTATAATCAATCCTTGGATACAGGTAGACAATGCAAGAAGCAGCAAATATACCCAAGAACAGCCATGTCTTACATATATTCATCCTGATGAAGTTTAACATTTTATCCTTTAGCAGCTATGGATGGACTACTAATTTCTGTGACTCAATGGAAACACTGATCGGTAATAGTACATGGCATGTATAAACTCACTTAATACTTAAATATTGACCACATACTTGCATATGTACCCGTGTGCATTGTCAGCGTGCAATGTAATCCTAAATTGTGCACACATGCTATGGGATAACTCACCACCTCCACCACCTGCATTTGTATGTGTCAAATCAGCAGAAAATGTACAATCAGCAGCTTCACACATTAAGTAAATTCTGCTAAACTAGACTGACCAAATATAAATACTTGGTATATTTGAGTATACTTGGCATTGGGTTGATTCATTTTTGTCTTAAATTTGGGTTATTTGAGAGGTTTGGTAAAGGAGAATTATATTTTCTGATGATCTGTCCCATATGCAGTTTGTGTGTATACGCCCGGTATTGGGAGTACCAGGGGTCCCATCGGGGTTGGGGTGCAGGGAGGGAGGGGGATGGGTATAGGTTGCGGTTGGGATTTAGAATTAATATAAGCCCTGACCTGGAGTACAGGGTCATATATTGGTACATCATTTATTAATTTAGACTCATCTTTAACAGGCACGGCGGAACAGATAAAATATTGGGGGGGGGCAAACTTTTTTTGGGCGGGGGGTGGGGGAGAGTTTTGGAAGGGGGGACAGGGGGTACGTTTGGGGTGGGAGAGGGGTACGTTTGGGATGGTGGTGCGGGGGGGCATAGAGGGTGACTTTGCATTACCCTCCAATAGTATAATAGAATCGAAATATTTTACCCACATCCAATACCTTATCAGGAAATTGGGAACACTTTACTTGCCTATACTATCATCAATAAATTTTTAAATTTTAATGTGGTATACTTTATCACAAAGGTTTGTATGGCAAGGATATATACACTGTCTTGAAAATCAGAACATTTCACAAAGGGATCTTGTAAATAAATCCCTTTGGAAAATATCAATTATGCGACTAGAGACTCATATTCCTGAAACACATCACAATGTATTTATTTAGAGTATTCACAGCAGCAAACCAAAATATAATTTCATAATAATCTGGATCATCCATATAAATATCCAGATTAGTTCTCACCCATGTGTTATACCTCAATAAACATGGCCCACCCTTTGCCGATACCCTTTGAGAGGGAGACATCACCATAGAAGGAGAGTAGGATGGTGAGAAGTACGGAAGCCATCTCGCCTCTCGCCTCTCCCTTTTTACATTCTCCGTTTTTTATTAAAAATAAAAACTGTGAATGTTAATGGATCACGTACTATTCTGTCAATCATCCTGAATTAGCAAGTTCATGTTATAGATTTTGGCGTTGTGTCAGGTGTTGGTGTTGAGGAGTGTGGACACTTATCTGGGAGGATATCTGGATGCCCATCTCTGATATCTAATTCACGCCATCACTCACTCCTAAACTTGCACCTATGCAAGGACTGTTTGATTGACAACCTTCTACCTTCCCTGCAGTAAATCCCTGAAGGCCAGTGACATCCTATTGGTTGACATTTGTTGTATTCTATTGGCTAACTTTGTTTGATTGACAACTTGCTACCTTCACTGGGGTACCACCCAAGAGAGAGGGATTCTAAAGGGGACTTTGCATAGCCAGTGACTCATTGTCAGAATGACTGACTGATTCTAAAGGGGACTTTGCATAGCCAGTGATTGTGAATCTGTACTCTTTGTGTATTATTGTTGTGTCACCGCCACAGGTGAGCCAGTTTTTTTTTTTTCTTTTTCTTTTTATTTCTTTTTTTTTTATTTCTTTTTTTTTTATTTCTTTTTTTATTTCTTTTTTTATTTACTTTTTTTATTTCTTTTTTATTTCTTTTTTATTATTTATTTATTTATTTTATATTTTTTATTTTCATTAATTTTTTATTATTATTTATTTTTTTATTTTTTTCTTATTTTTTTTTTTTTTTTTTTTTTATTTATTTTTTATTTATCGGATGGGCTATCTCGACGGCGGGCTATCTCGACTTCACGGCGGGCTATCTCGACTTCACGGCGGGCTATCTCGACTTCACGGCAGGCTATCTCGACTTCACGGCGGGCTATCTCAACTTCACGGCAGGCTATCTCAACTTCACGGCGGGCTATCTCAACTTCACGGCAGGCTATCTCAACTTCACGGCAGGCTATCTCAACTTCACGGCGGGCTATCTCTATGTATTGAGCTGCTGTTCTTCGCTACGCATATCTAAGCAATTGCATCGTCATAAGAACCACGCCCTAGTGACAGGCCCAGCATATTTGGGCCACTGTTTTCCCGCGCACTTGGCATATGGATAGGGTTAATTAAATATTCTGCATTTTCAGTTGAACAAAAACTATTGAACAAAAAATTTGTGTAACTATTACTTGACATCATGCACAAATAGTTGATACTGAGAAGGAAAATATTAAGCATTTTCAGTTGAGCAAAAATTAAAGTTCTGAAACTATGACTTGACATTGCACACAAATAGTTGAAACGGAGAATTTGTTTCCTTTGGAAACGCAGAATATATATACATTAAGTTAAACTTATTATAAAGTTAAATAAAAAAGAGTTGATTAATTTGCGCACAAGTAGTTGAAACGGAGAATTCGTTTCCTATGGAAACGCACAATATAGATTAACTTAAACTGATTATAAGTTAAACAGAAAAATTGTTGATTAAATCATTGATTAACTTAATTAACTTATAACTTGTTAAACCTCGCCTCTCACCTCTCGCATCTCACATTTTAAATCTCGCCTCTCGCATCTCACCACGTTTTCCTGCGCACCTGCCGTGTTTTCCATCTGCATAGTGGCCCAGGATTGACATCTCATAATGATTGAAATCACCATTGTGAAATTTCTAAAAAAAAACCTGTTTGAAAAAAGAAAATATCATGCCCTTTTCCCTCATCCCTCGCCTCTCATCCCTAATCTCTCACCTCTCTTCCCTCTTTCCTCATCTCTCACCCCTCCTCCCTCATGTCTCACCTCTCATCTCTGACCTCTCCTCCCTCATCTCTCACCTCTTCTCCCTCCTCTCTCATTCCTCACCTCTCATCTCTCACTTCTCATCCCTCATTGTTCGCTTCTCGTATCTCGTCCCTCATCTCTTGCTTCTCATCCCTCTTTCTCACCTCTCATCTCTCACTTCTCATCCTTCATCATTTGCTTCTTGTACGTCGGACCTCATCTCTTGCCTCTCATCCCTCATTTCTTACCTTTCTTCCCTCATCTCACCTCTCTTCCCTTATCTCTCGCCTCTTGTCCCTCCTCCCTCACTTCTTGTCCCTCATCTCTCACATCTTGTCCCTCATATCTCATCTCTCACCTCTTGTCCCTCACCTCTCATCCCTCACCTTTCATCCCTCATTTCTTGTCCTTCATCTCTCACCTCTTGACTCTCATCTCTCACCTCTCATCTCTCGCCTCTCATCCCTCATCTCTCAACTCTCGTCCCTCACCCCTCATCCTAGCTACGATCATAACTCTTCACGATCAGGGTTACGGGAAGGAAGCGCTTGAAATAGGGAAGGTGGATTTGCTGTAGTTTGTGTAGAGTAGTAGAAGTTTCTAACCCCTAACGAAGACAATAAAATCGAAGTTTATTAAGTTATGTCCCCACTTGTTACCTTTCAATACTGGATGTGAAGAATTCATCAAGTGTGGGCAGTGTTTACATCTGCTCCACACAAAAAAAAACGGCGAGTGAGCCATTCTGTTTCCCCTGAATGAAATGGCAAAAAACAACAACTGAGAGAGGTTACAACAGGCCCATACATTTACCCCTAGTGCCCTACCGTTGTAACCGTGACCTAAACCCTGACCTAGTTTTTTTGCTCATTTACATACTTTGGGGCATGCGCAATGAGACATCAACAAGTCGAGCGCCATGTTCCAATATCGAAAAGATTCTGGCACAGATATGCAGATAATAAACCTAGCAGTTCTCTGTGTATTTTTCACATCCTCTCCCAAGAATGTACCGTAAGCATTGCAAAAAGTTATAGATTAAGGACATATAGTTTAATAGGAATCGGTTGGGTAGTTTGTCTGGACAAACTAGAGAACTTTCTACTACCCTGATTCTAGCACGTCCAATTGACAACCTAGTATACACTGCTAATATACTCGGTTGTCTGAGATGGCTACCCTCATCCCTCATTTTTCACTTCTCTTCTTGCATCTCTCACTTCTTGTCCCTCGTTCCTCATTTCTCGTCCCTCAGCTCTCCCCTCTCGACTTTCTTCTTTTGGGAGGAAAGTTTTGTCTCACTAATATGTTTTTAGTCCAATTCCTCGCATACCTTTGATACTATATATGTGGTACAGGGAAATGAGTCACAATGTTATACTTTTTATTTCCCATATCTTTATTCAATAACTTGTGTACATATAATATTATGTGATCTGTTACTTGCTAATGAGTCATAAGTCGCAAAAAATGGATTTTGTGATATGATCATATTTGAAAAGATGAGAGCAAGGTGATTCCAATGAATATAAACATTAAGGACATCTAAAAAGTATTTCTATATTTAAGTTTGATATTTTTATTTCTGGAAAAAAAGTTTTTCAATATTTTTGGGTGGAAGATTACTAGTAAAGTAGGTAAATATACTCCCTGGTGACCTAAATCTCTAGACACCTAGAAAATGAGAACATTCGTAAAAATAGATCTTGTAAATAAAACACTTTGAAAAATATCAATTTTGCGACCTATGACTCATTTTCATGAAACACATCACATATTTGAAAAGATGTCACCAAGCCGAGTCCAATGATTGAAAACAACAAGACATGTTATAAGTATTTCTATATTCTAAGTTTGATATTATTATGTTTCAAAAAAAGTTTGCAATATTTTTGGGTGGACAATTACCAGTAAAGCAACTAAATATAATCCATATGAAGACCTTTCAAGCATAAGAATATATTTGATACAATGTCCTGAAATTTGGCACATAGATTTATAGACTTAGATTGCTAAACCCTGCAAAAACAGAAAATTTAAATACAGGGATATTGTTAAAAACTATAATTTTGCGACTTGTGACTGATTTCACTCCTCTTTTTCCTCCCCCTTCCTTCTCAGCCTCTCACCCCTCATCTCTCACCCCTCATCATAAGATTGCTATACAGAAATGAAGTTCTGCATCAGCCAGAACAATGATTCTTTACTGATTCTCTTAGTTTTTACATGAATGATGTCTGAACTTTCTGAACTTATTATTTATGGTTAGTCTCAGCACTGTATAGATTGCATAAGATCTGTGAGTGACATTCTTTGGCAAATCAATTTATGTATGTGGTGCACCTGTGTTGTCATCTTTAGCAGCCATATCTCTATTTCTGTAAAGCCAGAACATTGGTTTTCGTCTAAATTGTTAATAATTTTGGAAACTTCATCAATTTCTAAGTCAGCAGCAGGTCGAAAGCGAGCGGAAGATCAACATACTCAGGATTCAGGGCAAAAGGTGGGGTATCGTTACCGATGTCAGCAAAAAAAGCCTCCACTAAGCATAGCAGATAATCTCCTTGATAAGAACACAACTTAACTTGATAAGAGTCGATTAAGAAACCCAGATCCACAAGACAGCCAATTCCATATTTGCTAACCATATGATCCAAACATGAGCTTTACATTGACTCCCTCCTTGGGAAAACGGGTAGTAATTCTCAGCATGTAGTTTTCTATTCAATTCCTCCATCCCTTCTCCTATTCATTTTCACTCCCACCTTTTTATAATTCTCCTCCCCACTCTATCATGCACTGGCTGGGGTGACATTGCATCAGCCCGGTAAAGCCCAGCTGCCGTAAGTGGGTTGAAATCTGTCAAATGGAATAGTATTTAAATAGCTTCAAAATCACTTCCTTGAAAAAAAATTTATTTGGAGGAAATCGATACCCAGGTTACATCACTTGATATCTATGTAAACCATCTTGAGAGTTAGAGCCCTGTACATACAGCCAGTAAAAGCCCTCTATAGCTTTGTACAGAGCCTTGTATATTGTAAAACCACAATTAACATAGTGTGGATAACATTGGAAATCAACAATGCGATCCAGCAGCCAGATGTGATCATGTGTGGAGGAGAAGCCCTTGATGCCCTTTTCCTACCTTCTTTTACCTCTGATGAAGAGCTATCACTTTATTTGTCGCTGTATTAAAGGCAAACTTTCTCCTAATCAGGACTCAACGCTTTGTAGGAACCAAGTCTTACACATCCACCAGTCATATGGGTCAGATCTTCAGAAAGTGTACAATTCACCTTCACCAATCCTCCCAAATAACCCACATTTAGGACAGAAATATGCTTCAAAATGCAGTTTAACATAACAGAACTGATATTTTAAATCAATGTGATACCAAATATATTCAGATATACCCGGTATTCATCATTTTTCAGCCTATTTTAGCAGAATTTACTAAATGATAAGTAAATGTGAGAGGCTGCCAATTGTACATTTTCTGAAAATCTGACCCATATGTATAATAGATGAGCCAAACCCATGAATGTGGAGGTTCCTGCTGGGTATGCTCCAGCGAGCAGGTCCCCTAGTGCAGTGAGCAACTCTTGATGCATGGTTGATTGACTCACATACTGACAGATGCAGGTGGAAAGGCAATCATGTGGGTCAGATTTTCAGAAAATGTACAATTCAACTTGGCAAATCTTCTCAAATAACCCAAATTTCAGGCGAAAATAAAGTTCAAAACACAGTTTAACCTAACCAAACAGATTGCCAAAATCAATACAATGCGGAATATACTCGAATTTACCTAGTATTTGCCAAATTGCAGCCTAATTTAGCAGAATTTACTAAATGTGTACAGCTACCAGTTGTACATTTTGTGAAAATGTGACCCATGTTATTAATCCATGCTGCAAATATTATCTAATTTATGAAGCAAAACCAGAGGGTTTTAGAGATTGGGAACAGTGTGGCAATGCTTGCACTGCTCGCTATGTGGCTAGCCATCCAACCCAAAGTTCAATATTTACTGATTACTGTAAATATTAACCAATATCGATAATGTCCAATACTGATATCTCTTAATATTTATAGATATTAGTAAATTAACAGAGATATCGGTAAATATTGAATTTTTGGTCCAATGTCTAGCCATATCCCTCAAAATGGTGGATGTAGTCATCAATGTCTAATATATCTTACACACCCCTTCAATTCCATTTCAATTCAGTGTATCATTTATTTGCACTTACAAGTGTACAAAAAAGGAAACACACATCTGAAAGCTGACTTCCAGCTCTTCCAGTATGTTCCTGGACTAGACTACCATTTAAGAAAAGTGAAACTAAAAGGCAAATCAAACCATCTACCATCTCCAAGAAAGAGAATTATAGTTTCACAACTAACTAAACTAAGCATGGGTATGAACCATCATAAATAAGCAAGTACAATGGTGAACAGACCCTGGAAAATGTGCAACAGACCCTGTCAAATGATGAATAAATAAGAATCATATGCGACGAAGCTAAACACCTCTGCTCCCTTTGGTACTGCTACCATGTAATGAGAGAAGGAACTCTCACCTCACGTCATAGACTGGTGCACTCGTTGCCAGGTGTGATGTCAGAACACACCTGGAAATTACACCCAAATAAATAAATAATAATCATTTGAATTCAATATTCATATTTACTGTTAGTTTCACGCAAACGAGGCATAGAACTTTCAGATCATAGTTGTGAACAGTAATGTTCACTCGATTCTGTGTCGTCTCTGTGTGCACATGTACAACTAACTAACTCTTGAAGTTGAGGTAAGTTAATTAACAAATTGAATTAATTAAGTGAAATACTATTTACAATTGGTTAACTTTATGATGTAACTGTGTTTCTATCTACTTATTAACAACTTCAGTGAATTTACATAATTGGCCACTTCTAGTTCAATGTAATGCACAATAATAGCGCACAACAGAGTGAGGCTGACACAATTTTAATCAGTCTAGGCCCAAAGTGGAGAGAGTCTCTTCAAATGGAGGGAAAGCGTTTCACCTCAAACTACAAAGTGCCATTAATCTCAAACAAACTTTGTATTTTCCCGTGTGAAGGACCACCAACATTTGAATAAAGTCACCTTTTTAACCTTATTCTTTATTTGATAGTTAGATTTTTCAGTGATTAGATCAACATACAATAATGTAATTAAGCTATAATCTAGATTTAGATTGCCAGGATTGTTATTAGAAGACCTGGCTTTTCACAGAAGGTTAATGAATCCTTTTTCCAAAAGAAAACTGTACTGGAAATAAAACTATTACATACACATTGATGGAACATCAATGCTTAGCAGCAACTGGGACATGAAGTAATAAGCAACTCACCACACACTTACACAAACAACTTAATTTTTAATGAGTTTTAGTCAAACATTCAGTCACAAGGCTGTTTAGCAATGTATGCATGCTAGTGGAACAAGGGACGCTCAACGTCACATTCTGGATACCCTATGTAGGAAGGGACTGATTATTTATGAACAGTTGGGTTGTAAACCATCTCTATATTAATCAAATAAATCTTCTCAGAAACTGCTGGCCAGATCTATGTCATATTTCACATACACATTGCCAAAAATGGTGCAGAGCCATTCCACTATGTTTCATTAACAAATTAGGGTTGGAAAGGGGTTAAAAATGGGTTTACATTGAGCACCCCCTTCGACGGCCCCCAGCGCTGCCTGAAAACAAACCTATCAGTGCTCCTACACCAGGTTTCTGGGTCACCCAAAGGATGACATCATGGACGGGCACATCATTGCTTCACTACGGGATATGAGTTGATATATTTCCACCGAACCGAGCATTGTCAGAGTTGAATCTTTGCTTCAGTCTTCAGCACTCTGTGTACAGTGTGTGAAATTAACTTTTTTTCTTTGCTCACTACGTTGGCGGGTGAAATCAGAGATTTACCTGCCCACACAGAAATTTATCTGCCCACTAATTTAAATTACCTGAAAATCAAAGAGGGAGTGGGAGAGGGAATGGGAGAGGGAGAGGGAACGAGAGAGGAAGAACGAGTGGGAGAGGGAACAGGACAGAGACAAGGACAAGGCCCACCTACACAGAAATTTACCCGCCCACTAATTACCTCACAATGAAAGAGGGAACGGGAGAGGGAGTGGGAGAGGGATTGGGACAGGGACAGGGACAGGGACAGGCAACACAACAACAGCACAACACTGAACAGTGAACAAAAAAAGCATCTAAACAGGGTTCCATTTGTGGTATGAAGATACTTAGTTATAGAGACAACTTGAAAGTGAAAGATAGTGGGAGAGGGAACAAGGAGAGATGAGGATATGGGCCCCACTGTCCCACTAGCAAATCCCATGCGTAGCACAGGTATTTGCTAGTAAGTTAATTATTGTTTAAACAGGTAGCTCTCAGTCTAGACTCAGAGTGGAGAGAGACCCTCCAAACTGAGGGAAACCCTCTCACTCCAAACCGTAAATTGACATCATAATTTATCAGGACGCTTACTCCAGGGCCAGGAAAGCAATTAATGCAGTAGGCGTCCAATCACAGATGTACCATTCTTATCTGTTCTGAGAGGCTCTGAGCCTAGACTGGTTTTGCTATTATAGGCACTTATGATGTGATGTGTTACAAAAAAATGAGTCATAAGTCAAGAAACATGGATTTTGAGATAACTTCATATTTGAAAGATGAAATTGAGAAGATTCAAACAATGTTAATATTTAAGAAATCAAAAAAGTATTACTATTTTTAATGTTAGGTATTTTTTTTTTAGTTTGTAAAAAAGATTAGCAATATTTCTGGATGCAATTTCTAGTAAAGTAGCTAAATATACTCCATGGATATGTTGACCTTAGAAATGCAAGGATATATTTCATACACTGTCTTGATATGGAATTTATAGGCTTACAATGCTACAAACCTAAATAATGAGAACATTTCTGCAAAGATATCATGTGAATAAGACACTTAGAAAAATTTGAATTTTACAACTCATGACTCATGGTTCTGTTATACATCTCATGTATTCGTACGGTCTGATGTGGCGCTATCAAATATATGATTCATTACATCGCAAGTAGTCATGCCAGCTGGTGTATTATTTACTTCCTAAATCCAACTTTATTACTTCCCTTTTAAATTATTCAAAGTCATATATAAATAATAAAACAGGGAACTAACTCATTGTTTCAGTCACTTAGAATATAATACATACATTGCTGCGCAATTCAGGCGATATTCAAGCTCCTTCAACAAACTCATTAGTTAAACTGCATTTTGTCTATCTGCTTACACCTATATTTGTGTTTCCAATTTTTGGTTGAATGATATATGTGATGTCCCACAGGAAAATGAGTCACAATGCTGATGCTACTATCAGCACTAGACAGCCCAAAATTGAAAAGTTTCTGAGAAAGAGTTTGTGCGGAAAACATTTGAAAAATACTTTTTTTTTGGACTTGTAACTCATTTTCATGTAACGCAACACATTTTTATGAAAATAGCCTGTTATTACACATTTGACATTACACATAATTATTTATTTCAATAAATTTTTAGGCCAACCTGATAATCTCATGTTACACAAACAAAATTTCTATGTCAATACCTTTGCTGAAATACAAGAACTTCATTCAACTGCTACTCTTCAATCTTCTTTATTTGAATGTTATTTTAACGTCTCTAACAATTGAGTTACTAAAGGATTAATGACTAATATTGAGGGGCTGCTGGTGCACTGTTTGCTGTATAATCTCAATGCAAAGTACCAGCAATTCTGACATGTAGGTTCATAATCCTTTTTTGTCTCTGCCTATGATCGTTTCTTTCCAAATTTTGGACAGAATTATTTTGAGTGATGTTTTCTCCTCTTTTGCAAATTATCAAACAATTTTCAAATGAGTAACAAATGAAAAGATTAAGTAGAATATATATTTCTGTTTACAATAGAGACAATAAGAAGATGCCTAGTGAGGCAAAAGTCAGGAAGAGGAGGATGCTACACATCTTCCTGCAGTGGTATGCAGGTATCACTCTGGTGTATTCACTTGATTGTAACACTGCCCCTGACCTACCGCATGCAGCCAAGGTTATAAGCACCTGGTATGCGACATACACATGTCATCGAGGCTACCTCTTTGGTGATGGCAGACTTAGCCACTCACTGAAGTGTGAAAATGTGGATGATTGGCAGGTGACACTTTCTACTATTGCCTGCAGTGGTATGTGTTATATTTATCTTTTATTATATCTGACATGTTACAAAAAAATGAGTCACAAATTATAATGCACAGCTTAATACAGCCCTCAGCTAACTAGTATTGATTAACAAATTTGATAGTATATAGTTTGTTTGTTGAACTTTTATTAATCTGGAGTGATTATATCAGCCAGTTTTCTCCCTATTGTTTTAGGAGGTTTTCAAGCCATAGAGGACAACGTTCAATTATAATTAAGTTATATATGTATAACTAACAAGTATATATGCTTGTTAGTATAAGCTATAGCATTATATGAAATAGTAATTGAAAGTTGCCACAGATATTCAGAGTATAGTAAATATTCAATTAAGATTTTCACCAATGTTTCCTGCTTATCTGTCCAGTCAGCTCATTAAAAGATTATTAACTTTTACATCATTTGTAAATATAGTTATGTTGCTTTTGAGTTGGAGGATGATTATATTAAAACAGAACTGAACTACATGTAATAATATTTGACCAATTCCAGTCAGGGCAGCAGCAGACATGTGCTACTTCCCCATGTTCACACATGTAGTTATCAAGGACAGTCACATGACACAGTGTGCTACCCAGGATGCATTGCCAGCAGCCATCCTGAGTCAGCAAGAAAATGATAAAGTCAAAGCATGGTTGGTAGACTGGGGAAATGTTAGAATGTATATGCTATACAGGAGCAAAACAAATGTTACTATTATATATTATCTTGACTATTAGCTAAACTGCTATACACTGCCAGTTCGCGAGTTACAACCAACTGTCACATAATTGTTATTTTTACGGTTTGGGGAAAGCTTTTACTACAGGCATTTTCTCAACATAAAAATATTTGTTTCACTACAGGCATTTTCTCATACTATAAACCTATAACACCTTTTTAAAATCAAATGTAAGGAAAGGTCTTCTGACATACATGTGGTGCAGAAGCAATTTGATCTAAAGTGTTAGATTGAGTTGGTAATGAGCCTCCCACCACTCTATGCTAAACCTGTTCTATCTCAGAGTGTCAAGCAACGATTGGATAAAATTACATTAAGATAGGTGATGTGTTTCAGTAAAAAGACTCACAAGTCACAAAAAGAAAATTTGGGGATACCATCTTATTTGAAAAGATGAGATCAAGTGGATTCCAAAGATGGTATATATTAGGACATCTAATAAGTACTTCTATATTTGTGTATGCATGAACAAATAAGTAAGCGATATTTCTTGATGGTCAATAATTAGTAAAGTAGTTACATATATTCCATATGATTACCTCAGATTTGCATGAATACATTCAATATACAGCCTTGATATTTGTATTCATGCTACTGGCAGTGCTAAATACCAAAAAAATGAAAACATTCTGAGTTCTTTGAAATAAAGATTTGAAAAATTATATTTTTTTTTCAAACGTTTTTCCACAAGAGCCCTTGCTCAGAATGTTTTCATATTTGTCATATTTTTGTGCTCTTAGTAGCATGAATACATGTCCCAAATTCTGAGACTGCATATTGAATATCGCTATGCATATCTGAGGTTATCCTAAGGAATATATGTAATTACAACAAGTGATTGCCCTTTAAGAAATATTCCTGACTTCCCTTTTCATGCATAACAAGAAATAGAAGTTCTTATTGGGTGTCCTAATGTTTACCATCATAGGAATTGGCTTGATTGCATCTCTTTAAAAAGATGGGATCTCAAATTCCATTTTATGGAAACTTGTGACTCATTTATCTGTAACAGATCTATATCTTACCTCTATTAAATCTTATGGTCAAATAATTGCTGTCATGATTTTTACTGATATTCTTGATGAAATGAAGTTGTTAATGGCAGGTCAATCAAAGAGATATATAAATCTTTTCCCTCAGCAATGGAGTAAACATAGGTGCATTTGCCATTGGTTTGTCAGATGAGAGAAATGAAGGTATCTTTGAGTGGATTCCTGGCTTCAAACAACTTATTTATACCAAGTGGCGGCGTGGGGAACCAAATGATTATAAAGACAATGAGGACGGTGTATCATTTATATTTCCATATGGTAAATGGAATGATGTATCAAATACTTGGACTGGGCCTGTTCTCTGTGAAATCCCCTCTGGTGAGATATACAGCATTTTGCAACCATTTACTCCATTCTGTATGTTTCCAATTATTATGTAGAGTTGAAAGCTTTTAACATATAAAATGCCTTCAATAATAAACATAAACAATAGTTCTATTTGGCAAACATGTGGCAAAAGTCAAATAGTTGAATATAAGCAAACACAACTGTGACAAAACAAACCACACCAAACCAAAGCTAAAACCAAAGCTCAAAGGGTATAATGCTAAGGCTTGACATTCAAATAATGTCATGTTTTACTTACTGTACCATATCTCCATGCCATCCACCTCAATAAAATCTAATTAAAAGCTATCTATTTCAGGGCACAACAAAAAACACCTTCTAGATGAGAGTGCTTTATATAGATTTAATTCCTGAATGAAAAGATTTGTACACAAAAATCACAATGTAAATGCTAAATCAAAGAATATTCATGTATACTATCAAAATCTGTTCATAGCGGACTATTGCAACAAGGCACCAGTGATAGTTGATGCTACAAGATCTATTGGCCGCCATAACGTGACCTACTCATGCTCCAAAGGCTACAATTTCCCTGACGGCCTTGTTGTGCACACGTTTGACTGTGACTGTTCACGCCCATGGGATGAGATAATAGGTGGTTATGAATGTGAGGGTAAGTTATCTATCTATACCAATAGTAACAACATATAACTATTGTAAAAGCACATCTGCAACTTTAAACATTAGGAGTGCAATAAATTGCCCAGATCAATGATCACTACATATTAGAAAGAGAGTGAGAGAGGGAGAGAGGGAGAGAGGGAGAGAGGGAGAGAGGGAGAGAGGGAGAGAGGGAGAGAGGGAGAGAGGGAGAGAGGGACAGAGGTGTTGCATGATCCTATTTTTCTTGAGAAAAGTTGATCAACATCCCCAAACTTCTAAGAGCAGTTCTCATGAAGGGTACCTGAAACTCAATGTAATTCAAAATTCATTTATGTGTAATTAAGGGGGGTGCACAAATAGGAGCCATATGACATTTTTGTTCTTCCAGTATGTTCCTTCACTATAGAAGAAAAAAAGTTTAATTTTTATCTTAATTATAATCATTAAATCTCTGGTATAATTTGTTACATGTAATGATTTTGTCGACAGTGGCCAAACCGCTTAAAGCACAACTCAATCCATATCTTATTGTATATGGAAAGTACTCTGATTTGAAAAGTTCACGTTTTTGTCAATGTTACACCGGTTATGGCAAATAAAGAATTATCTTATCTCATCTTACCTCTATCTTTTTATCTATAATTTTTATTTTGACTTCACTAGCGAGAAATAAAGACATGTTCTGTTGGAGGGACACCGGAACAGTTACTGCTGCTGGGTTTACTGCTGCAGGAAAGCTGTGTCAATCCATGTTTGATGGTTACCTGGCTGTAGTGGGTCAAGGTAATGAGGCAGACAGTATACTTGATCAAACGTGAGTACATAATTATGTGATGTGTTTAAGAAAATGAGTCACAAGTCGCAAAACTGATATTTTCCAAGTGACTTTTCCGAAATATTCCTTTATTAAAATGTTCTGATTTCTTGGGGGTCTAGCACACTTAGTCATATTAACCTATGTATCAAATTTCAGGACATAGTATTAAATTTATCCTTGCGTTTTGAAGGCCTTCATATTGGTGATGTTTAGTTACTTTACTGCTAATTACCCACCCAGGAACAAATATGATGACACCTCAAAATTAATTTTTTGCGACTTATGTGGCCATCTCAAGAATGTGAGATTCCTATATCACCAGGTGACGCCACTAGCGGGCTTTACGCTTGGTCACCTGACTATGACCAGCGAGAGAGGTTGACCGTGTGTAGAGGCTCATTCTGCTTCGACCCTCCACACGGGAAGGTCTACGAATTATTTTTTGCCTAGACTGACTGAGCACCGGTGCTTACGCTTTACCATGCCTGGTAAACGTATGCGTTCGTGCAAAAGTTGTAATTCTGTTCACTATCCTCCAACGGGAGCGAAATGTGAACTAATGTTGGATACTTCTGATTTTTCATGTAAAAATGAATTTTCTGAAAGTGAATCGGTTTCAAGGTTGGTGGACTGGTCTAGATGGACACCTACATCTAATCAGTTCAAGAAAGAAAAGCAGTCTAACACTAAACCGGCAAATGCTAAGCAGAATTCTAAGGCTGGCGCTAATATTGGTTGGAAAAGTTACCCTACTGAGTTTCCTAAACTAACTTCCTCGGCTGGAAAGGCAGAAACTTCCAGGCCGGCTAAGGGGAAAGCTGCTAAAGTTGGTAAAAAAGGAGTGGTGGATTCCGTACCTGTATGGCCGTTGAAGGAGACTCCTGCAGCTAAGAATGTTGGTAAACCTTTGCATGTCCCGGTTGGTAATGTGGCTAATGTCAATGTCCCTAAAGTGCCTGTCGTTCCTGTTGGTAATGCCCCAAATGGTGAACAAGGAGCAGTTGGTGGAATCAATATCCCAGTCGGTCATGGTGGGAATGTTGCTGCTGGTGGTGGTGGACAGGTTCCTTTTGCTCAACCTGTACGCAGGGCAGAATTTGATAATCTCCATACGGCAGTTGGGGTAATTCAAATGCACGTTGGGAGATTGGCCACAGTCGCTGACGAGTCGACAGAAAGGTTTGATAGGCTTGAAAACTTGTTGGGAACTTTTGCAAATCGCCAGCCTTCTCCTGCCAAATACGGTGGCACGAGGGGTAAGCAGTCCGGACGTAGGAAGTCTAAGAAGTCCGCAGTTTCGTCCTCAGACTCTGATAATTCGCGTGGAAGATCCAGGAACCGTTCCCATAATGGTAGAAGAAGCCGCCGGCACAGACGGTCATCGTCGTCTTCGTCCTCCTCAAGCAGTTCCTCGTCCTCCTCCTCGTCGGATTCCAGCAGGAAACACAAGCCTAAGCGAAAACATGGGAGTTCAAAGAAACGTAAGAATACTTTCAAACTAAAACGTTTTCTCCCTAAGGAGGAGAGAAGTAAATTTATGTCTGGTGAAAAGCTTTGGTATTGTCACGGCGCATTAATGTTGGAGAAATTTCGTGAAGGTTTAGATATAGAGGGTATGCTTGAGCACAATTGCTTTGTGGCCGAAAAGGCAAGTACTCAGGCATACCAAACAAAAGGTATCTGCAAATATGACGAGGCGGTGCGAGAACTTGCCAAGTCTAAGGGTTTAAATGCCTATTCTGCTGGGCATATGGGATATGCCCTGCGGTTCCTGAGCCACGACTACGCTCGTAAAATTTCTGTTCCTCAGTCTAAATTGAAAACTTCCACTAATGATTCTAAGAAGAAAGAGCCTAAAGGCATTTGCTGGGGGTTTAATAAAGGGTCTTGCTTGAACAATGATTGCAAGTTCCCTCATGTTTGTTCGGTTTGCTCTGGGTCGCATCCCAGGACGAGCTGTAAGTCGGGCTCGGGTACCAATGCATAGGTGCCGGTAGGCAGGGAAAACGAATTGAAATGTCTAAAAACTAGTGTTCTGGGTGTTGAAGCTAGCCTTACCGTCGGTAATATTGACTCTTGTGACTTTGTTAATGTATTGCCTTACGCTAGCTCTTGTATTTCAAACACAGTTTCTTCTGGGCATGTATTTGCTCCTGGTAAAAATGACTCGACTGATGTTGTTATTCCGCCATTTTGTTTGGATGGCCCTTCCGGCCCTGGATTTCCGGTTGACCGGCAATGTTCACTTATGCGTCCGTTCACTAATGTTGATTCGAACTTTACTGACACTTGCTTAGATTATTATGACTTTATTGGGATTGAACCTGACATTAGTCTTCCCAAATATCATTCTGACATTACTTTTGAAGCTGGAAATGTAATTAATCGTAGCTTATTCGATGTTCTGGTTGACGTTCAACCGGAAGTCGAGTCCGGGTACTTGTTTACATGTTGCCAAGATGGCGGTCGCCTACCCATTTGTGTGATCGTTACACCTAGTGATTTTTCGTGTTGGGATGTTCCTGCCACTTTTGTTTCTCCTTACCATTATGAATCTTCGGATAGTTTTGATATGAAACTATTATTACGTTCTGGCTACTTACCTAAAGGTTATGTGAAGAGTGTAAGAGTTTATGATAATCAATTTCTTCACCTTACCGAAAGCTGTTACTTAGGCTCTTGCTCTTGTATTTATTATTTAGACTGGGTCCCTACTCAGCTTAAACCTTGCCGCGTTGCTACTTTGTTAGATGTGGACTCATGTAATTTGAATGACCCTGACTTAGTTCAATTTATCTTAAATGGTACCTGCAGAGGGTTCAAGGTAATCGATGATGGTGTTGATATATGTTATCAAGTTAACAATTACTCCTCTATACTTGATTCTTCGGTAGTTTCTAAAATGGACACTATGGTAGTTACTGAATTAGTTAATGGTAATATTTCACTTTCTAGTGTTAAACCTAATTGTATTCACGCTCTTGGTGCCGTTACGCGTAAAGATGGTAGATTACGACCAATTACTGATTGCTCTAGACCCTTCTTATCTGTTAACGATTGTATGGACAGTACTGCTCAGAAATTTGCTTTTTACAAGGTTTATGATACGATTGATCTTGTATCCAGAAATGGTTATGGTTGTGTAGTAGATATTTCAAATGCCTATCGTACCATTAACATTTACCCTCCTCACAGAAATTATTTTGGTTTTGTTTGGAACTATGCTGGGAAAGATTGTTTTTTCAAGGACAATGCCTTATGCTTTGGCATTAAGTCAGCCCCTTTTATATTTAACACTTATAGTGGCTTCATTGCTAAGTTAATGTCATTATGGGGTATGGATTGTCTTAATTATATCGATGATTTTTTCCTTGCTGGTGATTGTTTTGATGTATGTGCGCACCGTCAGAATGTTTTAATAAAACTTCTGAGGTTTGTAGGTTTTAATATTAACTTTAACAAGGTTATTACTCCTACTCATTCACCTATCTATCTGGGTATTGTAATTGATCTTGTTAACTGGTGTTTCAAGCTTCCTCAAGATAAAATCGATCGTGCTTTAATTATGGTTAACACTGTTCTTGCTAAAGATTACTGTACGAGGAAAGAGTTAGAACATTTAACAGGTTACTTAGCACACTGTGCAGTGGTTGTTAAAGAGGTAGAACTTTTTGTAGAAGATTGTATTCGCTTCTCAAAGCTACTAAGAATATCTCTAGAGTGAAATTGGGTGTGATTTACAAGCAAGACTTGCAATGGTGGAGCAGTTTCCTCCCTGTTTTCAATGGTATTAAGCGATTATCTGGTTATTATGCCCCGGCCATTCATATTTACACTGATTCATCCTTGTCCGGTTTTGGAGGTTATTTGGGCCCAGATTTTTTCTATGGTAGTTGGGATCAAGTTCTGGCTCCTTGTGAGCATTATGAATTTCCCCCTAGGTATGACGATTTGACTAGCACTAATATTAATATCTTGGAGCTCTGGCCCATTATTGTTTCGGTTAAACGTTGGAGCAAGATGTTGCGTGGTAATGCAGTTCTTTTTCATACTGATAACACCCAGGTTATGTCAATGATTCAGACTGGTAGGAGTAGTAACCCCTTAGCTATGTGTTTGTTGAGAGAGTTATTTTGGTGTTCAGCCTTATGGGACATAGATATCTCAGCTTGTTATATTCCTTCAGAGGAGAATGTCTTTGCGGATTCTTTATCCAGAGTTTATTCCTCGCATAAATTTAATTGTTTCGGTTTTCCAGTTATTTTTTCTTTTTGTTGCTTTGACAGCCTCCTTGGACCAGCTTATGGAAGATTGTACGAAGGTTCAACGGATGTGCTGGGCAGATAGTACTTGGATTACTAGGAAATCCCAGTGGTTTCGTTTTCTTCGTTTCTGTTCGGATTATGATTTAACTCCTCTCCCAGCTTCGGTTGAGGTTGTTTGCCTGTATATTACTTATTTGGCTAAATTTTTAGCTTATTCTTCCATCGCCAATTACTTAAGTAGTCTTTGGTCCTTGCATGAGATGTATGGTGTCCCCCCCTCAGCTAAAGGTAATTTCCTGGTGAAGTGTACCCTTCGGGGAGCTAGACGTTTGATTGGTGATTGTGCCTTGCAATCGGACCCTTTATTACCAGCCCATATTTTGTCCATTTTTCACACCTTAGATCACTCGGATTGGTCCGTTTTTGTTTTTTGGTGTGCCCTCTGCTTTAGTTTCCGCTGTTTGCTGAGGAAAAGCCATTTTACTAGCTCCGTTCATATGTTATCTTGGAGCGACTTATCTTTCACTGATTATGGTTTTATGGTCCGTGTATCCTCTTCTAAAACTATTCAATTTAGGGAGCGGGTCCAGTCAATCCCAGTTAATATCTCTCCAGGTTCAATTTTGTGCCCTGTTAAGTGGTTAAAGAGGTATGTTAGGGTCTTTTCTCCATCTGAGTCGGACCCTCTTTTCTGCTTGCCAGGTAGTAGAATTCCTATTTCTTACTCCTGGTTTGCTAAACAACTCAAAGGTAGCCTTGCTAAGGCTGGTGTTTCTGGTAATTTTACATGCCACAGTATTAGACGTGGCTCTGCTACTTTTCTTAGTAGATTGGGTATGCCCTTATATGATATCAAAAACTTTGGTGATTGGAAGAGCTTAAGCGTTCTTCTTTATTTGTCTTCCGATGTGGAGACCAGATTAATTAAAGATAAACAAGTCTCTGACGCTTTGAGACTCTTTTCTCATTGATCTCGATGTTATTCTCGCTCTTTTTGTATTCCTTGCCTTATTCATTTTGTATGTATTTTTTCTTACTATATATCTTATGTTTATGTATCTTTTTTATGCTCGCTAGTGGTGCCTCCTGGTGTTTTTTAAATATATTTTCCTGCGGCTGGGGGGTTGGGGGTCTGGTAAATCTTCCAGGCTCCTGACTACCCAAACCTTGAGTCAGTATCATTCACTTTCCAGTGCAGCCGCAGTCGATATTGGCCATCTCAAGAATGTGAGATTCCTATATCACCAGGTGACACCACTAGCGGGCTTTACGCTTGGTCACCTGACTATGACCAGCGAGAGAGGTTGACCGTGTGTAGAGGCTCATTCTGCTTCGACCCTCCACACGGGAAGGTCTACGAATTATTTTTTCTTTGTGTTATTTAATAAAGGGGGGTCTGGTAAATCTTCCAGGCTCCTGACTACCCAAACCTTGAGTCAGTATCATTCACTTTCCAGTGCAGCCGCAGTCGATATACTCATTTTCCTGAAACACATACTCAACCAAATTACTCAACCAAATATACTCAACCAAATTATATTCATATTAATTATTCCCCAGTTATTATAACCATATTTCCATAATCGCTAATTATGTGAATACCATTATACTAAGTCTACTAGTCAGGATCTGCCTCTAGGTTACATCATATTCCTAGTATCATGGAGAACGCCCACTGTACATATCACTCTACAAGTATGTATATACTTTCTCCCTGATGAATCTCGGTTGATTCTCAGACCTATCCAGGATGACACGTCTTTCTGTGTTCCTGTGCAGAGCCCTTCAAAAAACTAAAACATATACAAGGTTTCCAAGTACAAGCGTCTTTGTTGCCTGTAAGCCTTTGGCGGGGGAAACCTTAAGAAAACCTTTTAATTCTTAAAATCAATCCCATATTTGAGTCATTTCCCCCCATTTCAGGAACCCTCATTGCTGAACATGTTTAGAATGCTTTTGCAATGTTTGACGTTATACATTAAAATGTATAACCTGAAACATTGCAAAAGTGCTCTAAACATGTTTTTTTATTTGTTGGCAACAAGTGTTATCAATGTTATCAATGTTAATAATAATGTTAATGTTATCAATGATATATAACATATGATAATACCATATTTTGTGGTAAACCAATTATTATTCCAATAAACAATTACTAGCAAATACCCATGCTTCGCACAGGATTTGCTAGTGAGACAGTGGGGCCCACATCTTCCCACTCTCCTTGTTTCCTCTCCAACCATCTTTCTCTTTCAAGTTGTCTCTGTAAATTAGAATCTGTATTAACATTGGGACAGTGGGGCCCACATCTTCCCACTCTCCTTCCCTGCCCTCCCCCTTCCCCCCGCCTGCCCCCTGCACTCCCCTATTGCATTTGACATGTTCCTCTGATCCCACTCCCGATCCCAAGGGAGAGTGAGTGAGAGAGAGCAAGAGGGAGACAGGAAAGGGGAGAGATATGGAGG
The DNA here is from genome assembly GCA_942159475.1 of Sthenelais limicola. Taxonomy (NCBI): domain Eukaryota; kingdom Metazoa; phylum Annelida; class Polychaeta; order Phyllodocida; family Sigalionidae; genus Sthenelais; species Sthenelais limicola. The sequence continues at coordinate 51,377,459 of OW804102.1, forward strand.
GAGAGAGGAGAGAGAAAGTTAGAGGCTTATAAAGATCTAAGTGTCTTTGTCTGCACTTTGTCTGTGATAAAAGCCCCTGTCCCCCTCCTCTCCTCCCCCTTTCCTAATCCTGCTTACTATGAGGTAGTGGTAGTTCCTTTTGGTGAAAATATGGTGAAATATATCAACTCCCGTCCAGTAGTGAACAATGACGTGCAAAGTTTCAGTCCGCTTAACCAAGGCGTGGATGAGCGGTCATCTGGGGGCTGCTTAGCAACAGACAACATTGCGTCATGACCTCAATCCAACCAATATGCAAATCGCCTCTTTCTGGTGTAGGGGCACTGATAGGGGATTGTTTTCAGGCACCACTGGGGACCCTGGATGGGGGTGTTCAATTTCAATCCATTTTGAACCCATTTATAACCCTGATGTCCTCCAAAAGTGTTAATGAAACATAGCGGAATGGCTGGGCACCATTTTTGGCAATGTGCATGTGAAATATAATGGAGATCTGGCCAGCAGTTTCTGACAAGATAGGGGTTTAAGGCCCCCAAAGACTATCTTATTAATATAGAGATACCTATGTAGTGATATTCAATACTCTAGGTGTCATTGTATCTTATAATTATTTGGTGCTGTTGATTAGTTCTGCTGAATAACAACAGAGGGCACTACCGTTTGATGTATTGCTAAAGCCATTGCTTTTATATCTGATCTATCTACATGATCAATGTAACTATTACCTATCAAGACTTAGGTATGGAGTTCAATACTATTTACCATAATGTGTCAATATGTGTATAAGTGTCTGTGATTTATGCTTAATCCCTCAACATGTACTATTTCATTATGTCATTGTGTATGTATGCTGTATGGGTCAAATTTTTTTAGAATGTACAATTGCGAAATTTCCGACCTTTGCGCATTATACTGACTGGGTATCAAAAACAAATGAATCAATCCTAATCATGTTAGTACCATTGGAAAGAGAACATCCTAAGCTTTACAAAAATATGTATATCTCTGTACATATTTGTAGGATTTCTATTAAATAAATCACTATAAACGTTAAAATTAAGACAAAAACACCTCAAAATTCACTATTTTTCCCCATTGTAGCTCCTGCCTGAATGAAAGTAAACATTCTAGGTATCAAATCTCACCAGGTTCTAGTCCTTATGCATGTTTCTGATAGCTTGGTAACATTATAGCCTTCTACCACCCCTCATCTCAGTATGCCAGGCCTATACTCAAATCTCCAATTTTCAGAAGTCACTAGGGTATGCCCGGTATCAAACATAGATTCTAGTATACTGGCTATAAATATATCCTTGGCATATGATTTAAAATATCTAAAATACACTTAAACATATCATTGATGCATTCTTAGTACATTTTTGCCAGTAATGCAGACATTAACAGGGTTATGGTTCAATGTCTACCAAACCGGAGATTTTATACTATTACATACCGGGTATACCCTGTAACCTATTATAATGTAGACCAAGTTCGACTGGTACTATGGTACTAAATTTCCGTTTATGTTATCCCTGTATGTATCTTCATATATACCCCAAATTACATTCTTCTAAAAAAATATCTTGTGGAGATATGAATGCAAATGATGTCAGGGGTATACCCGGTATATTGAGGCATACCCGGTATGGCAGGAAAGGAACAACTAGGACATACATTCAAAGTGTTTTTATATGACCAGGCCCCTGTTTTTTCTTCTGGAAACCAAGACAATCACCATATATAGTTATTGGGTAGGTATTAATGGGATTCCTTGGACATTGTCAACCAGAATGAGAGTGACCAAAGATTATACATGCCCTTGTATGGTGTGGAACTATTGTTAAGATGTTTAGGAATCAACCATCAGTGTGATATTCATCAGTCTAATCATTAATTATATGTTTAAAAAGTTGTTTTCAACAATTCTTAGTGAAGCATTTTCCTGTCCTATGTTCAAGGAAACATTAATATAGCCTCACAGTTAACAAGAATCCAAGAGGGTATGCCCGGTACCATCATCTTTGAACATGATTTCTATGCACATTTAATAACTATCTCTCAAAAGGTCTCTAGTTAAGTTAATTTTTATTGATCAGGAATATCATATGCATAATTTAACAAGCTTTTAGGAGTGTGCGGGCAGGGATGTTGAGACAAATGTATTTTAAATTGATACCGGGCATGCCACACAAATCATTTTCTGTTGATAAATGATAGCAAAATAGCATTATTAGTATAGGTAGGGTCCTCCTGTTATATGTCAATGTTCCTTGCAATTCCTTTTCCAAGGTACAAGTGAAAATTTGCTTATAAACACAATGGATACTTCTTTAAAGCATATTAAAAGAGTGGTTGATACCGGGCATCCCCTGATACCGGGCATCCCCCATTGTATCCTAGTAACCTTGACTAAGTCCATTTTTAACCTACAAATCACCATAAAAGCTATCATTTGAACATATCATGCCTTACTGTACATATGTATGTGGCTTTATGCCTCATTTCCATGCAATTTAATTCAACTTTAATCAAAATCATGATACCGGGTATCCCTTGGCATCCCCTGAAAGGTAGAATCTTTGTCATAAATTCTACCCATGTGACTTCATCTTCTGTATTTTTGTGTAGTAACATTCCGTGTCACCTCCCCTAACATGTGGGAACGTTGAAAATGAGATATGGAAACTTTTATTTTTTTATGTTGTCAATCCCTGGATATTTTTATTAAAAAATGTTATGATCCATTACATTGATTTGTTATCATTGCTTTTAGAGCCTGTATGCATTACCAGACATATTTCTTATGTACTTACTGAGTATCAGTGTGTTTGTGCCCATTTTGATAGCTACAGTGAGATGTCAGATAACATATATCTTTAGGGGGATGCCCGGTATATGTAGAGGGATGCCCGGTATATCTGAGAAGGTGTTGGTCTCAGGCCAAGTGCATGGAGTTGCAGTTATTCCAGCCTGTATGTATTACCATACATGTTGTTCATACACTTGGTAGGTTTCAATTGGTTTAGTCCACTTTTGTAGCCACAGTGAGACATCAGATAATGGGTACTTTACTGGGGGATGCCCGGTATCATATGCAAGGGGATGCCCGGTATCAAATATGGCTTATATTACCGATTTTCTCAGAGATACTGAACATGGTCAAGTGGTTATAAGTTGCTATATTGATGGAAAAGATGTATGTGTTCCAAGAAAACAGGTTTTGACACTGTTCATGACAACAACTACAGCATTATTGAATTTATATTTGAACCATATGTTACTGATCGAAATACTACTGTTTTGGGGAAATGTCATCCATATGCTTTCATATCCCACAAAAGAACCTGTTATGTTACATATTGATGGCTTGGTATGCTAGTAAATGAATATTTAATCCTTATGAGGAAGTAATTTTTATTTGGAAATTGAATAATTATCCTGAGTTATTGAGAACTTAAGGAGCTGCTACTTCTTTTGATACCGGGCATACCCTCAAAAAAGATCACCTTATTTCAACCACTATAAAAACTGAAATATTTAAATTTTGTGAGTATAATTGGTGTTTTTAGGTAGTGGGGACATCTATGATAAGAGTCAGGAGGAATATAAGTGCATACTTATTACTTTTTTTTCCCATCCTCCTAATCCTCACAAAATCGCAATTGTACATTCTAAAAAAATTTGACCCGTATGTTTCCATTAAACACCATGAACTCTTAGGTAGCTAAACTAACTAGGATCCCTCTCTGCCTAGTTTCAGGCAAGAGGCCGGCAGAGGGTTGTGTGAATAAACCAAGAATGAAGTTAAGCTTGTGTTCTGGTTGTTCTTTGCTAAGTCCGAACCTGGGTTGTGTTGGAAGAACACTATACCTATAAACCCACATTACTAGATGTATGTTGTAATGACATGCTCTGATCCAGCAAACTGCAAATGTGACACTTCCACAGGGGTTCAGACTAACGCTTGCCTGCTCGCCCGGGGCGAGCAGATTTTTCTGCGGGCGAGTAAAAGTTACCAAGTCACTAGTCCGCCGGGCGAGTAGAAAAAAGCCCCGCTAATTAATGGCGTGACGTCGACCATTGGGTGACCAGCTTCACACACTTCTACACAAGACCTATGTATAAACATAAACATTTATACATAGCTCTGTCTAAACTCAGTGTACTATGTTTATGCTGTAATTAGAGGTTTGTGCAGACAACTACAAAGAGAGATGCAGGTTTTGTTTTGCTTGGAGTTTATAAAATCGTATCAAGTTATCAAAGTATCATCCCTGCTGGGAGTGCGAGGCTATTACATAGGCTAGTTATGTCTGTGCCTGCAATGTCTACCGACCACCTTTCCTTCTTTTATGTAATATACATGAATGGATATGAGTAATTCACCAATTGGTCGACATATGACTATAAAATAGATTTTTGCATTTTCAAAGAGAAATCTTGTTCTGGAGGTATTGTGACATGTTGGCAAGATTGAGGAATTTAATTAACTTTGGGGGAAATATCAAAAGGTGCCTATTTGAATAGTTGGCATTACCATCTCTTAAATTGACAGTTAAATCATATTACATTTTACCTTCTGGTCCGTAAGGACTAGTGGAAACTCAGAAGGACTAGTGGAAATTGAAGGTTACTAGTCCGTCGGACTAGTAAGAATTTTTAGTTAGCCTGAACCCCTACTTCCATCATACATGACTTCATACTTCATCTACTATTTCATCCTCTTAATCTCCTTTTTCTCTTTCCCTAAATATCCATTGAACATAATATGAGCCTGGATCTTCAGTCTAAAAAGGAGAAAGTCTAATGGTGTTGATAATTTGAATAAACAAAATAAAAGAAAAAACTTTGGCCAAAACTGAAATTGTTTTTTTTATAGGATTAATGATCGGCATTGAGGGGCTGCTGCTGTACTCTTTGGTGCATAATCACAAGGTAAGGTAGTGGGAGTATGCACCAAGCAGTGCACCAGCAGTCCCAAAATAGAGGTCATTGATTTTCTCTACCTTAATCCACCATTACACGCCATTCAGTAGAACGGTACAATTTGCAGGCTGAGGATCTGGTCAGACAGCAGATGAATAATTCAAGTTCAACTGATGAGTGTACATTGCACAGATAGATGTTGTGATCTGATTGCATCATGTAGATCATGATGGTAATGTAAAGTTGGATTAGAGTCTAAACTCCAAACTCTACATCCAAAAACTGAGAAAACATCTCATTTTCCCCACAGATTTCATTAGTAAATTTTGGTGGTCCCTGAAATGAAAATAAATAATATGGTGAGGTCCATTTATTTTTCAGCCAACCATGTTCTTTCTCAAGACAAAGTTTGAATAAAATATTGTGAATAACTGCCTGCAGCAATGACGGTGGCACATACCTTTAACTCTTCTCTTGCAGATCGGGTGTTGGTTATTTTGGTCTTTACAATGGTATTTTAGGAGGCTACAAGTGGAAGAGACCCTATGCAGATGATTGGGCTTTAGAGGCAGGAGCTTATACCAATTGGGCCAATCACTATGGTTCAAAGAGGTGCCTTGTGGAATTGAGACCAGATAAAAAATGGGAAGATTCCTATTCTTGTTATTATACATCGAGGAGGGCCATCTGTGAAATACCTAAATGTGAGTATTATCTGTTTTAATGGCCCTTGCTATGGAATATTAGTGCTTTTGACCTTACAACCTCAAGCGTTTATATCCCGCAGCAGGGCCTCATCCATCCAACTTTGTTCACTAAACCCTTAGTAATTACAACGTTGGGTGACAGTGCTTTAATGACCTATACTAGACGGCTAGTATAGAGATGTGCACTCCAAGAAACATCATAGCATTGGAAGATACCCCTGAACTTTGCCTGACCCAGGGTTATCCTGATTTTAGTCAGACCCAGGGCCCTGTTGTATAAGCTAAGGAAAGTATTTTTGTAATGGCAATTCCTTCCCCTGTAGGGAGGGGAAAAAGTTTTACCTATGTGTAAAATTCCCAATTATTCTACTATTTTCTTTCACTATCTTACTATGGTCGGCACCATTATTGTACCTTATATCCTTCTTTTCAAGTATATACTCCTACTGGAGATCTCACACTTGTAATGATATAAAAGCAACTGGTACTTTCAGTGGTGCCAGCAATATGACCCCCTCACCAATCTCTAAGCCTTCAAGGGGGACACTGGTCTAAGTATATCCTCTTTTCAGACACTGAGGAAAACTAAGATATTATGTTCTGCACACTATAATGAATAATCCAATGATTTTTGTGGCTGTTAGGCAGCTTTCAATAGTAAAGACGCTGTCTGTTATTTAGCTATTGTAAGCTGCCATATTCCCAGGGTTCTATGCATGAATGACAAGACTTGGGTCCAGTTAACTTCTGTTGCAATGAAGGTGAATGCACTCAGAGAGTATATATTTCAATCTAAGTTAATCTTTATAATCCCTGAGTTCCTCATGCCTCAGAAATGCAAACCTATAAAGCATATGGATATGTAACAACAATTACCCGACGGGCAAATGAACGCGATTCTGCGCGATTTTTAATGCGCAATCATTTCGCCATAGTTCCGTGATGAGTGTGGACGCTTTTCACGCAATAATTATTGCGCAATGATTGCGTGATGGTCACGCTATGGGTATAACGCAATATGAGTGCAAAAAATAGCAAATTCTTATGGCATTTTGAGCGTGATATTTATGTACTACCAATTCCTTACATTAATAGCATCTGAACTAAATAAGACAGGTCATGTTAGTTTTAATTTTCCTGCCCTGGCAGTGGCAGTATATTTTTTCACGCAGAAAGGTTTGAAGGGTATCATTATTCCCTGTGTTGCCCTCTCTTCATATGCATCAGTTTACTTTCATCAATTCTACCATCTTCTTTGTAAGTCTGATGCATAGGTGTATATCATTAGATGTGTTCCAGTTGTTTGGTTGCTCTGCCTTCCACAAGCCACTAGGGGCAATCTATATGTACAGTCATTAGGGTGCTTTGATCACAGTATTTTTCAATATCAAACAGGTATATAACACACATAAACTATTGAAGCATATCATTTATAACATCCCTATGTACATTATGTGGAATATCTATAGTGGTATGAATGTCACATAAGTGTATTAGCGGCAATCTTATTGTAAAAGAATTTGTAAATGCACCCCAGTTCCCAGATGCGCTACCTGGTGAAAACAGTCCCGCCACCTGGTGAAAACAAGTCGCATAATGGTAAGGGCTATTGACTAAGAGTAATGGCCTATTCCCATTATTTCGAACATACATAATAGAATTGTTTTCTATGTATAGATTAGGCTCTGAGACCAATACATGTTGTACGGAATCGATTCCAGAAATTTAACTACAATTTTGATGTTTTTCATGCTTTTTGTTTATGTCATATCTTACTCAATTCTGATCGTATAAACCTGCAAATGACATGTATTCCTAGGAACAAGCTCCATATTTCTAAAAACACAGATTATATGAATATTATTTCTACTGATTCTCTTCATCGTTGCTAGTACACTTTTGTAAATTATACTGATAAGTCGGTAATAATCCATTTTTCAGTGAAATAATATTATTGTACTTGAATGCAGTGAATATCTATGCTTATACCTCGGCGACTATTTGAGATTTCTACAAAATTCCAAAAAGATTAAATATCCTGACATGTCTATCTGACTTTCCTAAAATTGTGAATATGAAAGGACGAATTCAATCAGTGAGTAATCAGTACGTAACAACAAAAACCCAAACCTAGCATAAGGCCCAATACAGAATGATATATAAACGATTGATAGTATATGAAGGCAAACGTGAATGGAATGAATTGGACGACGAGCTGAAAACAATTGTTGAGCATAGGCTGTTAAAGGTATTACTTGTGGAGCGATATAGAGAAGCGCGGTGAGTTAGACAATCTGTACGAACACCAACTATATTTGTATTCCAGTATCAAGGTTGAACTGGGAAAATGCAACTAATGTATTGGTAATTGGATATGATAGCAATTTGTATTATTTTGTTTTCTCAAGACTTGTCACATGAAATTAACACCAACTCTGTATGACGATAGTAGACGATTTGTTCTCACTTAGAGTAACATCTGTGAATCCATATACCATCGATTTTGTAATTATTATTATATGTAAATGTTCAAGGCAACGCATGAAAGATAGCTGCGTGGTCAGTTATGCGTGTGTTCCTTTTCCTCAATTAAATGGCCTTTTGTTAAATGACTTGGCCAATTAAAATATTAAAAAAAACCCAAGTATGTTCTTTTAGTAATATGGAGGTAGGCTTACATCATTTAGCTCTGTGTGTAGGGGTTTCTTTGAATTGGTATCAGAGAGTGAGTATGAGTGTCAGATGCGCAAGAGTAAGTGTGAATGCTAGGTGAGTGAGCAGTGCCAGGTATTGCGACCAGTTGTGGCTGCATTATGAGTATTTAGATGCAATTTTGAATGCGCATTACATGCGCAATTGAAATCACACCCATATCATTGACTTTTGAAGAAAACATGTATTCACAGATATAATTGGTTAATTAACACAGGTTTAATACAAACATAAATGAATATGAATGAGAACCTGGTGCAACACAAGTGTGAGACCATTCAGATCATTGGAGGAAATGGACGCAATGGATTTCACATAATGATGGCTAATGGGATGTCCATTTCACTGTGATTCAAAGCCATAAGTATCACACTTCACTAATTTACGGTCAATCACAAAATGATCACAGTGCTATCACACTCAATTGCACTCAGTGCCTGTCGGGTAGTGGCAGCAGAAAGACATCAGACATCTTTCAATGAATTTCAAGAGAAAAACATAGCTAAAGCCAAAGTAGTATTAAAAAAAAGAGTATTACAGCAAGGTCCCTATCTTGGGGTGCAGCACTATAGCTGGGTTGACCTTGAAGTGAAGTGGCTTCCTCGACTTTACTACAGATTCACTAGACCGTGACCACAGGTAATAAAAAAGCCCCTAGCAGTGTCATTCAACTAACAATATGGAGGCACCTAGGGTAGGGCTTCTGGAGAGCAGGAAAGAAATTACTTGATTGATTCTGACAATATCATTGCCCAGAAACCAGTATTATAATGTGGGTTCCCACTTATTAACCATAATTGAGCTGTATGACCTGCAATTCTTCCAGCCCAGTGTTTTACTTTAAAGGGGTGTCTCCTCTGGCTGCAGTAAGCTCTGCGTTTGGTCTTTGATTGGTCTGCGTTTTTAAACTCTGCGATACTCTCAATATTATGATGCAGCCGCAGGTCAAATGCAGAGCTTACCGCAGCATCATTAAAAGGTCTTGTGATTGCAATAGAGACTGTGGCTGGATATCCTTCCCGCACTTGGTCAAGGAGCAGACAACATTTATAACGGTACCTCTCTGTGTCTGCCACGTCGGTTTATTAGTTTTTAAGAGGTATTTGAAGCTAATTTGAATTAAGGGACAAGTTATAGGTTACTTATGTGACAGTTCTAATAAGTTTGAAGTCTGTATCACAAATCATCACGATATTATGATATGTACCATGTGTAATGGAAATAAAACCGTTGTGCAAAAATAGATAAACCAAAATGATGAGAAATGTAAATTTGGCTTGGCTAAAATAAAACGTGTTGATAAATGGTCAATTCCACCATTGGAGAGAACTTTACATAATAAGCAATATCTTTTGACACAATTGTTTTACGATATTCTAATAATAAAAAATGGTTTCTGTGGTTGAAACGAACCACAGGGCATCCCCATTACATGTATCTATGACAAATATTTAGCCAATTACGGCTCACAAATCCTGTTTTTAAGTCATTATTCTCTTTAAAAGTTGAGTATATTTGAAACGACGATCCATATGTTTATCCTACTCTCTCTCTCATCTCAAATTTAATGTTATTTCTCCTTTGGCATTGTAATACTAAAGTCATTAGTTAACAAATTTCAATCGCAACCCTTGCTGTAGAGCCCAATCACATCGCAGAGGGGCTTCAGTCGCCGAAAATATTCAATATGTTGAAAGATTGCTGCGTCAGTCGCACAACAAGAAACTCCCATTTTTAGCTGTAATTCAACCGCAATCCAACCGCAGATACAGCTGCAGAACAGGTCTCCACTGCTACAGTTGGTCTGCACATGAACTGCACTTGAATATAATTTCCTGTCTTTCTATCGCAAGGCTTACCGCAGAGCTTACCGCAGCCAGTGGAAACCCCACTTAACAGTACACAGTGAATCCCAGTAAATGAGAGTCATGAACTAGAAGACCAGATTGCAATCTGCCTGTTATGTTTTGTACCTGTACTCTCTTGGCAAAATAAAGAGTTCATTATTATTAGTATAAACATGCTTTACTTTTACCCAACAGATACCTACTGTCGTGGAGCACCTGACATCCCCAATACTATAAAGACAGTGACTGATGACCATGCTAAGGTGTACTACACTTGTAAACCACGCTATACCTTCCCAGACTGGTCCATAGAGCAGAGAGTAGAATGTAAATGTGATGTTGATTGGGATTGGGCTTCAGAAACACAACACATAACTTGTGAAGGTAATTATCTGCAGATTCTTTAAAACTATAATTATTTGTGAAAAATATGTTATACATACCACAATCTTTATTTTTTAAAGGTATCTTTTCACAAGGTGTCTGTGTAGGAATGTTTTCATTTTTTGGAAGGACATGTTTTCATTCAGGAATTATTACCAATACATTAAACTCTCACCCAAGGGGTGTTTTTCATTGTGTCCTGTACACAATTCTCTTAACATCGAGATAAATTTTGTAATCTTTACAATGTGGGTGAATGTGAACTAATGATGGGTTAATGGCATGAAATGGGTGATATTTAAGTGATAAAACAATATAGTACAGCCTAGTAAACAGAGATGCCTATTTTTGAGAGAATCTACTAATGTAATCAAATTTCAAGACATTGTATCAAAATGTATCCTTTTAGGCACTGCTCTCAACAGTCAGGTTATAACAACTTAAAACAGAGACTAAACAGATTAATTATCTCCATTTATGGCCTGCTGGTGCACTGTTTGGTGCTTCGCCTCGGTATTATACACCTCGGTATTATACACCAAAGAGTGGACCAGCAGTCCCACAATGTCGGTCATTAATACTTGAGCATTTGTAAAGTATGTAAAGAATGTATATTTAGCTACTTTACAAATGTCAGACTTTCAGAAAATGTACAATTGGCAGCTGTACACATTTAGTAATTTCTGCAAAATTAGGCTGCAATTTGGCCAATACTAGGTAAATTTGATCATATTTGGCATTGCATCGATTCTAACAATCAGGTTGGTTAGGTTGAACTGTATTTTGAACTTTATTTTCGTCTGAAATGTGGGTTATTTGAGAGGATTGGTGAAGGCAAATTGTACAATTTCTGAAAATCTGACCCATAAGTTTAACGTTGCACCTCAAATTAAGAACCGTTTCCTTTTGTCAAACAGTGACATGAAAGAGCTGCTCCGCCAAATATTATTATGAATATCAAAATTTTATCTTTTTTAAAAAAGAATTCATTAAGGGCTCAAAGAATTTACAAGAAAAATGCTATAACTGGGGCCATCTGTTTTCATAAACAAGGAAAACCAAGTATATTATGTCACTTTGACTTGCAGTACGTGAGCCTGAGCAAGTATGCTACCTTCAGAGGACTGACCACGTCAGAGACTGGGCACAAGCAGACACCAAGTGCACAGACAGAGATGCCAGACTTGCAAGAGTCTTTTCTAGAGTAGAACAAAAAAGTATTATCAAATATGGGGTGTAAGTGTAACTTAACCTTTGTTTAAAATGATAAACCCAACCTTTGTAAAGTTATCCATAGTCATACACATTGATTTACCAGGCTATTGAGTGACACTATATAGTCCAGAGGTAGTATTAATAACAAGGCCAGTAAAGAATGTTTTTAATTCTTTTAGTCTATTATTATTATGTGATTAATTTCTCGAGATTTTGTGTCTGAGGCATTTGCTTGAAAATAAACCCCGAGGCCCGGAGGGCCGAGGGGTTTATTTTCAAGCAAAAGCCGAAGACACAAAATCGAGGGAATTAATCACTTTAATAGCCGATTTTTGGATTCAATAACACTGTTTAAACACATATTAACAAATATTAGGCTCAAAAAAAGGTTTTAGATGTACTTACAGCATGAAGAACTCCAATAATTTAACTCCTTAACTCCAATACATAGGTTACTATTTTACATCTGACATGGAAAGGACCAAGTCAAATGCAGCCTTTATAATGTCCAAATTAGCATGTTTTACACATTTTAACCCATCACATTCTAATATTTAGATTATTTTACCTCTTTCTAACCAATATCACATATGTACACGTAATCATAACTTCAGAATGTCGTTTACGTCAGCCGCACTCTCCGTTCCAGAAACAAACAAAGCTTCCAGTTTTTGCATGCAACCAAGCATCAGACTTCCGGTTTACGAATGCCGTATCCGTGTGTCTAGGGACTTAAAAAAGAAATAAATAAAAGATTTGAATCGGTAGAAATGTTTTAAATGTTGTTTTAGCCCGATAGCGAAGTTTTCCTTTATGGAAATCAAGTAATAAATGAATGGCGATTTCAGAAACCCTGTGTTTACTCTCCGCAAGTTTGCACCGCTTTAGTCGGAATCTAAATGACAACGCGACGGCTGGCCGAATGAACCTCCAGCTTCAACAGCCAATCAGAGATGCGTATTCACTTATGTTTACGTTCAGCCAGCCGCCGTGTTGTCGTAAGGATTCGCTTCTTGCCATCCAAAGCATCGGCGACTTCCGGTTTTCCAATGCCGTGTTGCGTGTGTCTAGGGACTTAAAAAAAGAAATAAATAAAAGATTTGAATCGGTAGAAATGTTTTAAATGTTGTTTTAGCCCGATAGCGAAGATTTAGTCTAAGGAAATCTAGTATTCAATGAATGGCGATTTCAGAACCCATACGTGCGACCGGAAGAGATGGGGAGACCCTTCGGCATAGCCACTCATGTGCACGTTGACTTGGCGTTGCATTGTGTACGGTAGTCTATATAGCGCACGGAGGATTTCATTCGAAAGTGACCCACACGGCAACAAACCGGTGCTTGCACGATGTCTACTGTCGTCACGTGTCGAGGCCTAGGTTGTGATTACTTGGATTATTCCCTATTTCGTTGCTTACCACCATTCAGCAAGCGGATCATGCTAAGAACAAGGATATTTGGAACATTATCGGTGATTTTGGAGCTATTGGGAGTGATATTTAGGCAGTTGTACAGAGCCTGGATGGTTTCGTCTGAGTGTCACTGGGAGACAGCCATTGTCACAACATCGCTTGCACGATGTCTATCGTCGTCACGTTATGGCGAACCCTATGCCCTAAAAACTTAAAAATGGCTAATATTTCCATCGGAAACAGTGGAGGAATGACTTTAATGTGACCAGGACTTTATACACGTTCAAAAATGAACGCGGAATCGACGACAAACAACTAGTTGATGAGGTAAGTGATTGAGATTTGAGCGGAAACGCCGACTGGGGTTTATTTTAACTACATCCGCAAAATAAATCTACATCCGCAAAATAAACCCCTGAATCCGAACAATAATTTACTTCATCCGTTTTCCGGTTTGACCACTTCCTGTCCAAACAGTAATTTATAAGTATCCAGAACCCCAGCAGAATCCAAAGATCTGCTATTAAATTATATTATATTATTGGGTGTATCTACAGAGAAGGATGGATTGACCTGACAGACCAGTACCATGAGGGGCAGTGGCAGTGGGGGAAGTATGGTGCCATGGCGGACTACATGAATAATTACCCAGATAACTGGGAAGGTGTTCAGGACTGTGTAACAATAACTGGAAATAGTGAGTAATTGAGTGACAAATTTAAAGCTGCACTCTCAGTTATGGTCGGTCAAAATGTAAAGAGTTTCTACTTTTAGTTCCATTCTTTTCAAGCCCATCTAAAATTATTTGACTAAAATAGTGAAGACCTCTCTGGTTGATTTTGCTACAGGGCTTCATTAAAGTGCACTTCAATAAATATCTGCCATAATTCCTTCCTATGGTACCTTCACTTATTATGGCCCAGTGGTAGCCATTTTCCCAACTAATTTTCCCAAATTCTTGTATAAACACATAATGGCAGCAGAGTATTTAGTAATTTATAAATCATTCTTTTATGTCATATTATGAATACATTTGGTAAGATCTTTTTGTCAAAATAATTGAGAATGCAGCTTGAGGTAAGGTTATATTCCATGTGAACAGGAGGGACGTCCGGTATAAGTCTTTGTATGGATTCATTTGCATGTACATAATTAATGTGTTGTACATCATGCAGAGGCACAAATGATGAATGTGATAATGTCAATGCAAGAATGCGAAATGTTCTTTCATATATATTCTAATTTGATACAAATACAAAGCTTCCCAACAACTGCTGGATAAATCCATCCAATATTTTGACATCTTCTTAATTTAATCTAATCGTGTATTTTGTGTTTTATTATCTTATCATTTTATAAGAAACTAGCAAGGTACCCGTCCTCTGGATGGTCCCCCTCTCTCCCTATACTTCCATATCTCCCTCCTTCCCTCCCCCTCTTCTCTTTCCCTCCCCCTCCCCCTCTCTTATTCCCTCCCCCTCTCCCTTTTCTTCACTCTCCCCCACCTCCCTCCACCTCCCCCTCTTCCCTCCCCCTTCCCCTCCTACACCTTCTACCTCCCCTTGACCTCTCCAATTCCCCCACCCTCTCCGTTGCTAGGGAATCCCATGCTGCTGTGGATGGTGGGGCATAGAGGCATCACATCAATCTTCTAGTTTCCAACATGAAGGGGCTTTCCGAGGCTATAAATACAGTGTGGAGATCCCGATTTAAAAAAGGCTTCAAAATCTCATTTTTACCCCAGATACCTTCACAAACCCCATATACTGTCCTTTGGACTGATCTGACGGAACTGTACAGAGCAGAAAAACATCACAGATTCCCGTAATATGTATGACAAAAATCACTGTTTCACGTTTATTATATTGATGTATGTTATTGCATTCAATCTTTATTCAGAAGGGTCCTGGGATGATAGTGATTGTGCTGATGAAAGGAATTCTGTCTGCGAGAGGAAGAAAGGTAAATTTATTCAAGTTTCATCTCAAATCCACAAAATATGATTTATTACCTGCATTTGGCAACTAATTTGAGTTTTTTATCATCTATATAGTTAGGTGTCAAATTTTCAACTATCTGCCCCAAAACTGCTGGCTGCATTTTAGACTAAAACTGTTTGACAGTGTCTCTTCTCTCAAGGTATAACTGAATAGACAAGAGAGGGAATGAGTTATTGTGGACCTTGGACTATATATTAAGTGATATGTTTCAGGAAAATGAGTCATAAGTCGCGAAAATTAGATTTTGAGATGTCATCATATTTGAAAAGATGAGACTAGTGTAAGCAATCATAGTTTTAAACCATGAATAACCATTGTAAATTGCAGAAGCTGTGGACAACAATATTACTTTCAGGCTTGCACATTTTCCTAATCCTAATGCGCACAGCTGATATCTGTAGTGAGGCACCTGTCAGTATAACTAATGGTGCTCAATAGTATCTGTTTTACTCCACACAGCTGATATCTGTAGTGAAGCACCTGTCAGTATAACTAATGGTGCTCAATAGTATCTGTTTTACTCCACACATCTGATATCTGTGATGAAGCACCTGTCAGTATAACTAATGGTGCTCAATAGTATCTGTTTTACTCCACACATCTGATATCTGTGATGAAGCACCTGTCAGTATAACTAATGGTGCTCAATAGTATCTGTTTTACTCCACACAGCTGATATCTGTAGTGAGGCACCTGTCAGTATAACTAATGATGCTCAATAGTATCTGTTTTACTCCACACAGCTAATATCTGTAGTGAGGCACCTCTCAGTATAACTAATGGTCGTTACAACAGCAGCAATGACACCCATGTGTTCTACAAGTGTCACCTAGGCTTTGTCTTTCCCACTGGCTACAGAATACAAGCAATAGACTGCTGCACCTGGGACTGGGATGATACACTTGCACTTGCAGAGAATTTATGTGTTGGTAAGTTGTTGTTTTTAAAAAAATGTTTTACGACTAAATGCATTTGTCAATTCCAAGGCCCCCTCCATCCCTGGGGGAATGGTAGGGTGATATTAGATTAGATTAGAATACTTTTATTAGCATTCGAGAATGCTTTTAGTGAAGGGGAGATCGCTCCAGCATAGTGGGAGGTTTTCCGCCCCTTCTGGTATTACAGCCGTCTGTTGTTGAGTAACAATATTAACCATTGTAAATTATTACATTCTGCAGAAGCTGTCGACAACAAAACTACTTTCAGGCTTGCACATTTTTCTAATCCTAATGCACACAGATGACACCAGGTAGTCACATATGTGATGTGTTTCAGGAAAATGAGTCATAAGTCGCAAAATTGATATTTTTCAAAGTGTTTTTTTCACAAGATCACATTATTGGAATGTTCTGATTTTGGCGGGGTTTATCACTTATAGTTATATCAATCGATGTATCAAATTTCAGTACAATCTATGTAATATATCCTTTCGTTTTAAAGGTCCTCATATGGACTACATTTAGTTACTTTACTGTTTATTGACCCCCAGAAATATTGGAAACTTTTTTTTAAAAACGAAAATATCAAACTTAAAATCTAGAAATACTTATTAGATTATTAGACTGTTTACTATCATTGGAATCGGCTTGATCCCGTCTTTTCAAATATGGGGATATCTCAAAATCTTTTTTATGCGACTTATGACTCATTTTCCTGAAACACATCACATATCAGAAAAAATATGCCACCATCCAGGTGCGGATTTCCCTCAGTTTACCAAAGTATCAAGAGGTGGCCCAGGGTAGGGGATGTCAATCAGGGATTATCAAGGGCATTGCTACTGAGTGGAATGTGGGACCCCCCTCTCAATCTGCCTAGTCCGAAGGTCACATTCTTTGCTTATATATTGTGGAGATCTTTTGCGTGGAGATCTTTCACCTATGAGAAACCACTAACATATTATGTCTCTTGGGAACAGTGGTATATCTGGGGAAAAGGTACAAGACACCAAACTTGTCCCCCTCACTTGGAAATAGGAAGCAAAGCCTTGGTTTATATTATTTTTTTGTCAAAGATAATGCAAAATATGTTTTCACAAATTCCTTACCCTGGGGAGTAAGGAATTTATTCGGGATTTCATCATATTTCCCCAAATGCCCAGGATATTCCCCCATACCCCAGGGGTTGGGGGGGATTAAATTGGAGGATTAAATTGAAAAGTGCATAATGTATTTATGTTCCTAGACTGGGTCTTAGTGCCTAGAAAACTTGTTGGAGAATTTCAATACTAAGATAAAACTAAATGAAACAGGCAAATGTGACACATATTTACAAAAGTGTTTTTTGGTCGACATCTTTCACAACTGGCAAAGGCACAAGTGAAAGATATGGACTAAAAGACACAAGTGTTTTGTGAATGTGACATCGCATATTCAAGTTTATTTTTTCATGCCATGATATATATTTATTAGCCTTACTTGATTACTATAAAACATTATTTAAGGAATAATTTTCGAGGTTTTTTCTGGTCGCGGTCTCTATAGCGTCAGGGAGTTCGAGGGCGAAGCCCGAGAATTCCCTGACGCTATAGAGACCGCGACCAGAAAAATCCGAGAAAATTATTGCTTTTAGAAGAGAATTGATGAGATTCCCTTAATGTTAGAGCAAAAACGATAGACAAACCTTCTTTATTCCGTCCAAAAGCATCCAAAAACATCCAAAATATCATGCAAAGCCATGCGAGTCGTCAGCCTTTCTATGAGACCGGAAGTGATTTCCCTATTTTACTGAAAACGATGCTTTGGATAGCAAGCAGCGGAACCTTGTGAAAACACGCCGGCTGGCTGAACGTAAACATTAGCGAATACGCACCTCTGATTGGCTGTTTCTCCGCTAAGCCCCGCCCACTTCACTCGGCCAGCCGTCGTGGTATCATACAGTTTCCGACTAACGCGGCAAGCATCGGACACTTCCGGTTCTCGAATGCCGTGTTGCGTGTGTCTAGGGACTTAAAAAAGAAATAAATAAAAGATTTGAATCGGTAGAAATGATTTAAATAGCGTTTGAGCCCGATAGCGAAGATTTAGTCGACGGGAATCAAGCAATAAATGAATGGCGAGTTCAGAAGCTATACGTGCGACCGGAAGAGATGTGGAGACCCTTCGGCATACCCACTCATGTGCACATTCACTTGGCGTTGCATTGTGTACGGTGGCCTATATAGCGCACGGAAGATTTCATTCGAAAGTGACCCGCACGTCAACTAACGAAGCATCAGACTTCCGGTTCTCGAATGCCGTGTCCGTGTGTCTAGGGACTTAAAAAAGAAATAAATAAAAGATTTGAATCGGTAGAAATGTTTTAAATAGTGTTTGAGCCCAATAGCGAAGATTTAGTCGACGGGAATCGAGTAATAAATGAATGGCGGCTTCAGAAGCTATACGTGCTTACGTTATAGACCGGAAGAGATGTGGAGACCCTTCGGCATACCCACTCATGTGCATGTTCACTTGGCGTTGCATTGTGTACGGTAGTCTATATAGCGCACAGAGGATTTCATTCGAAAGTTGACTGGGTTGGGTTGATCTATGGAGACGGAAGTCTTGATCTATGGAGACGGAAGTCTTGATACTGATCTATAGGCTTGATACTGATCTCTTGATCTATGGAGACGGAAGTCTTGATACTGATCTATAGGCTTGATACTGATCTATAGGGACTGATTTATGGGGACGGAAGTGGTTTGAGGGAATCTATAGAGAAAAAAAAACTCCCAGAATCTCATCAGATAGATTCTAAATTACCTTAGTAATGTCTTGCAAACCTCTGATTCAGCAAAAGCAGGCCCCTAGATTAGTAGATTTATCAACATTGCACAACATAGACATACATGTAGTATATTGTGCTATAACTATTAGTTTCTCCATCATTCATAGATTATTCTTTCTTGCCACAGTATTGGCAAAAATATTTAACTACATGTGAAAATGTGTATGCCACTGAGCTGTTACTATTTGTATGAACTGAGCTGCACCAATCCCAGCATGCACTGTAACAGACATGTGCAGTATAGATGACTATTATTGTGGGCCATTAAGAATATAGAAATAATGCTCACCTACTAACATGCTGAGCTATTATAACAAGAAGAAGTTGCCCAAAATTTGCTTCTGTTATGCATTTGTATAAAGATTGAAGTCAAGCCTATTTAACGTAATTTTACGTAATGCCTGGCCTCCCCATCCAGACAATGTGCAGAACAGCTGAGCATGGCTGGTTATGCTAATGAGGTAGACCCCTGACGCAAGTGTCAGGTTTTGAGAATAAACACTGATCTTTGATCGATGATTTGAACAAGTCAGGATCCATATAGCCCCCTGTTATTTCAGTTATTAATTAGCGAATAGTGATAATTGGCTATCAATTATCACTAACAATAATAGATAATATTTGTCATAATAATATCGAAGTAATTAATTAGTGTGCAGATGCTAATTGGACATCAATTAGCATCAATCAGGACAAACAACGATACCTAACATTAAGGATAATCTTCAGGATAATCAATATCTATCACTGGTGGAGAACTAACGATCAAACTTAGGACAAACAGTGGATCATATTAACTAGGATGCCATGTCAAAGTCCAAGTTTTTACAGAAAAACACACTGCTGAGTGGGAACAGGTGAAACCATAGAATTCCAGCAGACCATTGAAATATAAATGTGGACTTTTATGAAACCCTGAAGCAAAACAACAGCAATAAAATCTCACAAAACTTTGGTCAAATGTTTTTAGACAGGTTGGGAAAGAACAGAACGAACGCCAAAAATCTGATTTTGATGAATGTTAATGTCCCTCGATCACATTCAAGTAATTCAAGACAATCGCATTTATTGATTTTATTTGATACAATTCTTATTTCATATAATCAGGTACATAGATCTACTGGATTTCTTGATATTTTCGTTGGTGTCCTGTTTTGTTTTGTTAATATAACTCTCACTGTTGCAAGTTATGCAACAACAACTAATGACAACAGCAGCACTCTGTATTCTCAATTGTTATATGTGTACTCTCTTGGAAAGATAAGTCCCAATGATTACACATCTTTCAGCCCAGACTACAGCAAACACATGCATATGGCTGAAGCATCTGGGAAGCCCTCACAACTGTCAAGCCGCCTTTCCACACTGCTATAATTACAACTCAAATGTTGATGCTCTGCCTCTTCTAATAACATCCAACGTTAAAAACCAGGCTGCCAGAGATGTTGTAATTGCGGCTGGGTAAGTTACAATCAGAAGGGCTAAACAGAGAGAGGGTAACTAACTTGTTGGTTTCAGTCACTCAGAATATTCACACTCCTTCAACCAACTCATTAGTTACCTGATTTAATTATATATGCTTCATTTATTTTTTTAAAGATTTTATTTATACTTGGGTACCAACTCCCGTTTTCAGGGTTAGTTCTGTCGGGCCAAGATGCAACATGCTTTATAAATAATACTTTGGTGTTTTCATATATATGTAGACAGATAATTCCAGCTTTATACTTGATCAGAGAAATATACATCAGGTTAATTTATTATTCACTTTGCCACTTCCTTTTTCCATGAGTGTTAGTGATATTTTCTGCTGAAGTTCAGGTTACAGGAACGGGAATATATGTCAGGATTTATTTATTCTTCACTTTGCCACTACAGTTTTCACGGAGTGTTAGTGATAATTTTCTGATTTAGGATGCCATGTCAAAGTATACGGTATATAAGTTACTAGCATAGTATCATGTCCTTTGCCCGGTTAAGAACAGTAGGTATGTAAAGAATGGGTAGGAACTGTTAGATATGAATTGTTCACCCTCTTTCTCTCTCACTCACTATCCACTCCTCCTACCCTCCTCCTCGCACTCCCTCTTCAGCCTCTTTTCCTCTCTCCTCCTTCCCCTCTTCTCTCTCTTCTTGTCCCTCCCCAACTCCTCTCCCTCCTCAGCCCCTCTCCCCTCCAATTCCTCTTCTACTCTCTCCCCACCCTCTCCCTTCCCTCTCCCTTCCCTCTTTTCCTCTCTCCCCCACCCCTGCTTCATTTCTTCTTCTCCCAACTCCTCTCCCATCCTTCTTCTCTCTCCTTCTACCCCCTCTCCCTCCCTCTCTTCTCTCTCCCTCTTCATTACCTCATCTCTTCTTCTCCCTACCTTCCCCCTCTCCCCTTCCGCTCTCACCCTCTCTCCCTCTCTCTTCCTCACCCGTCCCAGCCCTCTCATGTGCATACATGTTCTCTCTCCCACTCTGCTCTCTGTCACTCACCACCTTCCCCCTCCCCTCTCATATGTGTATACTCACCCTCCTCACTGTTGTCAGGAATGCGGGATACATTGACAAGGATGCAGGATGTGGTACCAGGGATTTTATTTTTTTTAATAAATTCTATTGCACAAATTTTCACAGTGTGTGATATGTCTCATTTGACAAGTGTACAATATATTGTTTGATCAGTACATAAAAGGTTTAAAGCTACCATAATACTTTCAGTCATAAACTATATTCTACTGCGGATTACACATGTTACTGCTACACAGGATACAACAAGTGGAGCCATCTAGTGGATTTTAACGTTAATGTTTTTCTAAGTAGATAAATCAGAAACACTAGTTTACATAATATATAACTAGGTCATTATTAAAGGATTAATGACCAAGGCACGGTGGACGCCAGGGATTTACAGTCCTTCATAACATGTTTGCAGAACTGTAAGTCCATGCCAAGGTTATTAAGCTTTTTATTCTCCCCTAAAATAATAGCCAAATAAATAAATAGGTCAAGTAAATCCATCTAGGTTATGGTTACTATTAACAGCACTTGCTTCAGGGTGTAATACACTTAATTGCATAATGTGCCAGAGATTTATAGCTTTCCAAGCACCTTCCCAAAAGCCAGAAAAGGGAGGCTAAACTGTTCTATTGATGTTGCAGCTACAACAATGTGTGGATAGGTATGCAGTTCCAAGGGTCTGCATCACCTCCCCGGGTGTATTGGTATAACAATGAGACTGTGACATACAGACCATCTAGTCACAATTTCGTACTAGGCGTGGATTGTATCAAACTGGACATAAACAACGGCTGGCACACATCTACCAATGGTGATAGCCACCTTTTATGTGAAGCAGGCAGAGGTAGGTTACAGGTGTGACTGGGTGTAACACAAAAGGTAACAAAGTAGTTGTAGATGTTGTAAGATGTATTGATTCCTGGTACAGGTGTATCAATAAAAGTGATATTTCTAGTTGGGTAGAAAGAGACCAGTGAGAAAACTCAGAAAAGCACAAAAGAAATTCAAAAAAAGGAATTCAAAATGATTTCTAAAAGAACCATTTTAATGACATGTCTTAGCATTGTATGAGCCTTGATGGCAGGTTACTATGAACAAACCTTGTGATTTAAAAGAAAAGAAAAGGTGATCTAACCTTGATGGTATTCAGCAGGTAACTAACTGGACCATCAGTCCTGGGCACCATAAGTACAGGGTGAGTGAGTGAGTGAGTGAGTGCTTTACGCACTTATCAACACATTTAATATGGTTATATCAAGGGCAGGAGAGCTGAGAGGGAAGCAGTTGATGATCATACCCAGGAAATAGAGATAGAAAAGAAGGGAGAGAGAGACAGAAAAAGAGATAGAAAGGCACTTTATGGTCATACCCAGGGAATAGAGATAGAGAAGAAGGGAGAGACAGACAGAGAAAAGAGACAGAAAGGCACTTTATGGCCATACCCATGGTAATCAGCATGCTTCATTATGAGTGCTAATTACCACACATTGATTGGCTGGTGCAGACTGACCAATAGGCAATCTGCATCAATTCCATATGTGATATGTTCCTGGGAAATGAGTCACAAAGTTGCAATAAATGGATTTTGAGAAACCATCATATTTTAAAAAGATGAGATCAGGTAGAACAAGACATTAGGACATCTGATATATATTTCAATATTTTTAAGTTTGATATTTTTATTTTTGAAAAGAATGTTTGCAATAATTCTGGTTTTGAAAAAATGAAAAAGTAA
The DNA here is from genome assembly GCA_942159475.1 of Sthenelais limicola. Lineage (NCBI taxonomy): Eukaryota > Metazoa > Annelida > Polychaeta > Phyllodocida > Sigalionidae > Sthenelais > Sthenelais limicola. The sequence continues at coordinate 51,400,667 of OW804102.1, forward strand.
TTTTGTACTAATAATTATTTACTAGTAAATTAGTGAATTGACCATCCATGAATATTGCACTTCTCTTTCTAACATAAAACATGGAAATACTTTTTAGACTTTCAAAATGTTAACATCATTGAAACTTCTTTTCAAACATGATTGTATCTCAAAATCCATGTATTTACTTATGACTCATTTTATAATCTGTACTTATATATATACAAACCAGATGTTATTTTATTTTTTAGGCAACATTTACTCCTGTCAGGTTTGCAATTACTTTGCATATTTATATCAATTTCTATCAATTCTTTTCTAGATGAAGTTGCATGCCAATTTTCCCCAGAACAATTTGAAAATGCAATAAGAGTAGAGAGAAATTTGACTCATGCTACATACACATGTAACAGTCCTTTCATTTTTGGATCTGGGCTTACGGTGAGACATATTGAATGCCACTGTCTTGTCAAACTTGATGATTGGAGGTACATTTGGAATGAGGACCGATGCATTCTCATTGGTAAGGGGCTTTAAACAGTTTTCTATATTTAAAACCTTATAGAAAATATATAGCAATTTATTTGAAATAGTTGATCAATAGTAATTTATGTTATATATCCAATATTTCTTTCTATATCTTTCTATTGGTTATGAATGTATGACCTGCTGTGTTTATTGTACATTATCATGTTCTAATGTGCCCCCATTCCCAAAAGCTTGGTGATCCTACCCAAATCTGAGATGAAAAGCCTTTCTGAGTGTATGAGTGAATGAATGCATCAGAGAGGGGAGAAATTGATGATCATTTGAAGAATGTGGATTGAATTGATTGATTGATTATTTTATCAAATTATAATATGTTTGTATGATTTTTGATGTGATTTAACTACTAATGATTCCTGTACATAGCTATTCAGTCTAAGAATAATTGATAGATACCCCTTCATTGGTAAGTGAATTATTGTTTCTCTCATTTTGTTCACTAAATAGCATGAGATGACACATTTCCTTTACTATCTATGACATGCCCTAAAGCCTGGGTTCCACTGCCATGCTACTTATCCTTTTACTCTTCCCTTTCCTTTGCTCCTGCTACTTTAGAAGTAATGGGAAGTATCTGTTTCAAATCAAACATGTTTGAATTGAAGTGGCTACTTCCCGCTACTTGCACCCGCTTCTGAAAGTAGTGGGACCAAAGAGAAGGGAGGAGCAGCAGGAGAAGTAGTGTGGCAGTGAAACCCTGGCTTTAGCAAAGACAGGTATTGGAATGTAAACGGGTCTTTGTTTTTGATTCTGAATACAAATAAATAAAGTATCTAGAAGTTATATAAATACATGAATTTGAACTCTGCTACTCAATTAACTTTCACTGAAATATGTTCATTGCTATATTTTAACCTTCTATTATGTCTCTTATATCTATAAGTCTAGGTGGTTTATTACTACAGGGATTATATAGATTTCCAGGGGATGGCTGCATTTACTGGATATATCTGGATATAAAGGCCAATACATTCTCACATCAAACGCTATTCTAAAGGTTCTCATTACTTTTTTACATCTGTTCAATTGTATGTTAAATGCCAAATTGTTATTTTTTGTAATGTAATTTAAATGTTACAAATTAACTCCTAAACAATGAAACCCCAACTGATTTGCATACCATGACACAGACAGCTATACAGATAGGCAACACATTTAAATAACTGTGTCCTCTTCTTTGTAGATTGTTCAACAAACCCAGTAGGACCCTTGGTAAGGAGAGCTTTCCACTAGTGCGCCGGAGGATGACATGCTTAGACCCAGAGAGACCCTAAAGAGAGGATGAGGTGATGCTTAGACCCAGCGAGACCCTAAAGAGAAGATGACATGATGCTTAGACCCAGAGAGACCCTAAAGAGAGGATGAGGTGATGCTTAGACCCAGAGAGACAATAAAGAGACGATGACATGATGCTTAGACCCAGAGACCCTAAAGAGAGGATGAGGTGGTGCTTAGACCCAGAGAGACCCTAAAGAGAGGATGAAGTGATACTTAGACCCAGAGAGACCCTAAAGAGAAGACGAGGTAATGGTTAGACCCAGAGAGACCCTAAAGAGAGGATGAGGTGATGGTTAGACCCAGAGACCCTAAAGAGAAGATGAGGTGATGGTTAGACACCGAGAGACCCATAAGAGAGGATGAGGTGATGCTTAGACCCAGAGACCCTAAAGAGAGGATGAGGTGATGGTTAGACCCAGAGACCCTAAAGAGAGGATGACATGATGGTTAGACCCAGAGAGACCCATAAGAGAGGATGAGGTGATGCTTAGACCCAGAGCGACCATAAAGAGAGGATGAGGTGATACTTAGACCCAGAGAGACCCTAAAGAGAGGATGAGGTGATGGTTAGACCCAGAGAGACCCTAAAGAGAAGATGAGGGGATGCTTAGACCCAGAGAGGCCCTAAAGAGAGGATGAGGTGATACTTAGACCCAGAGAGACCCTAAAGAGAGGATGAGGTGATGCTTAGACCCAGAGAGACCCTAAAGAGAAGATGACATGATGCTTAGACCCAGAGACCCTAAAGAGAAGATGAGGTGATGGTTAGACCCAGAGACCCTAAAGAGAGGATGAGGTGATGGTTAGACCCAGAGACCCTAAAGAGAAGATGAGGTGATGCTTAGACCCAGAGAGACCCTAAAGAGAGGATGAGGTGATGGTTAGACCCAGAGAGACCCTAAAGAGAAGATGAGGTGATGGTTAGACCCAGAGACCCTAAAGAGAAGATGAGGTGATGCTTAGACCCAGAGACCCTAAAGAGAGGATGAGGTGGTGGTTAGACCCAGAGGCCCTAAAGAGAGGATGAGGTGATGCTTAGACCCAGAGACCCTAAAGAGAGGATGAGGTGATGGTTAGACCCAGAGAGACCCTAAAGAGAGGATGAGGTGATGCTTAGACCCAGAGAGACCCTACAGAGAGGATGAGGTGATGCTTAGACCCAGAGAGACCCTAAAGAGAGGATGAGGTGATGCTTAGACCCAGAGAGACCCTAAAGAGAGGATGAGGTGATGCTTAGACCCAGAGAGACCCTAAAGAGAAGATGAGGTGATGCTTAGACCCAGAGACCCTAAAGAGAGGATGAGGTGATGCTTAGACCCAGAGAGACCCTAAAGAGAAGATGAGGTGATGCTTAGACCTAGAGAGACCCTAAAGAGAGGATGAGGTGATGCTTAGACCCAGAGACCCTAAAGAGAAGATGAGGTGATGGTTAGACCCAGAGGCCCTAAAGAGAGGATGAGGTGATGGTTAGACCCAGAGAGACCCTAAAGAGAAGATGAGGTGATGGTTAGACCCAGAGAGACCCTAAAGAGAGGATAAAGTGATACTTAGACCCAGAGAGACCCTAAAGAGAGGATGAGGTGATGGTTAGACCCAGAGAGACCCTAAAGAGAGGATGAGGTGTTGGTTAGACCCAGAGAGACCCTAAAGAGAGGATGAGGTGATGCTTAGACCCAGAGACCCTAAAGAGAGGATGAGGTGATGGTTAGACCCAGAGAGACCCTAAAGAGAGGATGAGGTGATGCTTAGACCCAGAGAGACCCTAAAGAGAAGATGAGGTGATGCTTAGACCTAGAGAGACCCTAAAGAGAGGATGAGGTGATGGTTAGACCCAGAGGCCCTAAAGAGAGGATGAGGTGATGGTTAGACCCAGAGGCCCTAAAGAGAGGATGAGGTGATGCTTAGACCCAGAGAGACCCTAAAGAGAAGATGAGGTAATGGTTAGACCCAGAGGCCCTAAAGAGAGGATGAGGTGATGCTTAGACCCAGAGAGACCCTAAAGAGAGGATGAGGGGATACTTAGACCCAGAGAGACAATAAAGAGAGGATGAGGTGTTGGTTAGACCTAGAGAGACCCTAAAGAGAAGATGACATGATGCTTACACCCAGAGAGACCCTAAAGAGAGGATAAAGTGATACTTAGACCCAGAAAGACCCTAAAGAGAAGACAAGGTGATGGTTAGACCACAACAAAGGACCAGCAGCCTGGACTGTTGTGTTACACCAAACACAAGACCTTGTATAATCAAGACCAAGATCCATATAACTTGTCGCTCATATCATTCTCCCTTAGCTGGGAGTTGGAAGTTGGAGTTGGGAAGTGAAATTTTGCCCAGGACCATACCAGTAAGCAAGATTCTGACCTCAGCTTATGGATTATTCAAATATATTTCAAATTAAAACACTTTTTCTACAAAACAAAACACTATCACTTGGTGAGGAACAGTCTGCCAAAGGACATCAATACTATGGGAACAACCAAAGAGATACAATTCCATAATTGCCATGTGGAAGTTTTGAAATGTGAAATGGAAACAATGGAAAAAAATGGGAAACAAATTTCCACCAACACAGACTGTGCAAAATAAGACATGGTGGGGTTTGATTGAAACTCTCCAAGCTATATGGACAGGCAGCATATATTTATAAGTACCATTGCACCAAAAGCCAGATCATTTCCAAGACATAATTCAAGCATATAACATTGTCACACATCAGGTGTAAATCAGTACAACCAATGTATGCGTGGCCTAGGAAGGAGTAGATGATGTAACTCTAGTAAAGGATTAATGACTGACATTGAGGGACTGCTGGTTGGTGCATAATTCCAAGCTGAAGCTGATGGATTATAAATAAACTGGAGGTTATTAATCTATTTAGTCTCTACCTAAGTTTGTTATAGCCCCTGGACTGTTCAAGGTAGTGACTAATAGCATCCTGCCGCTAATTGGTATACGTGTACCACTAAGGGTGAGGCTGAAAATATATTAAAATGTTTTATTGTTATTGGGGTGAAGATCCAGTGATGAATATGAATTGGTAAATCTTTTGATTAGATTCAATTTGAGAGAGTCTGTTGAACACATATTAATTTGGCTGTACCTGCAACATCATCACAGTTTTTACCGACTTTGACAGCAAAGCGCTGCGACTTTGTTACATTTTACCGACTGTGGCAGCCTACCTGTGCAACTTAATCTCTCTGTGTTCTATCTTCCCATTCTAGTTAGCGCATACTGACATTATAAAACAAACTAATCATACTCAACCATCATAGTTAAAAGAATATGTCACGCCAGTGTTAATCATTGTAAACATTATTGCATTTAAGAATTATCTATAAATTTAAAATTTCAGATATTCAGAGTGGCGAGGGTCAAACAAACATTTGTTACTAAACTATCTAACTATGGGAGATATAAACTATCTAACTATATTCTATACGATGGCTTTTATAAATCAGACGGAACAAGTTCTTGGTTAACTTGTTGTTATTGAGTCTTTAGACATATAATATACATCAAATCGAGCAACAATATATCTGTAGATCTTGAAATGTTCAGCAGAATAAATCGTGGAAATTGTTATTGAGTCTTTGAGATATAATAATCAACGATCGAGAATATCAAGAATGAAAGGTAACGATAATATTATCGTAGCAAGAGACGACATTAGTGTGAAATACAAACAGCATAATGTTTAAACTACATAATATCAAGCAGAGAAACACTTTGAGTTTATATAATACTACTCATTCATGTAACCACTCATTGTCTTACCACTATTTCTTTACTATAATACCTTCTTTCTGCTTACTGCAGGATAAGTTCCCGACATGATGCATTAATGCAGTGGATAATCATACAATACATTTACCTTGATGTTTTCAGGTTTAATTAAAGTACGAACTTCTCTACATATTTTCTAAATGTTTTTGGGCCATATAAAAACAATTTATAGATAGACAGTTTGCAAAATAAAAACATATCATAATTCATAATATCATAAATATATATAATTAGTACCTTCATACCAATATAACTTGTGAATAAATCACTTTTCAAACCATCATTTATGCTACTTGTGACTCATTTTCTTGTGATATATCACCAATTAAATTGTGTTAGTTCAGATAATTAACACCACACATTTGGCCGAGAGTGAAATTCTAGGATTTCATAGAAAGTAGAATGTAGAATCGGGAGTGATTTTTACACCCAAACTTGGCCAATTTAACCCCCGATTCACCCCCGATTCACCCCCGATTCACCCCCGATTCACCCCCGATTCCCCCCAAAAGCTTGAATCGGGGCTGTTTGTCCTGGCTTGGTCCATACTTACCTGATTCTGGGACCGATTTGGGGGCCGATTCTAGAGTCACTTCAATGTTGTACTTGGAACAATTGGGAAAAAGTAGAAATATTAGCTATATAATGCTGGAATATTCTGGAAGGTTTTATATAACATAAACTGCCATCAAGGCTTTTACAATTCTAATGACATGAATGTCGTGTCCCGTATATTTTTTAGGTTTTTTTTCTGGTTTTTCTGATTTTCTAAACTCTCCACTGACGATTCAGTAATTATTTGTACTAATTTTAAAAGAGTATAGCAACAATATAGCAGGAACCATTGACTGACTTACGTCCCCCTGGATATAGGCTTCATGCCTCCAACTCTGTTAACAATTCGGTCGTCCTAAAATGCCTAGGGCGCTGTTGCGTCCCAGAGTTGTCATCTGTACGATTTATGCAATATTACAGACTTTTCCTCTTTTTTTTCACATATAACGCATAGCCAAAATATATTACTAAGACACCTTTTCCTATTACAAAACAAATAGATTCATGGCACCGACTATTTCTTCATTACAGAGGTCTTTTCACCCCTTACAAGGAGTCTTTTTACTATGACGACTCCCCTATTACCCATGACATGTGTCATCTGCTGCTATAGCACATCGCACAAGGGGATGGCAGTGATCACAAGTGGATGACAGTGATCGGACATCTGACTTTTGGGTTCTTTTCCTTTTTGTCATGTCTGTATATATCTACCTCACCGATCCCCTGAGTCTGCAAACAGAGTTCTACACTGACCTAGATTCGAGGTTGAGGGTGCGTCAGGCACACACAGGTCATGCAGGCCATGCATTGGAATACATAGGGAGACGCTCTGAGTGTGACTGGAGGGAGGGCCATTCATTTTGTGTGGCTAGAGGAGATGCAGTTCTAATCAACTGAGTTGTGCGCCATAAAGTTTATATCATTTTTATTTCCAGAGATATTAGAAGGTTGCCATGGAAACTGATTTTATTGAAAAAGCTCAAGCATTTAATAAAATAGTAAGGACTTAGTACATAAACTTAGTCCAAACAATATATTAGCCCTCCCCTCCCTATACACGATGACCAGCATGCAGCAGACCTATCTAGGAATGACATCAGACGGTGGCTATGTGCACATTTCTCTTAGAAAAAGAAAATCCGAAATCCAAGAAAGTATCTATTCGGATATCCAAGATATCCATAAGTCATGTTGATTATGTCTTAGGATATCTTAGAAAAGGAAAATGATATTCAAAAAAGAAAAGTGTTGGATTTGTTGGATATTTACTATGACACATTTTTATCCTGACAGTTTGGGGACAAAACACGGTGGCTATGTGCACATTTCTCTTAGAAAAAGAAAATCCGAAATCCAAGAAAGTATCTATTCGGATATCCAAGATATCCATAAGTCATGTTGATTATGTCTTAGGATATCTTAGAAAAGGAAAATGATATTCAAAAAAGAAAAGTGTTGGATTTGTTGGATATTTACTATGACACATTTTTATCCTGACAGTTTGGGGACAAAACAGGCGCTGTTGCGTCCCAGAGTTGTCATCTGTACGATTTATGCAATATTACAGACTTTTCCTCTTTTTTTTCACATATAACGCATAGCCAAAATATATTACTAAGACACCTTTTCCTATTACAAAACAAATAGATTCATGGCACCGACTATTTCTTCATTACAGAGGTCTTTTCACCCCTTACAAGGAGTCTTTTTACTATGACGACTCCCCTATTACCCATGACATGTGTCATCTGCTGCTATAGCACATCGCACAAGGGGATGGCAGTGATCACAAGTGGATGACAGTGATCGGACATCTGACTTTTGGGTTCTTTTCCTTTTTGTCATGTCTGTATATATCTACCTCACCGATCCCCTGAGTCTGCAAACAGAGTTCTACACTGACCTAGATTCGAGGTTGAGGGTGCGTCAGGCACACACAGGTCATGCAGGCCATGCATTGGAATACATAGGGAGACGCTCTGAGTGTGACTGGAGGGAGGGCCATTCATTTTGTGTGGCTAGAGGAGATGCAGTTCTAATCAACTGAGTTGTGCGCCATAAAGTTTATATCATTTTTATTTCCAGAGATATTAGAAGGTTGCCATGGAAACTGATTTTATTGAAAAAGCTCAAGCATTTAATAAAATAGTAAGGACTTAGTACATAAACTTAGTCCAAACAATATATTAGCCCTCCCCTCCCTATACACGATGACCAGCATGCAGCAGACCTATCTAGGAATGACATCAGACGGTGTGTTGCGTCCCAGAGTTGTCATCTGTACGATTTATGCAATATTACAGACTTTTCCTCTTTTTTTTCACATATAACGCATAGCCAAAATATATTACTAAGACACCTTTTCCTATTACAAAACAAATAGATTCATGGCACCGACTATTTCTTCATTACAGAGGTCTTTTCACCCCTTACAAGGAGTCTTTTTACTATGACGACTCCCCTATTACCCATGACATGTGTCATCTGCTGCTATAGCACATCGCACAAGGGGATGGCAGTGATCACAAGTGGATGACAGTGATCGGACATCTGACTTTTGGGTTCTTTTCCTTTTTGTCATGTCTGTATATATCTACCTCACCGATCCCCTGAGTCTGCAAACAGAGTTCTACACTGACCTAGATTCGAGGTTGAGGGTGCGTCAGGCACACACAGGTCATGCAGGCCATGCATTGGAATACATAGGGAGACGCTCTGAGTGTGACTGGAGGGAGGGCCATTCATTTTGTGTGGCTAGAGGAGATGCAGTTCTAATCAACTGAGTTGTGCGCCATAAAGTTTATATCATTTTTATTTCCAGAGATATTAGAAGGTTGCCATGGAAACTGATTTTATTGAAAAAGCTCAAGCATTTAATAAAATAGTAAGGACTTAGTACATAAACTTAGTCCAAACAATATATTAGCCCTCCCCTCCCTATACACGATGACCAGCATGCAGCAGACCTATCTAGGAATGACATCAGACGGTGGCTATGTGCACATTTCTCTTAGAAAAAGAAAATCCGAAATCCAAGAAAGTATCTATTCGGATATCCAAGATATCCATAAGTCATGTTGATTATGTCTTAGGATATCTTAGAAAAGGAAAATGATATTCAAAAAAGAAAAGTGTTGGATTTGTTGGATATTTACTATGACACATTTTTATCCTGACAGTTTGGGGACAAAACAGGCGCCAACTAGTATAAGGCGTATCAACGGCTGTACTTTTGCCATTTTCGTTGACACATCGCACCGCGGCCAGGCCAATCTCTATGGGAGCGGGATTCAAGGGGCTTGATTTATGAAAATTCCATCTTGGGAATCATTTTGTCTACCTATTAACTTAATGTGAATGTTTTTCTCAATGATTAAGCTGCTTTAGATAAGATGGCCTTCATTTAAAATGTTTACTGATGGTATACATACTCAGTATGCATGTATGCTACAGCATTGTTATGTCGACCCTGGCGTCCTTTTCCGTCTGGTGTCAGTACATGAGACAATCGCGTCGCGGCGAATTTAAACCATAGGTTTGATCTTTTTTTACCTTGACCTTGTATAACATTGTTATATTCTAAAACTCTCATCTCTATTTTGACTTCATTAAGAAAGGCTCTGAATACCATTTTGTTGTTATTGAAAATTCTCTGATGATAAATATAACTTTTAACAGCAGTTATAAACCAATTAATAAAGTTTTCATTGGGGCTTTCACCACTATAACCAAGTAAAATATTTGACTCGTTCAAATCGTCTGAACTAAAACCTGACAGCATTTTGCTTCTTTGCACCCATTTTTTTATCCTTGGCCATATAATGCTGGAATCTTTGCTGAGTTGAATATATGAGCAATTCCGCACAAAATGCATCACTTGAGTTCAGTGCATCTTTCTCACAGTTATTTGAAAACCACTAAAAAATACCTTTGACCTTGACCTTTGACCTTTGAATATGACCTTTAGAGGTCATGATGAATTCTCTAATTTGTTATAGGCGTCTTTCGCGTGGTGGAAGTAAGGTAAGACAAACACGGGAGTGGCGAGGAGCCGGCGATCGCAACCGCCCTAAGGGTTTATTAAAAGAAAAAACAGAACAGGTACACTGGAAGTGCTGAGGTGAATAGAATGGGTCTATGAATAGCTGGGACCTTGAGTGCTGCAGCGGTGGCGCCAACTATATTGATATATATGCAAACATTTATATTGCACATATATGTACTTCCACTCATGAAGTCATCACACTTAAAAAATGTTTTCCAGGATTTGAAATGAAATCCTAGGGCCTATATTCGGGAGACCCAAATCGGCGCTCAAATTGGTTAAAAGTGTGTCGACCATTTGATATATGAAAGGGTCGAAGACATTAAGATTCATTCTAAAAAAAAAAAGATTTATTCCAGTAAGAATACACACAAACGAACAGAATTGGCCTTCACATCAAACCAACTTTTCAAAATTGGTATGAAAGAACAACGTAGGGTGTTTATTGATAATAAGAAGGTTTTCATTCACAGAATTCACCGATTGATACCACAGGTATAATATCCCCGGAAAAGTTGTAGAGCAAAAACATTTTATTTATGACCACCAAAACATTTAAACCTCTGAAGGTGAAGAAGAGAGTGAATAATTATGCTCGCACTGCTAAGTCTATGGGGATTCTAGTCACGGGATTGGTGCAAGTGTGTGCCATGGTTACAAAAATCATACTGGTATGCATTGTATATATATATATACAACTTTCTTTGCAGCTATAATTGTAACGCACCAGTTGGTGTGGAAACCTCCCTCATGGGAAAAATATTCTCTCTGATCAATCGATTCTTTTCAATAATAAATAAATAGTTCAACTGCAACCAACTGCTGCTATATCACTTGCTGTTGGTAGGGATGGGGTAATGTCCCTATATAATTGATATGGGAGCAGAGATAGGGCACACAGTATAACTATAACTACCCCTATTAGCCATGTTTTGACACTCTGTGATGACCCTGTCAACCTACTGCCTTTAGAACAACCATACATCATACATTACATGGGTCAGATTTTCAGAAAATGTACAATTATTAGCTCTACACATTTAGAAAATTCTACTAAAGTAGGCTGGAAAATGATGAATACCAGGTATATCAGAGTATATTTGGTATCGCATTGATTTAAAGTATCAGTTCTGCTATGTTAAACTGCATTTTGAAGCTCATTTTTGTCTTAAATGTGGGTTATTTGAGAGGATTAGTGAAGGCGAATTGTACATTTTCTGAAAATCTGACCCACATCACTGCTGTGACTTCCCACACTGTGATGGGAGTATAAACCCTTCCATTATCCACACCAATCATCCCTCCATTAATAACCTAGGGTTTTAGTGTGTGGGTCGGGCCACCCGCATGTGTTCATCCAGAGAAACATGTAGAATAGGGGATTTGCATGTGCCACTGCGCATGTCTATTGCAGTGCATCCTGGGATGCATTTTGTTGAAATCTGACATACAAATATTTGGAAAGTTTTTATCGAAAATTGCAAGAATGTTTTCACTGATATCAGAGCTTCCAAAAATGAGTTATGTAAACCAAATGCATGATGGGAAAGATGGGGTCACATATTAAAAAAACATGTATAACACATAGCTATTGACAATAGAGCGTCGATAAATATTTCATGCTGAACATAACATATTTTCTAATGATTTTACATTGTACCATTAGTCCCATAATTCCATGCAAATCAGGATTCAAAATGGCGGCTATGCAAGTCCCCTATTAAGTCCTGCATGGTAGCAAATTGTAGGAAAAGATTGCAGAAGCAAGATATACTTTTATGATTAATTTGAATTTTTAATCACCTGTGTCTAACACATGGAGTTTTCATTGATGATTTATTTTCCCCATTCCCATCAATTAGCATGAGGAGAATGGGAGATTAAAGTAAAGCTAAAATGTGATGAATCAAGGGGTAGCCTATGTGATGTGTTTCAGGGAAATAAGTCATAAGTCGCAAAATTGATATTTTTCAAAGTGTTTTTTCCACAAGATCACATTATTGGAATGTTCTAATGTTTAGAGACTTTATCACTTATAGCTATATCAATCGATGTATCAAATTTCGGGACAATCTATGTAATATATCCTTTCGTTTTAAAGGTCCTTATATGGACTACATTTAGTTACTTTACTGTTTATTGACCCCCAGAAATATTGGAAACTTTTTTTTTTCAAAAACGAAAATATCAAACTTAAAATCTAGAAATACTTATTAGATTATTAGACTGTTTACTATCATTGGAATCAGCTTGATATCATCTTTTCAAATATAATAGTATCTCAAAATCTATTTTTTGCGAATTATGACTCATTTTCCTAAAACACATCAGCATAAAAGATTTTATGGTTGAGTTTGAACACGTTTTGCAAATCTCAGACACGATGAAAATCGAAAGGATGTACTTAGGTGATTTCAACATAGATGTACTAAAGAACAACAAGCCAAAGAGAGATCTATATCGGTGTATTAAGAACCATCATCTAACTCAATCGATAATGGTGCCTACTAGAGTTACAAACAAGAGTAGTACTGCCATAGACCTGATCATTGGAGATTGTAGGTTTGCTGAGAAATTTGGCGTTCTGGATATTATGTTGTCTGACCATATGCCAATATATGTTATAATAAAGAAGAACAGATATAATATACCATCAACAAGAGAGCCAAAGAAAATTGTAACGAGAGGTCTATCTAGTAAACTAAACGTAGATGAAATAAAGAGAGAAATCGACAGGTCCAATGTTCAGGCTCATACAAATATAATGAATGGTGACGATGTGAACCTTAGCTGGGATAAACTGAGCAAAAAATATACCAACATAATAAATAACCTCTACCCGGAAAAGGAAATTGTCATTAAACCTAGGTGCAAGGGTACCATATCCAGAGAGATTAGGTTACTGATCAAAGAAAAAAATCGACTCTTCACCCTGGCTAAGCGAACTGGCAATAACATAGACTGGATGGCTGCTAAAGCTCAAAAAAAGATTATCAATAGCAAACTTATGGCATCTAGTAGAGAAAAAACATTAGAAATAATGCGTATACACTCAACTAGTGGAAGGAAATTTTGGGAACATTTAGCGACGATATACCCAACAAAATCGACTAAGGTTTCTGACCCACTAAGCAAGATCGTAAGAAATGATTTAGAATATACGGGTGTAGAGGCTGCTAATATAACCAATGAGTACTTTGCAAAAATCACCTCTATAATCGACCCCCAGTTACACATGCCAGCCATTAACAGGTTGGACAGTCGTTTTTCTTGGGAAGAAATAATTACCCAAGATAGAGTGAAAAAAGAGATAGCTGCCATTGACACTAGCAAAAGCAGTGGACATGTGAAACTTCCTACTGTATTTCTGAAGGTTTGCTTGTTAAATGATCTGTTTAATTATACGAATCTGCTAAACAATGTAAGGATCTCGGGTGAATATCCGAAGGAGTGGAAAAGAGGCATGTGCACAATCATCCCTAAGAGGAAAAACAATTATGAACTAGACAATCTAAGGCCAATAACAATAACATCCCTTGCTGGAAAAATATTTGAAAAACTTTTGAAGGAGAAACTAGATGACTACTTTGTCCTTAACAAAATCATAATTCCAGAGCAGCACGGATTTTCGGCTGGAAAAGGGACAGAGACCGCCCTGGGCTATCTTATTTTGGATTTACTGAAAAATAAAGACAACGGCTGTAACACAGATTTAGTATATTTCGACCTGTCCAAGGCATTTAACACAATAAATCTAGACAGATTGCTAGAAAAATTGGATGCCTTGGGCTTCAAAAATACCGAGTTGAATCTGCTTCGAAATTACTGCACAAATAGAACTCAGGTAGTCAAAATTAATATGGATATATCGAATGAGGCTAGATTAACAGCCGGGGTAGCTCAGGGAAGTATTTTAGGGCCAATTATGTTCATTTTATATATGAATGATGTGACAAATATGAATTTCTCATCGCAGATACAACTCTATGCGGATGATTGTGTGATATGGCGACCTATTAAAGATCAGCATGATATAGATGAATTGCAGAGAGATGTGGTGAAGTTTGAAAAATGGTGTAAACACAATGGCCTCAAACTGAACTCCAGCAAGACTCGCTTCCAACGTGTATATGGGGGTAGGAAAAATAGAGATAATATCCCTCGATATAAACTAAACAATGGAGAAATTGAGGAAACCAAGGTGTTTAAGTATCTTGGCCTTTTGATCGATTGTGATTTAAGAATGGAAACAATGATTAACTATATAATAAAGAGGGCATATTTTGAGACAACGAAAATAAGAAAAATACTCCCATATATAGGAACGAATATTGCTATCTCACTATATAAGACATTTGTACTCCCAATATTGGAAAATTGTATTGTCTGTACGGATCTGGGTCCACAAAATGTCCACCATAGACTCCAAAAAACTCAAAACAGAGGTCTACGTTCACTTTTAAACATCAAAGGGAATGTATCGAATTTTGACATACACACTCAATGTCAGCTTCTCCCTTTGAGGTACAGGAGGACATGTAGAGTATTATCATTGGTATTCAAAACTAGTTCATTTTTGGAGCGTGGGGTGGGAATGGATATACGGGGACATGCAGGCAGACGAACCTTAGAGTATAGATGGAAAAAGGAATCCACCTCCAGATCCTCTCTGTCTAAATCATCAAATATCTGGAATGATATGCCACTGGAGCTACGGGATAATTTAGACCTTTCGGATTTTAAGGTGAAACTAAAAGAAAAAGTATGGATAGAATTTAGGGAAGGAGGCGAACTATAAAAGGTTACTAGAATTTTTGTGGACCCAGACCCGAACCATTTATTTGTGCTTTTAGCTTCTCTTATTTTATTATATAAAACTGAAAAATCCAAAAATATTATTATGATTTTATAGCATTGTTTGCTGATGTAAAGTATGTTAATGGACTGCAGTTGAACACTGAAAGTAAGGGAATGAGACTTACAATGCATAAGAATCCCACCAGGTGGTGGCAATGTTCCTAGTAGCTTTGACTATTGAAATGGATAGCTGGCTGTGTGATGTACGAACAAGCCACCAGGTGGTGCCAATGTTCTTCTACTGACTTAAGCGAAGTACTCGACTGTAGACCAAGATCAAATATCCTATTTAAAAGTTAAAATGCTTAACATTAACGATGAAATTATGAACTTGATGAATTATTTATATTTTTATTAACATTTAAGACACGCTGAGAATGATTATCTGTAATTTGATAAAATGCTGTCAATAAAGAAATACAAATACAATACAATATTGTGATGTGTTTCAGGAAAAGGAGTCATAAGTCGCAAAAACTGGATTTTGAGATACCATTAAAACGAAAGGATATATTACATAGATTGTCCTGAAATTCGATACATCGATTGATATAGCTATAAGTGATAAACTCTCCAAGAATCAGAACATTCCAATAATGTGATCTTGTGAAAAAAACACTTTAAAAAATATCAATTTTGCGACTTATGACTCATTTTCCTGAAACACATCACAATTATGCATGCTCCCTATAGCCAGTCTCATAGTGAAGTGGCCAGCATGTGTGACTTCCAAACTGGACATTGTGAGGTTGAGTCCCAGAGAAGACATCTTTTTTAACTTTTGTCTCATTTTCAAGTCATTTTATTTTTTAATTTCAGTGATATCTTCATATCTGGTTCTCGGTTTTCTTTTAAACTCACACATTTAGTTATAGATGTTATTCCCTTTCAATTGGTGAAAGAATTAGGGAGTCTAAGATCGAATAAAGTGAGAAAAGTGAGTGGCTGGCCGTTCTAAACTTGAAGCCCTTATGGAACTCTTTAAATCAACTATAGGATATTATATTATTGAGTGAATAATGAAACCTTAGGCTATTTAAAAGATTTCCTGCCTTCCCCACACTGTAGGTAGGGCCTACATAGAGCCTACCCACCTGCCTACCAAGCCATGTAGGCGCTACTGTCATATTGCCTACATGGCACCCTGCGCGAAAATATAAATAGCGGCTTTGAACTGGTTTTGAATGTACAACCCTCTGTGCAGGAGGCGGACACTGTGCCACATTCAGATTTTCTGATTTTGAAAATAAATACCAATATAATTCAGTCATTATTTTCGTATCTTTTTAAAAATAATTACCAACATAATTCAGTTATTTAATGCTGCATGGAACCAACAAAGGTTATATAATAACCTTGAACTATATTACTGAATTCAGATTTTCTGATTTTGAAAATAAATACCAATATAATTCAGTCATTATTTTCATATCTTTTTAAAAATAATTACCAACATAATTCAGTTATTTAATGCTGCATGGAACCAACGAAGGTTATATAATAACGCCCAATGTACATCAGTCTATTGCCCAATTCATGCATAATTAAGCCATGGAAATGTGCAAGCATACAATGTTGACAGGGTTAATAGGGAATTATATGCACACTAGAGTGCACGGAGTTACTATGCTCCCATAAATAAGGTCTATATGTGATGTGTTTCAGGAAAATGAGTCATAAGTCGCAAAATGGATATTTTTCAAAGTGATTCATTTATAAGATATCTTTGTTGAAATATTCTAATTTTTGGGGTGCTTAATGCCGCTAGTAACATTAATACGTGTACAAGATTTCAGGGCAATCTATTGCATATATCCATGCATTTCTAAGGTCATCTTATGGAGTATATTTAGGTACTTTATAAGTAATTATCCACACAAAAATATTAATAACATCTTTTTTCAAAAATAAATATATCAAACTTAAAATATAAAAACACTAATTAGATGCCATATTGTTCACTAGGCTACCATTAGAATCGGATTGATCTCATCTTTTCAAATATGATGATATCTCAAAACCCACTTTTTGCGACTTATGACTCATTTTCCTGAAACACATCACATGTCATACAGGACACCAGTTCATTGACAATAGGGGATTTGCATATCCGCCATCTTGAATCTTGATTTGCATTGAATTATGGGAGTTGTATGTCAGTGTAAGCATGGAATATTTAGCAGCGATCTCATATAAATATATACAGTCTAGGATCAAAGTTGAGAGAGTCCCTTCAAACGGAGGGAAAGCCTCTTGCCTCAAACCGCAAAGTGCCATTATAATTCCATTACGACCGCAAAATAAATGTTATATTCCCATTAAAACGCCGAGTGCTAGGCCAGAGAACCGATTAGCGAAGTAGGCATCTAATCACTAACATACCATTCTTATCTGATCTGAGGGTTTGGGCCTAGAGTGTATACATGTGTTCTGCAAGTTTCCATACTTCATTGTCCTAATATGCCATCATCCCATTTGCGCTTTTTTTAGATTATTTACACAATGATGAACACATCCTTGCATTTCTTTTCATAAAAAATATTGCTTCATATATTTTTTTCATTTGAAGGCCTATATAGGAGAAGTCGCCAGAAAATGTACAATTCGCCTTCACCAATCCTCTCAAATACCCGAAATATTAGACAAAAATAGGGTCAAATTATGGTTCAACATAACTGAACAAGGCATTTCTGAATCACGGCAATAGCAAATATATGTTCATATACAATGTATCAAGTACAGTGGAACCTGACATAAAGACCACCTCATTATAGAGACCACCCCTCTATTAGAGCCAGTTATCCCAGTCCCGAATTATTCCTTCTTATTGGATTTAGACCCCTCTAAAGAGACCATCTCACTATGAGACCAAAAATCATTCAGTCCCAAGGGTGGTCTTAATAGAGAGGTGCTACTTTATTAATCGTTTTTCAGCCTGGATGAGCAGAATTTATTAAATGTGTAGATGTATTGAATGTGTAAATGGGTCAGTTTTTCAGAAAATGTACAATTGGCAGCTCTACACATTTGGGAACTTCTGCTAAATTAGGCTGAAAAATTAAGAATACCGGGTATATCTGAGTATTATTTGGTATCACATTGATTTAAAGTATCAGTTCTGTTATGTTAAACTGCATTTTGAAGCTTATTTCTGTTTTAAATGTGGGTTATTTGAGAGGATTGGTGAAGGCGAATTGTACATTTTCTGAGGATCTGACCCAAATGTGTAGATCTGCAAATTGTACATTTCTAGGCGACCTGACCCATATTTATATTTGATAATTCAATATCTAATATATAAAGCTCTGGAAGGGTTTTTTGTCATGCATGTTCTGGGAATCTGTGATCTCCCCACCAGTATTTTTGGTCTCTACAGGTTCGTTGACCCTGTCTGGAGGACATTATGTGATTTATGAGGGTATCTGGGGTGAAAATTTTATTTTGAAGCCTTTTTTAAATTGGGATCTGCACACTCTATTTATAGCCTGGGAAAGCCCCTGTGAGATACTACGTCTTTGCTGCTACATGCAGAGGAGAGGGAGAGTGAAGAAGAGGGGTGGGAGAGGGTGGGGGTATTGGAGTGGGGAAGGAGAGGGAGAGGTTGTAGGAGGGGAGAGTAAGGAAAAGCAAGAGGGCGGGGAAATAGGAGAGGGGAGGTGGAGGGAAAGAAGAGGGGGAGGGAAAAGAGGGGCGGGAGAGGAAGGGAGAGAGGGGAGGGAGAGAAAGCGAGGAGGGGAAGCATGAGGAAGGCGGGAGGGAGAGGGAGGGGGGGAATCGGAGATAGGGTTGGGAGAGAAAAACAGGTATGAGAGACAGAAGAGGCAGAGGGAAAAGAGGGAGAGAGGGAAATGTGGGGAGAAAGGGGGACCTTCGGGAATTGAACTGAATCCATCCCAGCATGCACTGTAATAGACATGTGGTGCAGGGAAACTTGCAAATCCCTTATTGGAGAGTGAAACATAAAGTGATGACAAATACTTGAAATAAATCTGAAGGTCTAATCCGAAGATTTATATTAATACATATATATGGGTCAGATTTTCAGAAAATGTACAATTGACAGCTCTACACATTTAGTAAATTCTGCTAAATTAGGCTGCAATTTGGTCAATGCCAGGTAAATTTGAGTATATTCAGCATTGCATTGATTCTAGCAATCTGTTTGGCTAGTTTGAACTGTATTTTGAACTTTATTTTCGTCTGAAATGTGGGTTATTTGAGAAGATTGGCTATGTTGAATTGTACATTTTCTGAAAATCTGACCCATATGGGTTAATTCGACAGAAAATGTACAATTCACTTTCACACACCAATCCTCTCAAATAACCCAAATTTAAAACAAAAATGAAGAGGAAAATACAGTTCAATATAATGGACAGCATTGCATGTAGCAATGCGTAGGCATTATAGCATACCCCCTCCCCTCCCTCAACTACTAACCATTCTATTTATATTCACACCGGCGCTCCGCTGGTCACCCTCACTCCCTAGTCACTTCGCTCCCAGCAGTCAACCACCTCACACCTAACCAAATTTTTTCTTTGGCGAGCGGAGTTTTGCATAGGGGCACCCTCTATCAAAACCCCTACCTCTACTATATGAGACAAAGGCTGTTCCCCAAATCTGGTAGGAATAGGCTTGTGCTACATCTTCGGAAATTATCTACCAAAATGCCTAGACAGAAGATAGAGAAGGCCGGCACGACGGCCAAGGCCAGTGATAGTACGAAACAGAAGGCCGGGGCCAGGTCCACACGTTCTAAGAAAGTGGTGGTCTCATCGTCAGAGGCCTCAAGTTCTGAAAACGAAGAAGTACCCCCCAAGAACAAAAAGACGAGTGGTAAGCGGGTGACTAACGTAGCCCTCGAAGCCAGGATTAATTCCATGGAATCCAATATGACCACCCTGGTCGCCAGCATTGCAGGAATCAACGCCAAACTCGACACATTTGGTGGGAGACAACAGGCCAGTGACAGCGACGCCAGTAGCCATTGTTCCGAATCCGAGGACGAGGAAGAATACCGGCGCTATCGCAAGCGCGACCGCAGGGGAACAAAGAAACGCCGCTTGACCACCCCACACATACTGCGTCGGCAGCTAAAAGCGGATGATTTCATCGAAAGACAGATGGAGAGAGAGCGCTTCTCACACAACTTCGGTGGTAAGATGAACATTTTAAATGACATACATGCCTCCAATATCATGGCCAAGCCCTACATGTATATATGTCGCGATGGCCTACATACCATAAAGCAGAAACTAGAAGCGAGGAGCTCTCTCTCCGCACTTGAATATATTGATGCAATGCTAGCCTTATTAGATGACCCCCGCGCTACTTATAGAGAGGATCGTAAACATATCATGCACCATTTGAGAAAGGTGTCTAGAGACGCCCTAGAAAGGCCTTGGCAGGCAGTACGCCGCTGGTCTCAGTTTGTATGGGATAGCGTGGAGAATGGCACACTCGACTGGCACGAGCGCAGCGAGATACAAGAAGAAAGGGTTAGATTATGTATGACAATGCCTAGTGGATCAAGCACAAGCAACAGCACCAGTACAGGTGCCAGTACAAGTAGCAGGTCCATCAATGGCGGGGGCGCACATGAAGTTATCTGCAGGCAATTTAATTCTAAAGCTGGTTGCAGACATACAGCTAGCCACAGAGACGGCCCAGTGTTCGCAACACACACTTGTTCATATTGCGACTCGGTGGGGCGATCCTGCACCCATTCCATACGTGACTGTCAACGCAGGCAGACACACGCTAGCCAGGACGCGGCAAAGCAAAACAACGGCCACGCCCACGCCTCTGCTCTCTCCCATGCCGGGGCTAGCGCATCACGCACCAACTCTCACCAAAATACTCAACCAAAAAACGGACAATAGGCGCCCCAGCAGGTCTCAATGCTGAGGCGCCTGAGTTTGTGCCCAGGCGGCATGTCAATCCTAGTAAAACCAATGTCATGTTTTCCCCATCTAATGTTGATACTCAGTTGCAGAAACATCGCTACCAGGGAATCCCCGGGACTCCCGCGGCTGACGTCACCGACCCGGAATCTCGCCCGGAGCCTCGTCAGCCACGAGAGGTCACGCGACATTCCAAGGAAAACACCCAAGATGGCCGCTCAACCCCTCACTTTGTCAACACGCATGCTGCCATGAGCCAAAGATCAAGCCATGCTAGGACTAGCTTGGACACAGGTATGCAATTCACCTTCGAAACTGTAAGGGAAATATGTGAGGGAAAGCGGGACGCCCAAAATGTTGACTTGTCGCCACATGCCTTTATGTTACACCGAAAAGAACACTGGCCCGACATGGCGCAACTCGATGGATACTCAGAGTACACTGACATCTATCGCGAGGTACGGACTACCGGCCTTCCTAACGCCATGCACAGTAGAATAGAGCTCCCTACTAAACTAAATTTGCAAGCTTGGGATAAATACCTTGATAATGACTTTGAAGGACGGGAACTGTACGATCTTATAAGGTTCGGTTTCCCCATGGGGTACCACGGTCCTACCACTCACCTACCGGCAGGTCAAAACCACGCGAGTGCAGACAACTTCCCCGATAAGATAGATAGCTTTGTCACTAAGGAGTTGAAACTTAATGGTTTACTAGGCCCATTTCAAGAACCTCCATTCGATACCTGGCATCACTGCGCCCCTATTATGTCACGTGAAAAGAGGGACAGTGAGGATCGGCGAGTCATAATAGACCTCAGCTATCCCCCTGAAAAATCAATTAATGCCTTCATATGTAAGAATGACCTATGGGGAGTCGAACGCACACATAGCTTGCCAACTGTGGACGAGCTAGTGAAGGAGTTGGTGCGATTCGGCCCATCCGCATTCCTCTCCACTATAGACATATCAAGGGCTTACAAAAACTTTTCAACCGACCCATTAGACTGGCCCCTCTTATGCCTGGCCTGGAAAAAGAAATACTATCTTGATGTTACCATGCCCTTTGGCAGTAGGGCGTCAAGCTTTCACATGCAACGTGTTGCCAACGCTATAGTTAAAATATTGTCTGACAATGGTTTTGTATGCAAGATGTATCTTGATGATTTGGTTCTGATTTCCCCTGACAGGCAGACCGCCGAGCGGGCACATGCATTCGCCACACAGCTGTTCCACGAACTAGGACTGCCCAGAGCCAGTGAGAAAGACCAGACACCAGCTACAAAGGTGAGATGGCTTGGCGTGGACATCGATGCACCAGCCATGGAGCTCTCAGTACCCGCAGACAAGATAGCACAGACACTCGATACAGTCAGGAAATACCTCCGCCGGCGCTCAATGAGCAGAAAAGAACTGCAATCCATCATAGGCCGGCTGATTCATATAGCCAAGTGTGTCAGGCCGGCCCGCCTCTTCATCTCGCGCCTCCTTGATGCACTCCGCGAGATGCAAGGTAAATACGTCAATATTAACTCATCTATGAAAGCCGACCTCATCTGGTTTGAGAACTTCTGTAAGTCCTGGAACGGCGTCTCGATCATACCATCCTCTACCCCAACACGCACTATAACTGTAGATGCGTGCCTGAGTGGTGTGGGCGGATCCGACGGGGTACACATGTATGGCGCTCAAGTCGCACCGGTCAGCGACGGCGCAGACAATATTTCTGAGTTAGAAGCCATAAACATAGCAGTAGCACTACACACTTTTGTCGATGAAGCCGATAGGGGCACCCACATTAAAATACTTTGTGACAATGAGGCCGCAGTATCAGTATTCACATCAGGTAAAGGAAGGAATAAAGTCATCCTGGAGTCAGCAAGGATGGCGTGGATGGTTCAGGCCCTCTTTGATCTGAACATCACGTATGAGCACATCGCGGGGGTCGATAATTGCATTGCCGACGCGCTTAGCCGTAGACATTTAGCTAGGAAATATGTTGATGAAGTTCAAACAATAAGTAACAAATGCCACCTGTCTGAAGTACAACCATGCCTGTATGCCATTGATTTAATGCAAAATAAATCTAATTCCAGACTCAGAAATGGGAAGACTAATGGACAAGGCCGCGGAGCGACAAGAGAAAGCATGGGCACAGGGAAGCCGGGCCAACTATCGTACAGCAGTGACGACATACCTAGCGTTCTGCAAACAGACAGACACGAGACCAAGGCGCCCGACATACCAGCACGTATGCGCCTTCATTGAATACCTGGCCATATACATAAAGTCACCAAGGTCGGTCAAAAACTATGTTTCTCATGTAAGGACCTATCTTAAAAAATGCGATGTAGACACGCGCCCCACCCTTCACCCCCGGGTCACGTGGGCCCTCAAGGCGCTGGAGAACGACAAATCATTCATCCCCAGAGCCAAGAAGCCCATTGATATTCATGTCCTAAACACAGTGATAAGCCACATGAGTGACAGATATGATGACCTTATTGTTAAAACACCCGTGCTATTAATGTTTTATGGAGCACTACGACAATCGGAGGTAATAGCTCCAAGCGTGGCTCGATTTGACCCCCTCAAGCACTTAACACGAAATGACGTGAAAGTCTTCAACAATTTCATAGTGGTCACAGTCAAATGGGCTAAAAACATGCAATCTACATACCAACGAAAGTCCATAACACTTCAGGCCGGGCCTGACCCCAAAACCTGCATCGTCAAGATGATACAGATGCTACTAAAAAAGCAACCCAGCGAGACGCGAGATGAACCATTCTTCATGTTCAAAGATCGGAGCCCAGTGCCGGTCTCATATGTCGCAAAACGCTGGAAGTCACAACTACGATGCCACAACATTGACACGACAAGCTTGTCACTACATAGTCTACGCAAGGCAGCCGCCACTACTGCATTCGCCAGCGGCTGTACAGAACTGGACATCCAACGTTTCGGGGGCTGGCGCTCCGACGCGTACCAGCAATACATCGAAACAAACAACAACTCAGTCAATAATGCCCTCATCAGAGGCATCACTAACTCTGTCGCACCCGCGACTCACAGACCACGTAGCGCCAGGACGCAACCATACTCAGCGACCAAGCAGTAACTACAAAGTCTAGAGGGCCCCAAGCCTCTCATCAAACCCACTACCAGCACATAAAGACTCGGGCAATAGCCCTTAGAGACTCGGGCAACAGCCCCTAAACTCTCATAATAAAGGACTCATACAGCCTTTTTATCAAATCAACGCCTTTTACAGGCCTTTTAACAAACCTTAACTTATACACCTTCAATTCTACTTTCATCTCATCAACCCTATAAAATCCACATATAACTCCCACCCAAAATCCCTCCCCTTTCATATCTTGGTAGGTTTGGCATTATATCTATTCATTCTATCAAAAATCTACAATTTTATCAATCATTTTATCTCAAACTCAACTTTTAACAAAACCTTTATATTTATATTCTCAAATCTCAATTAAAAACTTTTATATCTCAAACTTTTATAATTAAAACTTTAATGTCCCAAGCCTGCCTTTCATTCCTTACTTAATCTAAGGGGGGAATACAAGCATAATGTGGACAGCATTGCATGTAGCAATGCGTAGGCATTATAGCATACCCCCTCCCCTCCCTCAACTACTAACCATTCTATTTATATTCACACCGGCGCTCCGCTGGTCACCCTCACTCCCTAGTCACTTCGCTCCCAGCAGTCAACCACCTCACACCTAACCAAATTTTTCCCACCCACCCACACCTATTTCATATTCTCTCATCATATTATTTACATCATATTTATTTCAATCATATCAACATTATATCTATTCATTCTATCAAAAATCTACAATTTTATCAATCATTTTATCTCAAACTCAACTTTTAACAAAACCTTTATATTTATATTCTCAAATCTCAATTAAAAACTTTTATATCTCAAACTTTTATAAATAAAACTTTAATGTCCCAAGCCTGCCTTTCATTCCTTACTTAATCTAAGGGGGGAATACAAGCATAATGCCAAACAGATTTTCAAAATCAATGCCAGAACAGATACATTCAGATACCAAGTATTTGTGATTTTTCTGGATCCAAGCTAGAAATCTGCCCGCCCATTTTATTTTGTGGATCTAAGCTAGAAATCTGCCCACCCATTTTATTTTGTATTATCAGTTGTGTTATATGTACCCTCATGAACTCTATAAGTTGGATGAATAAAGTAGTTTCTTTTCTTTTTTTTCTTTTTCATGACATGACCCACATTAATTTTGCTCTAAGCGTTCCATATACACTAAAGTGTAATTTATTCATTTCAATTTATGTCTGGCATTTTGTGAATATTCTATTCAAAAGTGTTAAATTACGTGGTAATAGGCCTACGATAAAGCACATCCTCCTGTCTTAATGACCTTTGTAGCACAAAATAAAGAAAAACAAAAAAATGTCATCATCAACAACTTTTAATGTTATGAACATCAATTCATCATTTCAACCCCGGCCCTAACCGATATACAACGATATGTAAAGCGGTGTATATATTTTTCGCGAACGGGTGATTCACAATTGTCGTATTCCCACTGTCTTTTATTGTTTTTAGCATTGTATAAGCCAAGATGGCAGGCAATTGAATAAATCTGTTGCAAAAAAGAAAAGAAAAAAACAAGAGGTGTATACATTATGGCATGCCTATATTGATTGGTCATGTCTTTTTAATTAACTTTCCTTAATTGACCTTTCCTTAATTGTTTAATTTAACTTTCCTTAATTGAGTCCTTGATTGGTTATTTAACCCATGTTGTTAATTGACTTAGATATTTCAGTTGGGCCTCCAACCTTTTAATTAATCATATCTAAATTAATCAAGTCCTTAGGTATTTACATCTTTTATATCTACTTACAGATATTCTCCCCTTCTATAGTCTGTCCGAAAAGTAGTTGACACGTGATTCCTTAGTCCCTTTAAGGGGAGGGAAAAGTGGGGGAGTTTTGACTTCAAACCTTTGCTCCTTGAATCGCTGTTTGCGACTGACCATGACCGTTTGCGACCGACCATGGCCAAATATCCAGCTGCATTGTATTGCCCTGTCTCTGTTCTATGTGGATCAGCTGTTGTTTTGCTTAGGTGGAAGGAAGAGCTGATTATACTGGCCCTGTTTCCCCATGGTTGATTGCAATGGGCAACTCGCTGGGCAAAGGGTTGACAAGTCCTTGTCATAAATAGAAATACAAAATCTCCCACTTTTCCCTCCCCTTAAAGGGACTAAGGAATCACGTGTCAACTACTTTTTAGACAGACTATACCAACAAAATAAAGAATTCTCTCAATTCTCTTGACAAGACTGATTGTCCATTTCTTGTTGAAGGGACTCATAACTACTCATGGATATGCCAATAGGGATAAATCCCCCGCCCTCTGTCACTCAAGTGCCCTGTCACTAGAAATAGACCACTTGGGACGACTGGAAGTGGTATAAGGCTATTGTCCACCACTCGGGAAGCACTTTGTGACAGTTGAGTGACAGCTGAAAGAGCTCCTGTGACACCTATACCATGGACAAAGAAGTGTAAATCTCCATGAATTGAAATATTGAATGTATCGCTAGATATAAATCTTACTGAGAGATTATTTGGGTCAGATCGTCAGAAAATGTACAATTGGCCTTCACCAATCCTCTCAAATAATCCAAATTTAAGAAGAAAACTAGGTTCAACATAATTAACCAGACAGATTTATTGAATGAGTACAACACAGAATATACTCAGATATACTCAGTATTTATCATTTTTCACTCTAATTTATCAGAATTTGATAGATCTGTAGAGCTGCAGATTGTGCATTTTCTGAAAATCTGACCCATTAGACCATCATTCAGTAACAAAAGGATCTTGAGAACGTTAGTTTGACCCGTGGGAGAATGCATGCTTTAGTGTCAATGATTCTGAACTTCTTTCTCCAAAGTTCAATTACCGATAAAAATAACAGTCATCATGGGATTTCCACCCGGGGATTAACCAAATTGCAGCCTAATTTAGCAGAATTTACTTAATGTGTACAGCTGCCAATTGTATACATTTTCTGAAAATCTGACCCATATAGTCGCTCCAATGGACGTTTGGAGGGTTTCTCCCAACTCCAAGCCTAGACAGTATACAGCTATATACAGTCACATATATGTAATGGATCAGATCGTCAGAACTGTACAATTCGCCTTCACCAATCCTCTCAAATAAGCCAAATCTAAGAGAAAAAGGCGGCTCAAAATACAGTTCAGCATAACAGGACAGTTATTTTGAGTCAACCCAATACTAAATATACCCAGATATACGTATTATCTATCATTTTTTCTGCCTAATTTAGTAGAATTTACTAAATGTGTAGAGCTGGCGATTGTACATTTTCTGGAAATCTCACCCATATATTATGCATTGCATTATGGTACATCATTGCTGCCCCCTATCTGACAAACCACTCACTACTGCACTACACCCTCATACATCTGCGCATGCGGGTCCGGTAGAACTGTAGAGACCACAGAACCACAGACCTGTATATGGGTCAGATTTTCAGAAAATGTACAATTCGCATTCACCAATCCTCTCAAATAACCCATATTTAAGACAAAAATGAGCTTCAAAATGCAGTTTAACATAACAGAACTGATACGTTAAATCAATGTGATACCAAATGTACTCAGATATACCCGGTATTCTTCATTTTTCAGCATGATTTAGCCTAACATCCCAAATGTGTAGAGCTGCCAATTGTACATTTTCTGAAAATCTGACCCATATCTCTCCCACACACACTCATACAGACCAACATATATCCCTTACTCACCTCACCTCCCTCCTAACTCTTTTAAGCTATTCTAAATTAATTAATTTCTTTAATTGACTCAATTCCTTAATTAATTTTCGAGTCATTGCCTTTGGGCAATGACTGGGCATTGAGGCCAATCCACTACCCCCTCCCTCTCCCCACTTACACCACTAACCACGTGACCGGTCACTCTCTCACCTGCACCGGTCTCTAGTCCCTCACTTTACTTTCGCCACTCAACCTATACGGTCTAAAATTTTCAGAGCTGTTTTTTAACGTTAACATCTTCTTGGGTACAGGCTTTCCAACAAATATATAACATATGGGTCAGATTTTCAGAAGATGTACAATTGGCAGCTGTACACATTTAGTAAATTATGCTAAAATAGGCTGCAATTTGGCCAATACTAGGTAAATTCGAGTATATTTGGCATTGCATTGATTCTAGCAATCTGTTTGGTTGGGTTGAACTGTATTTTGAACTTTATTTTTGTCTGAAATTTGGGTTATTTGAGAGGATTGGCGAAGTTGAATTGTACATTTTGTAAAAATCTGACCCATATAGAGATATATTTTGGTGATATTCTCTTAAAACAGGAGGTTTTGCTGTTGTACAACCTGTTTTTCATTTTTCATGCTCACCTTCAATGTCCAATGTTGAATATATCAGAGAGAGGGTACGATGTATTACCAGTGTGATCGACCCCGAAGGAAGAAGTGGTTTCTGTTGACAGATTGAATAAAAGCTTTTTTAAAAAAAAATTAACAAATATTTATAAAGTAAGATATTCAAATAAATAATGCCAAGTGTGCAGGCAAACAGTGGGCAAACTTGTCAGCACCGAATATGGGTCAGATTTTCAGAAAATGCACAATTATTAGCTCTACACATTTAGAAAATTCTACTAAATTAGGCTGGAAAATGATGAATACCAGGTATATCAGAGTATATTTGGTATTGCATTGACTTAAAGTATCAGTTCTGTTATGTTAAACTGCATTTTGAAGCTCATTTTGGCCTTAAATGTGGGTTATTTGAGAGGATTAGTGAAGGCGAATTGTACATTTTCTGAAAATCTGACCCAGATGCATGGGTTGCATCGCCAATAGTAATACAACAGTTGGTTGAAGCACATGTGTGAGAGAGAGAGGGCAGAATACAGTAATTTGAATAGATTTACATCCTTTAACAAGAAATAGTTAACAGTGATCAGTTTACATTTATTTATTTATTTCCGGTTCATGTAGAAGATTGCGTTTCCAAGGGAAACGGAGATTGATGTCAGTTAAATGTAAAGTTCGAGAGGGAGGGATAGTAGGAGGGAGAGGAAGTGGAGACAGAAAACATGAAATCCCTATCCCATATATGACTGGTCATTCCATGTGATTCTGTTGGTCCCTTTAACACCTTTGCATATGAGGCATCTTATTTTGCAACTTGCCACTTGCCACTCACACATGGTCTACCCTTTAATTCACACCTAAACGCCATCCCCTCCCCCTCCCAGCCATTACCAGCATGATTCTGATCCCATCTACTGATATCAGAATCAACAGATTCTTCACACTGATATTGAGGATGGGAGGAGCCAAGATGTTATCAATGATTGACAGATCTCACCCCAATCCATTTAGATTGATGATAACATCAATCTAAAAAGTAATTCGGGAGAAACCTTTGCCGTGGTAACCTGTACACACACAGCCGATTTGGCTCCCGATTGCCTCCCGATTTAGGTCTCCTGATGAATCCTATGATCTCATTTCAAATCGATGTTTGTGTTTTTGAAATAACAAGAAACCAGGATTGGAAATAAAATCCTAGGATTCAACGGAAGACCCACATCGGGGGGCAATCGGGAGGCAAATCAGCTGAGTGTGTCCACGGCTTAACTTCAGGCAAGGGTGGGCTGCGTTGAAAGTTTGGGCTTTTTACATGCCTCTGACAAAAGGCCTTTTCACTCTAGGTCCAAACCCTCAGATCAGATAAGAATGGTATGTCAGCCTACCTAGCTAATCCGTCCCCTGGTCTAGAACTCGGCGTTTTGATCGGAATATAATGACATTTTGCGGTCTTAATGGAATTATAATGGCACTTTGCGGTTTGAGGCGGGAGGCTTTCGATCCCTTTGTTTGAAGGGACTCTCTCAACTTTGGGCCTAGACTGTTTTGCACATGTTTAGTGGCACAGCTGTCGCAATAGAACGATTAATTATGTGGGATGATCAACAATTGGAACATAAGGGTCGGATTGTCAGAAAGTGTACAATTTGGCAGCTATACACATTTAGTAAAGTCTGTAAAATAAAGCTGCAATGTGGCCACTACTAGGTAAATTCGAGAATATTCGGCATTGCATTGATCCTAGTAATCTATTTGGCTAGATTGTACTGTATTTTAAACTTTATTATCGTCTGAAATGAGGGTTATTTGAGAAGATTGCCAAAGTTGAATTGTACATTTTCTGAAAATCTGACCCATATTAAAGTGTTGAGTCTGGTGGTGCATACCAGGATGACCACATATTACACAAGCTATTCGTAGAATCATGGCCAGCATAAACCCAAGCATGCAGTTCTGCCCAATGTATAGGCATATTATAACTTTTCACAGAAGCGCATCATTCAGGGAACCAAAGCATAGGAGGGTCAGGTTTTCAGAAAATGCACAACCAACAGTTCTACACATCTCTCAAATTCTGCTAAATTAGAGTGAAACGTGATCAATACTGACAATAACTGAGTATATTCTGTATCATTTTCATTAAATAAATCTGTCTGGTTAAGTTAAACTGTATTTTTAACCTGATTTTCGTCTTGAATTTGGGTTTTTTGAGGCGATTGGTGAAGGCCAATTGTACATTTTCTGAAAACTTGACCCAGGATATTTAGATGCAATGCAACTAGTGGCATAGAACAATCAATGATAGCCGAATGTCAAACAAACATAATCGTATAATGTGTGGCAAAATAGATAGCGGGAGACACTAGATCGACAGGATTTCCCGTTTTGAATGTTTGCTAATGGCAATTATACTCATTATTCCATCATGGCACACTAAAACATGACCATATAACCTGTCAGCATACTGTATATAACATTCTCTAAAACTTTCGGAGGTGAAAACTGCATTTTTTAGGCTTGGAGCACCCATGTCCAGCTAAAGTTGACCCACATTATGGCAAGCCGCGGCTAGCGCCATGACGTCAGTGAATACTATGTATAGGTTTTTATCACATAGGATAAGATCGATGGTATTAAAGGTAAACAACATAGATCAGTCAAATGTTTATTGTTTTGGAGTTATATAATTGTAGATGGTAATGGAAACATCATAATCACATATTCAATGTCAGATTGGTATTTATTTAAATCTTAAGGCAACGCATGAAAAATAACAGCTCTGTCTGTTAAATGCGTATTTGAAAATGTAGATGAAATAATGTTTTTGTAATGTAATATGGCCAATAAAAATATTTAAAAAAAATAAATTTGGAAAGAGTGTATCAGACACCACCTGAAGGATGAAGTGATATGTGAAGGCAGGCTCGGGAAATTAAGATTTTATTTTAATTTGATTTGATTTATATCTAATAATTTTCAAAGAAATATTTTTGGATAAAATTGGTAAATTGTTTGAATGAAATTGACGAGGTTGTAAACAGATAAAAAATTGTGATTTATAAGATAAGATAAGAGATGGTTATATGAGAATAAATGATTAGTAGGTAGAGAGTGATATGAAGATCATTAGGTGTGGGTGGGTGGGTTAATATGTGATGTGTTTTAGGAAAATGAGTCATAAGTCGCAAAAAATAGATTTTGAGATACCATTATGTTTAAAAAGATGAGATCAAGCCGATTCCAATGATAGTAAACAGTCTAATAAAAGGATAAGTATTTCTAAATATTAAGTTTGATATGTTCGATTTTGAAAAAAAAGTTTCCAATATTTTTGGGGGTCAATAAACAGTAAAGTAACTAAATGTAAATGTAAATGTAAATTTGATACAGCGATTGATATAACTAGATGGGGAAGGTGAATTGTACATTTTCTGGCGATTTCGCCCATTTATAGAGCGAGGCGAACCCTATACAATTGTGTGAATGGTCTGATAGCAGTTACCTCCACTCTATGTCTGTGGTGCCATGTGTACTAGGAATTGGCGGAATCTTCTGTCACCGAGGATTCCCCCAATATAGGACGATTGGAACAGTCAGTTCTATCCATACCTTAAAGGATCATATGGGTAAAATCGCCAGAAAATGTACAATTAACCTTCAGCAATCCTCACAAATAACCAAATTTCAGACAAAAATATGGTTCAAAACTCAGTTCAACATAAATAAACAGATTGTTTGAACGAAGGCAATACTAACCATATTCAAATATACCAAGTATTGACCATTTTTACTGTCTTTTTAGGAGAATTTGCTAAATGTATACAGCTGCCAATTGTGCATTTTCTGAAAATCTGACCCATATATATAGTGTCTTGGTGTGCTTGGCTTGTGACAATGGCAGCGTATTACCAATATGCTATACAGCTAAACACATTTCAATTTTTTTTTTAAACATATCTTTATTCAGGTAAATAAGTGCTGGCATGTGCCATAGCAATACGTTGTAAGGCTCGGGCAACCCGGTATTCCGCCTTACCCTGAAGTTTCGCGGTTTTCAGTTAATCAACAAATATGACAGGTATTATGAAGTATTGTATATATATATATATATAAATAGATTTTATTTCCTTTTGTACAAGTACATTGAAAACAAAGTTTCTACAGCGTCTGCAACCTGCAGGTCTTCCTACTGGACTTTTACAATGCATTGTGATTAGTTAGGAATATACAACAAGAACGCATTATACAGATACATATTAGTGGAAAAATCCAACTCTTCCCAGCTATTCCATGTCACTGGGGTATCTTTTGATAATATAGTTAATGGATATCCGCCTTATATGCGGTGAGATCAGAAAACCACTGAAGGTTACATTTTGTCACACTAGGTAAAATACCTGCGTATAAGTTGACAGTTTACATTATGTCACACTAGGCATATCACCTGTGTATAATCGACAGTAATACAATAATACAGTAATACAATATTCTACAACAATCCCAACATGACCATCACAGCTCAGGTCAGACGCCTATTATGAATGTTAATTTGTTGCCTCCACCCCATCCCAGGTCCCCTGCATATATACAGTTCTTAGAAACACCCGAAAATCTTTTCTACTCTTACATTCAAAACCTCTCTTTTCCATATTATTCCAGTAAAAAGGGATCAAATATAAAAGTGATTTCTTTACCTTCTCGGTCCGGGGGGTAATAGTTTTTAGGAGCTTTTTATTACAGGTCCCCCTTAGGGTCCTTGCTTTTTGTTCAATATTATTCTCAACCCTACTATAAGGGTAGGCTAGATCTAAGATATGTACTTCTCGCCTCTTTGCTAATGGCGCTAATTTTAACTCCCTTTGTATGGCATCAACATTGGTTAGTTTAGGTAAGTTGAGGGCTATACGGACCGAGGAGTTTTGGATGACTTGAAGCTTACGCAGAAGGGCCTCAGGCGCTACATTGTAAATGGTGTCGCCGAATTCTAGAATGGGACGGAGGGCAACCTTGTAAAGCATTAATAGAGTCTCTTTGGAAGCGACTAGTCTAAGTTTAGAGAGCGCGTTCAGCTTAGACCTTGCGAGATTGAGTTTCGAATTTAGATGCGGTTTAAAGGATAGCTTATCATCAATTCGCAACCCTAAATATGTATAGTCACTTGTTATGTCTAAGGGTTCATTCCCTATTTTTAAAGTGTTAGAAAATGGTTTTTTCCTACCCGGGGGTATAATCATTATCTTACTTTTCTTTATATTTAGAGAGATTTTATTCCTTCGACACCACAGGTCTATGTTATCAAGGTTTCTTTGCAAGGTCTGTAAGCCGACGTCGCTATTAGTGTTTATACTATTATATAGAGCAGTATCGTCTGCAAAGAGTTGTATCTCCGATCCGACAATATCCGTATGGATGTCATTGATGTAGGCTAGAAACATTATGGGTCCGAGAGTTGTTCCCTGCGGTACCCCACACACGATATTACTTGGCGAAGACTCAACACCATTTGCCATAACAGTTTGGCTACGATCATGTAAATAGTTTTTAAACCAGACTAGAGCTGTGGCCCCTATTCCCAATCCCTGAAGCTTCTCAATCAATATGTCATGGTTGACCGTGTCGAAGGCCTTCCTGAAATCCAGGAAGGCCACCGCTGTTCCCTGTTTTTTATTGACATTTGACCAAATATGACTGAAAAACTTATGATGTGCATCCTGGATAGATGTCCCCCCCTAAAACCAAACTGCCATTTGAAAAACTTATCATTCTGTTCAAGATACTCCGCAAGTTGTACATACACCACTTTTTCCAGTACTTTGGCCGGAAGCTTTACTGAGCTAATAGGTCTGTAATTAGTTGTTTGACTACGAGATCCGTCATTCTTATAAATAGGAGTTACCACTGCTGCCTTAAAGTCCCTAGGGACCTTCCCTGTGCGTAAAGATAGGTTGCACAGATATGTCATCTGTTCAACCAGTGCAATAAGGCAGGGCTTCAAGATCTTTGAGGGCAGATATGGTACTCCGGAGGCTTTGGAGGTGCCTATCGATCTGATAATATTTAGAACCTTCAGGGTAGCAACTTCATTAAAGTTAAAGAGTGGGCCTTCCTGGGGGTCAGTGGTGCCACGTACAGTATCAGGTTCACACGGATTTGGTGCTGGCAAAATTTTATCAGCTAGGGTAGGCCCAACATTTATGTAAAATTCATTAAATGCATCGGCTACCTTGTTATCTGGGATATGGGTCAGATCGTCAGAAAATGTACAATTCGCTTTCACCAATTCTCTCAAATAACCCAAATTTAAGTAAAAAATGAGCTTCAAAATATAGTTTAACATGGCGGAACATATATTCTAAAACAACTCAATTCTAAATATATTCAGATATACCTGGTTTTAATCATTTCCCAGCCTAATTTAGCAGAAATAACTAAATGTGTAGAGTTGCCAATTGAGCATTTTCTGACGATCTGACCCATATAACAAATCCAATAAGTGGTGATGATAATTATAATGAGATGAGATGGAGGTGATAGTGAGTTGAGTTGGGTGGTCAAATATGTAAACATAACTATGACGATAGGTGGATAGAAATTGGTACACAACACAAAACTTCCAAGTAGAAGTCATTTTAGGCAGGAAATAGAAATAGGTTCAGAATTATAATTAGAAATCAGGTATATTTATGACAATCAATGTAAACAAAAATCAAATTAAGTTTTTTTCATGTTTTTTTGTTTGTTTTTACGACAACTTCTTTTATTCAATATGTCAACAAATATCATCTTCCTCTGGGACAGCTCTACATCAAAAACTACATATATATGTCCCTCTTCTGCATCATGTTTTGATTGACAATTTTATATTTTACTCTGTTCTCATTCTTATGACAGTAACACTCGAATACAGCTGGTGAACAATTTGCTCATATATATATCACAATATAGCTACCCTTATATATTACCTACTCGTTGGTTTACCGATATGAGGTGGGTAGGATATCGAAAGGTTATTTATTCTGATCTATTAGATCTGTCAGATCCGAGAATATTTTTCTCCATTTTCCATCCTCTTCCCTGTCTACGGTCGTGAGTTTATTCTGATATAGGATGATTGAGATCTTCGATCTCAGTTCATAGCAAAACACGAACCACTCTAACATGCCCTTATGGAAGAGTTTCTGGCGATGTATAAACGCTTTTGTTACGAGAACGATCCAATGTATGATCTTACTATTTGTACCCTTCTTGTTGAATCCGAACATGATATTTATTCTTTCAACATTAAACTCTCCATTAGCATTTTTCCCACTCGCGTCCTCGTTTAGGTACCCTATAGAGTCTATAAATTCAAAGACATTCTTCCATAAAATTTTTGTCCTGCCACACAACATAAAAAAATGGACAACATCATCTTTTTCAGTACAGAATGAGCAAACAGGTAGTGGTTTGATACCAGCATTTTTTAAATAGTAGTTACAAGTGATAGTCTTATGAATAATTCTGTATTGTAGCACCTGGAGTCTTGTTTCGCAAGAGGCTTTGTATGAGATTAAAAAGACTTTTTTCCAGTCCAATTGGCTGAAATCTTTGTCTCCCATGTCTAACAGCTGCTGCCACGAATTGAGTTTTTCTCGCTTTACTTTCATACTTTCTATTAGAGCATTGTAAATCTTTTTACTGGAACAGGTCAGTATATCTATACATTGACTATTGATGTTTATATTTATGTTCCCTCTATCCTCGCAGGGGGGGGGAATTTTGTATGATCATGAGCCATTCTTTGGGTATGGCTTTTTTCAAATCTCTCATCATATGGTAGTCAGGTATAAATCCGTATTGTCTTTTTACCTCAAAAATTGACATCATTTTACCTTGTTGATTGATCATATCGCCTATACATGTAATTCCGTTTCTCTCCCAGCTATGATAATAAAACATTTTTTTCTTTTCTCTGATTAGTCTGTTTGACCATATTCTCCCTCTCAGTATTTCGTTTCTCGAAACTGGTTCTTTGTTGTAGAAATATATATTCCATATTGAGAATACTTCCTGATGTTTTTTTCATGTTGCCTTAAATGCTTTCCCGATCGTCTTTGCTTTCAACCTGCTTATGAACACTAAACATGTTTGATATTTCCTATTTCCATTGGTGGTGTTAATGAAGATTGATGGTGTTAATAGGGAGGTTCTGCAAGCAAACGTATCTCAATTACGTAACCGTATCCGTAGCTTTTTGGCGAATTACGTATAAAAATAAATTGTGACATGAAACATTTTGCTTGGTATCTAAAGTTACGTTTCTCCCGCCAAGTTTTGCTGAATCACTTTCTTACTTTTAACATATCTTTGTATATCAGAGATACGGATATGTGATGTGTTTCAGGAAAATGAGTCATAAGTCGCAAAATATGGATTTTGAGATATTATTATATTTGAATAGATGAGCTCAAGCCGATTCTAATGGTAGTAAACATCAAGCACTTCTAAGTAGTGTTTCTATATTATAAGTTTGATAATTTAATTTTTGAAAAAATGTTATTGGTATTTTTGGGTGGATAATTACTAATAAAGTACCTAAGTATACTCCATAAGCTGACCTTAGAAATGCATAGATATATTTAATACATTGCCTTGAAATTTTGTACATGTATTGATAACATTAGCAGCATTAAGTACCCCAAGACTTAGAATATTCCAACAAAGATATCTTATAAATAAAACACTTTGAATAATATCCATTTTGCGACGTATGACTCATTTTCCTGAAACACATCACATATGTCTACCTTTACGTATAAGTTAGACTTGCTGAACCTCCCTAATAGCGATGAGTGGCGATATCTTAGGGATAGTGGCCACTCTTTGTTGTTGTTGTTGATGCATGCAAAGACGATGCAGCTACTGTCAACCCTCATCATCATCACCACCAATATTGATCTCATACGATGAAAACTAGTTACTCACTGGAGCCATGCATTAATGCATAGTAATGATTAGAAATAGAAGGGTGATTTAAATTGAATTCAAACCGACTGGACATTGACTTTGAACATTGAACTATGAACAATACAACTAAAATGTCGGATTATCTTAAAATTATCATTGTAGATTTATCAACACCCTTATATATATTGTAGATTGGTATGTAATGGGCTGGCTCTTGTTTATTGTGTTTAACTCTACATCGGTTTTGAACAGACAGATTAATGTACAATTTAATAACCAGTAATTTGTAACAGGTATTAACGAATGGGATACCCCAGGAAGACCTTAATTGTGAGAGGCTGGCGTCCCTTTCTGAAACATGTAACTGTCTTATCAGAATAAAAATATGATATATATAATAGGGGAGTTGCATAGCCGCCATTTTGAATTTTGATTCCCATGGAATTATGGGACTAGTGGTACAGTGTAAAATCTATAGAAAACATGTCATATTCAGCATGGACTATTTATCAACGCTCTAATGTCAATACCCATGTGCTATGCATGTTTCCATGACACAAGTCCCAATCTTTCCCATCATGCATTTGGTTTTCATAGATAATTCATACAAGCTATGATATTGGTGAAAACATTCTTGCAATTTTCGATAAAAATGTTGCCAAATATTTGTATGTCAAATTTGAACTGAATCCATCCCAGCATGCACTGTTACAGACATGCGCAGTGACAAATGCAACTCCCCTATTCCACAATCAATGCTTCATCAATACATCATCAATACAATAAAGATTTTGTCAGCGGCCAGACCAAAAATTAAACATTTTCTACTTTGTGTTCAGTTAGTTTTAAACCCATCTAAAAGTTATTTGACCAAACTTTTCGGTGATTTAAAGCTGGAGATTTCAAGTTTACTAGTTCAGAAAAACTGGTAATACTGGTATGATACATGAAAACCTAATTTAGAATACAACAATGCAATGAGTTATGAGTTATACGGTGAGAAGACAGAATGATATTGTGTATAAAACAATCCATTACCACGGAATGCATGAATGCCTTAAAATTTAAGATAAAAGTTTACATAGGAGATCGATGTATATTATTATTGGATAAATGTTGATATTTCATAAAAGTATTACCTGTTGATGTCTCATTATCTTAAATGTTGTACATTCCTATTGTTGTCATTCTTATTAACTCTTATGTACTAGATACAAATTCCAGCCCTAAGCGATATAAATCTATCCAAATTAAAGGTAACTGTCGGTAGAAATGGAACAAAACTCGTTTCATATAGACATGTAGACCTCTTTGTCATCTTCTTCTTATGTATTCAGCTAATTCCTTAGACAAATAAAAGATTTTCTTATCTTATCTTATCTTAAGTAGGGATAGGGAAGTTAATATGTTTTAGCAACATGCCTTACATAGTTTCCAATAATTTTATTGTTAAATCTTATAGATATTGTGTCGTAATAGGGCTGAAATCAACACAGAGAAAAAAACTACATCAGAAAAAATAATAATTTGTTAAACTGATCATTGAGTACAGGAACACCCTGGAAGACCTGCGAATGCGAATCCTCAGACGGAAATTATCTTATGTCTTAGTAATAAGCTGTGAAATGATTGTCCTTTTTCTGGAACAGATGTAATATGAATCAAGAAATAAAACTATTACAACAACAACATGTGGGTCAGATTTTCAGAAAATGTACAATTCGCCGTCACCAATCTTCTCAAATTACCCACATTTCAGACGAAAATAAAGCTCAAAATACAGTTCAACCTAACCAAACAGATTACTAGAATCAATGCAATGCCGAATATACTCAAATTTACCTAGTATTGACCAAATTGCAGCCTAATTTAGCAAAATTTACTAAATGTGTAGAGCTGCCAATTGTGCATTTTCTGAAAATCTGACCCATGTACAGAAATTAATCCATGCGGGATATTGGGCAGTGAAACGCAAGTTCTTCATAGTTGAAATCTTTATCATTTTTCAGCAGAATTCAAGTGCTGCCGATTGTAAATTTCTAGGCGATCCGACCCTCAATATGGGTCAGATCTTCAGGAAATGTACAATCGACAGGTCTACACATTTAGTTAATTCTGCTTGATTAGACTGAAAAATGGTCAATACTTTATATGAGTATATCTGATATTGCCTTGATTGAAACAATCTGTTTTGGTTATGTTGAACTGAATTTTGAACCTGATTTATGTCTTAAATTTGGATTATTAGAGAGGATTGGTGAAGGCGAATTGTACATTTTCTGACGATTTCACTCATATATAATTGGGTGGGATCCGGTGTGGGATATGTTAAAAAACGGCAGGTCGATATAACCGGGTCCATGTATAGGGTAGGTGCAATAGACATGCAGCATCAGTGGGCCATAAACATGCAATTCCATGCAAAGTAGCTTCTCTAGAGGATGAATACTTAATGAGCAGTGGGAGGGGTGGGAGGGGGTGCAGTGCGAGCTGAATGTGGGGGGGGGGGGGGGGGTCCGTTCTTCTGAGGGGGGGGGGGGGCTTCTCAAGCTCTACTGTCCGCATGCCTCTGCGCTCTTTAATTTATTTTATTTTCTCTCCCTCACCTCTCTATATTTCCTTCATCTTTATCTTCTGTCTGTCTCTGCCACCCTTTCTGTTTCCTTCGTGATTTCTCCGTTTTCATCTCGGTAGATTTTCTCCCTCTCTCTCTCTCTCAGCTCTCGCCCTCTCTCTGTCTGTCTCTCTCTCTCTCTCTCAGCTCTCGCCCTCTCTCTCTCTCTCTCAGCTCTCGCCCTCTAGCTCCCTCTCTCTCTCTCTCAGCTCTCGCCCTCTCTCTCTCTCTCTCTCTCTCAGCTCTCGCCCTCTCTCTCTCTCAGCTCTCGCCCTCTATCTCTCTCAGCTCTCGCCCTCTCTCTCTCTCTCACTCGCCCTCTCTCTCTCTCTCACTCGCCTCTCTCTCTCAGCTCTCGCCCTCTCTCTCTCTCTCTCTCTCAGCTCTCGCCCCCTCTCTCTCTCTCTCTCTACTATACCCCTCTACCTCTCCATCTTTGTCCCTCGATCTCTATCTTAGTCACTGCCTTTAATAGTCCGGGGGCTATAACAACCTCATGCGGCGACTAAAACGATTAATAAACTACTGTTAGCATATTTATATCTATAGTTATCTATCTACCGTATCTTTCTCTATCCATACCTATACCCTCTCTGTCTCTGTCTCTGTCTCTGTCTCTGTCTCTGTCTCTGTCTCTGTCTCTGTCTCAGTCTCTGTCTCTGACTCTGTCTCTGTCTCTGTCTCTGTCTCTGTCTCTGTCGCTGTCTCTGACTCTGTCTCTGTCTCTGTCTCTGTCTCTGTCTCTGTCTCAGTCTCTGTCTCTGACTCTGTCTCTGTCTCTGTCTCTGTCTCTGTCTCTGTCTCTGACTCTGTCTCTGTCTCTGTCTCTGTCTCTGTCTCTGTCTCTGTCTCTGACTCTGTCTCTGTCTCTGTCTCTGTCTCTGTCTCTGTCTCTGTCTCTGTCTCTGTCTCAGTCTCTGTCTCTGTCTCTGTCTCTGTTTCTGTCTCTCTGTCCAATGTCATTCTACCCCCGACCACCATACACACATGGGTCAGATTTTCAGAAAATGTACAATTGGCGGTTCTACACATTTAGGAAATTCTCCTAAATTAGGCTGAAAAATGGTGAATACCGGGTATATCTGAGTACATTTGGTACCACATTGATTTAAAGTATCAGTTCTGTTATGTTAAACTGCATTTTGAAGCTCAATTTTGTCTTAAATGTGGGCGAATTGTACATTTTCTGAAATTCTGACCCACATGTATACACCTTTCTCTCTCCCTCCCTCCCTCCATACCTACACCCCCCCCCCCGTTACCCCCACCACCACCCTCCCACCTCATCCATCTATCCTATACCCTCTCTGTCTCTGTCTCTGTCTCTGTCTCTCTGTCCAATGTCATTCTACCCCCGACAACCACACACACATGTATACACCTTTCTCTCTCCCTCCCTCCCTACGCCCCCCCCCCCTACCCCCACCACCACCCTCCCACCTCATCCATCACTCCGCTTTAGCCCACCAAGTGCACCACAACAGTATACCCCTTAGTGCCTCATCACTGGAAAGTCCGGCGCCGACTGCATCCCTGCCCAGCCCCTAATTCCACGCCCATCAACCAATCAAAACGCGCTCTGCAGGAGCTCCGCAGGCTTTCCGGGTCAAGTTCCGAGAATCAGCTGTTGGGCGCGTGCTCGAGCATCCGGAGGTTGTTGTCCGCTCTCTCCCTCCGCACACAACTCCCTCAGTTAGTCTAACAACACAACCACCGCCTCCCAAACCAACTCCCAAATAGCTCTTCCGTTAAATTACGGTATTCTACACCGCTGGAACAATACTTACCAGACGAAGCAGCAGGAGGAGGAAAAAAGTGTGTATAGTTTCTTGCGTCAGTGCCATAATATCAGTCCAAGAGCGGTAGTGGTGGTTTGGCAAATACTACACTGAGACTGAGAGAGAGATGTGGTGCTTTTTGGAGGAGAACAGTTGTTCAAAGTAGACGCAGCTCGGACGCAGCTCTCTTCCAATTGTCGTCTGCTACGGTAAGGGAGATCTCTTTGTCCTGACGAGGACTACTACCACTGCTACCTACCACCAGCTGCAACTACTGCATGAGACTATACCTGGATGGTATAACACAGCAGCAGACATCAGCTGACACTGGAGCTGCCTTAGCTCCTCCTCCTCCACAGATTACAAGTGGACGGGTACGGGGATTGAGTGGATGTTATTTACGGCTTATATGAAAGGGTGGAGAACAGATAATATATAGCAACGGTGAGTACGGTTCTCTTCTAGGGTGTTTTACTGGTTGGGATTCCACTATAGCTGTGTGTATACTGGGGTGGGTAGTAGTATACTACCATCTATTATTGCTGCTGTGTTTTCATGCAGTTTCCGATCATCTTCTTACAACTCATTGTCTACTATGGACTATATGGTTCATCCGGGGGTAGTATACTACCATGAGCGAACGAGAAGACTACATGAGAATAAGCAGAATACTCCATGAAGTATACTACTATATAGTAGTACTACCTTAGTATTGTGTGTTGTGGCTATTTAGGTTCAACACTACCGCTGGTCTTCCCCCAACTCCAGTGGGTGGTGGGTGGGTGGATTATTGCATCATGTTTTACCAGGTTCTTTAGCTCACCTCTAATAGTTGGCGTTCCAATATATATTTACCGTATTTCCCCGTTTATAAGCCCGGTGTAACAGTTCTAAATTACCCCCCTCATCTAATATACCCTAGGTCTAATGTATCCCCGGTACATTTAGTTATACCGGGGGTACACCTGATGGAGGGTACATTAGACCTGCTACACCGGGCTTTTATTAACGTCAAATGGAGATAGACCAGGCTTATATGGGTCAGATTTTCAGAAAATGTACAATTGGCAGCTGTACACAT
The DNA here is from genome assembly GCA_942159475.1 of Sthenelais limicola. Classification (NCBI taxonomy): domain Eukaryota; kingdom Metazoa; phylum Annelida; class Polychaeta; order Phyllodocida; family Sigalionidae; genus Sthenelais; species Sthenelais limicola. The sequence continues at coordinate 51,443,507 of OW804102.1, forward strand.
TAAATAATTTCTGCTAAAATAAGCTGCAATTTAGTCAATACTAGGTAGATTCGAGTATATTCGGCATTGCATTGATTCTAACAATCTGTTTGGTTAGGTTGAACTGTATTTTGAACTTTATTTTCGTCTGAAATTTGGGTTTTTCCGGAGCATTGGTGAAGGTGAATTGTACATTTTCTGTAAATCTGACCCATATTCGGGGCGGGCTTATATTCGGGGTAAGGATTATTAGTGCTTATTTGACCATGAGAACGTGTTTACCCCCGGCTTATAAACGGGGCAATACGGTATTCTTCCCTAATTGACCATCATTTGTTGGCGGGCGTGTCATCAAAGTACTATATCAGATTATTTTTTTAACAAATATTGTTCCCGATATCCTAGTATGGTGGAGTAGTATGGAGATCGTTTGGAGGATATTTTATTTTATAACCTGCACCATAGGTTGAGAAATGTACGAAGTAGTATCTATAAGTTTCTAGTACCAACTACATGGGTCAGATTTTCAGAAAATGTACAATTGGCAGCTGTACACATTTAGAAGATTCTGCTAAATTAGAATGCAATTTAGTCAAAATTAGGTAAATTCGAGTTTATTTGGTATTGCATTGATTCTAGCAATCTGTTTGGTTAGGTTGAACTGTATTTTGAACTTTATTTTCGTCTGAAATTTGGGTTATTTGAGAGAATTCGTGAAGGTGAATTGTACATTTTCTGGCGACTTCACCCATATATACATCTGCAAGTGCACAATCCGCCTTCACCAGTACACACAAATAACCTAAATTTAAGACAGAAATGATGTTCAATATACAATTCAAAACAAAAACCGAACAGATTTTTGTATCAACACAATATCAAATATACTCAGATGTACCTGGTATTTATCATTTTCCGCTTAATTTAGTAGAATTTATTCAACGAATAGTGCTGCCGATTGTACATTGCCTGATGAACTGACCCATGCACACTCCCTAGTCTAGGCCCAAAGTTGAGAGAGTCCCTTCAAACGAAGGGAAAGCCTTTCGCCTCAAACCGCAAAGTGCCATTATAATTCCATTTAGACCACACAATTTCATTATATTCCCATTAAAACACCGAGTCCTAGGTCAGAAAACGATTAGCGGAGTAGGCGTCCAGTCACTGACATAGCATTCTGATCTGATCAGAGGGTTTGGGCCTAGAATGTCCCTGCAGTGTGTACCCATCTGCTATAGTGTGGTGACAGTGGATAAGATATACTAAGTATCGTACTATTCACTCAACGTTACAAGGTTGGCCTCGCTACTGTATATTATAACATGGCAATGATCGATAGGTCCTTGTAGGTCCTGATAGGTCCTGGTCGGGCCAGGAAAACTCAACTCGCATTATCTTAAATTATGAGAAATAGTGAAATCCGATATAAATCAAAATCTAATCAATTAACTTATTATTTGAATAAATAAATTTATTAATATTTACAATTTTCCAGAGATGTCGAAAAATGGATGAAGACGTCTGAAAATATACAAATTATACCTACCTTCACCAGTCCCCTTAAATAACCCAAATTCGAGAAAATATTAGGTTCGAATACAGTTCAAAGTCAAAATAACAGAACATGTTTTTACTCAGTGCAATACCAAATATAGCACATTAATGTCTTAGATTTGTGTAATCTGTGAAGGTGTATTATGGTTGGCCCCTCTGACCCCTATATGTTTCAATATATATTGACTGCACTATATATTTATATAAATCAGAGGTGGGCCAGTTTGGTCGCCACCTAGTGTTGGTTTCACATACCACACTCCTCTCTCACCTGGGTCAGGTCACTTACCTGTCAGCGACCAACAACTCCACACCTATCTCACAGCACCTCTTTGTGGAGAAAATTTTTGTGTGTTACTATGGGTAAGTGCGACGCTTGTGGGTATTCGCACCCTAGACCAGGAACTACAGTCTGTAAATATCGTACTGCTGCTGTAGTTAAATGTAAGGAAGCAGGCCAATTGGAGGTTAATTGGGCCAAGTATTTGGACGTGCCTACGTTGGAGAAATTAACGGAGCAAGAAGACAAAATGGCGGAGTTGGAGGTCGCTGAGCTGCGCCGGCTCAGTGCAGCTCAAAGTGCCGAGATTACGGACATGTTAAGTTCAATGGATGAAATGTCTTCTCAATTTAAAGAAGTTCTGAAGTTAGTGCCTACCGGTGGTGGTGGTGGTGCCCGAGGTCCGCCCCCATTCGGCCATCTTGACAGTGCCATGGGTAGTGGTTTGGCCGGTGCGCTTGACCCCTCCTTGACCAGCGCGCTTCACGATGTGGCCCTCTCCTTGGATCCTGCCATAGCAGTTAAAGACAAAGGTATGCCCCTCCGACCGGAGTATTATGTCCAACACTTGCTGCATAAGACTCCTGTGAAAAGTTTAGATCATAATAAGCTATCCTATCGTGAGCTTGTTCACGGAATGGTACGAGTGGCTGTGCACATACTGGAGTCAGACGGCGACATTGCTAGTTATCTTGATCACTTGAGTTTTTTGACCGAGGAGGGCATTAATGATACATTCCTGGACAAGGCATATGCTGTATATGATCACCGTATGGTGGACAAAGTGGCTAACGGGAAGCTTGACCACTTTAGTGCCGGGGATCCCTTGTGTGTGGCTGTTGGTTTTAGTCCCTCGCTGCGTAAGTTGGGGAAACAGCCTGCCGCCGCTCAACAAAAAGAATCCACTACTGCCTCCAACAGCGGTAGAAGGAGACAGGGAAGGTCTAGGATTCCTGTCGACTTCCCTGATGATGTTTGTTACGATTGGAACTATCGTAATTGTTCGAATTCTGCTGCTAACTGTTCACGTAAACATCACTGTCGCCTGTGTAAACAAGATCATCGTGCGTTGGGGTGTCCCCAGAGGAAACCCCGGGATCAGTGACGTCATTCGTCCACGAGAGTTTGCGAGAGTGTGGCCTGTCATGGCGGTGCAGGTACAGGCCAGCTTGTTTTGTCCGCTGCGGATTCTTCAATTACCCCTCTCTCTCGTTCATTACAACTGTGCCATTCTTCTGATGTCCAAAGTCTTCTCTACTCTGATGTTCTTCATCCATTACCGACTTCTGCAGTTGATGGTTATGCCTCTAATTCTTCTCACGGACTCGACAAGCTGACTTCTCGCTTGGACGTTCACGCTGTGTTTACATCGTGTGCTGATAGTAATGTTGTCTGTGCTGACACTTGCTCTGACTCGGACTGCGACTCAACTGATTCTGCCTTATGTGATCATGTTTTCCCCCCTATTGGTTGTACTACCCCTGGTTCAATTACATGTTCTGTTCCTTTCCTTGCTGATATATGTACTACTCCCTTACTTGATGATGTTTGTACTACTTCTGCTTGCGAATGTGATTATTATGATGTTAGTTGTTCCCCACCCAATACTGAATACACTGATCATGCTTGCGATGTTCTTGATGCCTTGTACTACCCAGGTGAGAGTTATCCATGCCCTGATACTGACGACATACCTAGTATTTTTGATACAAATGTTTTTGCAAATGTTGACGACTTGTCTTTTGCTAGTATTGATTATGCTGAATGTATTGTTGTCCCTGAGTTGCGCCAGTCACCCTTCATTAACCTGAGTCGTCACTATGCCTCCCCCCACTTCATTGGTGGGTTCAGATCTCAGCTAAACCCTTCTGCTTGGACTGATGAGTTACTTCATGAGAATGATGACTTTCTCCATAGGTACTTACATAATGGTATTATGGAGGGATTCGACATCGTAGATAGATGTGCTTCTGTGCCACGATACAATAAGGAGAATTATGCTTCAGTTCTCCAGCCAGCCGCTTTCGCCTTCGTGAATGACTTGATTCAACAAGAATTAGACGCGGGTAAATTTAAAGTTGTGGATACCCAGCCCCATTGCGTCCACGCCATTGGCGCTATTCCTAAAAAGTGCGGAGCGTTCAGACCTATTACTGACTGTAAACAGCCGCTGGGTTCATCAATTAATTGCTTCATGTCTGAGACTTGTCAGCCTTTTAGGTTTCACACTATTCAACAAGTGGCCAGTGTGATGTCTAGGAACTGCTTCATGTGCACCATCGATATCTCATCTGCGTACCGGACTGTGGCCATTAATCCCTCCCAATGGTCCTACCAAGGGCTATGGTGGCCCTTTTCTGATGGTGGCAAGTTTCTGGTGGACACAAGACTGTGTTTTGGGCTGCGGTGTGCCCCGTTCATTTTTACTCAGCTATCTAATTTTATTGCCAGGTGTATGGTCCGCAGAGGCTGTGCTCGCATCTTCAACTATATCGATGACTTTATAATTTTAGCTGACACCTGGGATGAGTGTGTTTTTCATCAGAAAGTCCTCTTCAGATTACTTCTGGGACTGGGGTTCCACATTTCATGGAAGAAAGTGGTGGCCCCGTCGCGCCGTACTACATACATCGGCATAGAATTGGACTCAGTCAATATGTTGCTCCGCCTCCCTGACGACAAGGTTCTGAAGCTACACGCTGAACTTGCCTTCTTTGAAGACCGCTCCAGGGCCACTAAGCGCCAGCTCCAGAGGCTCTGTGGTGTTCTAGCGCACTGTGCCAAGGTTATTCGCGGGGCGAATACTTTCTCCAGACGTGTAGTGAGTCTTTTGCGGGGTTTACCAGTTGACTCTAACCCTAGAGTTAGGCTGAATGATGAGTTTACCAAGGATTTGCAGTGGTGGCGCTTAGTTGCTGCGGAGTTTAATGGTGTCTCTCCAGTCATTGACTACAATTACGGGCAAGGTCCTTGGTTCGTGACTGACTCCTCTTTGCAGGGTTATGGCCTCTATACTGCTGATGATTGGCTAGCCGGTTACTTCTCCCCCCATGTGTGTGACTTGGTTATTGACCCGTGTGTCACAGGCCACAACCACTGGTGTGACGTCGATACTTCTTCTGTGTCTCAGGGTTTGAACATCAACTTTCTGGAGCTGGTGCCCGTGTGGTTAGGCTTGCTTCGCCTGGCTCCACGCTTCCCTGGGACACACATTATCTGCTACAGTGACAACTTACAGGTTCTGCACATGATTACCAAGGGCCATAGTATCAATTCAAACTGCATGGCCTTGTTGCGACATATATTCTGGATCTGTTCTGTATTCAAATGCCACCTGTCTGTCCAATATATTAGCACACATGATAACTACTTGGCTGATGGACTGTCGCGTATTTATGCTACTAAAACCTTACCTCCCGATGTCCTCTCTATATGTTCCAGATCATGCCCCATTAGCCGCCTTGGATGTGGAAGTTTCAAAGGTTATTGCTTCGGCCTACTCGACCAATACTTTGGCCACCCGCAGCTCGCAGTGGAAACGCTTCCTGTCGTTCTGCGCCAACCACAAGTTGGTTCCACTCCCGGCGTCAGAGAAAACTGTGGTGCGCTTCCTAGTGATGGTTAGCTTGTCTAGCAAATACTCTACAGTCAATAATTACTTGTCGGCGGTTATGGGCCTGCACCGAGTCTACGGTTTTGAACCCACATTCAGAGAGAGCTTCATGGTGAAAATGTGTTTGGCAGGCATCAAGAATACAATTGGCGACCAGGTGTCGCAGAAGCGGCCGCTTAAAGTTGAGCATCTTGTGGCCATGCATGGATTCATCAGTTCTTCTATATATGACCGGATCTGCTGGACTGTGATTGCGGTGTCGTTTCGTTCACTGCTTCGTAAGTCGAATCTGGTGGGTGATTCGAGTTTTGCCGGCCACATCCTTCTCAGACGTGATATTTCCTTCAGAGATGACATGGCTGTCATTACAGTTCGCTCCACTAAGACTATTCAAGCCAAGCAAAGGACACTCACTATTCCCCTGATGCGCACAGTGGTTGCTGCGCTGGATGTTGTGAGCATGCTCCGCTGGATGTTATCAACTATCCCTGGCAATCCGGATGATCCACTCTTCATGAAACCCTCTGGCAAGGGCTGGACCCCGCTCTTGTATGGAGAGGTTCTTGCCTGCCTTAAACGTCTGGTTAAGGCTATTGGTCTGGACCCCATGGAAGCAGGCCTGCATTCCCTTCGGCGGGGCGGCACTATGTATCTTCATTCGATTGGTGTGCCCCTGGCCGATATCAAATGTTTGGGTGATTGGCGCTCTCATGCTGTGTTTTTGTATTTAGCAACTCCAGATGACAGGAAACTGACTATTGAAAGCTTTGTGACAACTAGGCTTGATTGTGCTGCTAAAATGCCATAGGTTCTATGGACTATCTGACTTGACTATGCCTTTTTTTGGGTTTTGGCGGTCACTTGACAGCCGGCCATCAAGGCAAATAACAGTTTCAGTTTCTTTTCTCCACTCGCCATTTATGTTTCAATATATATTGACTGCACTATATATTTATATAAATCAGAGGTGGGCCAGTTTGGTCGCCACCTAGTGTTGGTTTCACATACCACACTCCTCTCTCACCTGGGTCAGGTCACTTACCTGTCAGCGACCAACAACTCCACACCTATCTCACAGCACCTCTTTGTGGAGAAAATTTTTTTCTTAATAAACAGGGCGGTCACTTGACAGCCGGCCATCAAGGCAAATAACAGTTTCAGTTTCTTTTCTCCACTCGCCATTTATAGACGTAGTACATGGGTCAGATTTTCAGAAAATGTACAATTCACCTTCACCAATTCCCTCAAATTACCCAAATTTAAGACAAAAATTAGGTTCAAAATACTGTTCAACATAACCAAACAGATTGTTTGAATCGAGCCAATACCATATATATACGCTCATATAATATACCTAATGTTGATGATATTTTAGTCCAACAGAATTTACAAAATGTTGATCTGCCTATTGTACATTTTCTGAGAATCTGACCCACATACTCCCCATGCACCCTCACCCCTCTCCCTCAACCCCTTACACTAGGGATGATGCAAGGCCACTGTTTATTAACTCACTGCATGAGTATATACGTATCACTAGTGATAGCGTTTATGGAGAACACTTAGAACTTTGAATCACAGAAGGCTTAGTTATTTTGAGTCACAAATCGCAAAAAAATGGATTTTGAGATATTATAATTATTTGAGAAGATGAGATCAAGCCGATTCCAATGATGGTAATCATTAAAATAAACTGCTCAGGATGACCTCAGAAATGCAGTGGTTCAAAAAAATTCAAACCACATAGCAGAAATGATAGTTTAAAACAACTCCATACCTGATATATTCAGCTATACCTAGTATGCATCATTTTTGTTTTCTCAGCTATTTATAGCTGAGAAAACAAATGAGTCACTATGAAATGTGCCAATCACTGATACTAGATCTACATCTGATAATATTCTTTAGCTGTCTGTGAGGGGTGTTTAAGGATGCCTTATCTAATCCTTTCGATCAGGTCCTATATTTCACACTTCACTGATACAATCAGTCATAGATTTCACACCTAGACGTTATTGAAGGCTGATTGACAGCCTTTCTAGGTTTAGCCAAGGGAGTTGATTGGCTGTTAGTTAGATGCTTCTCCAACCATGATAGGTCTGCAGAAGGCCCTCCCACCTCCCACACCATCCCTCTGCCCACCACCCCCCTCACCTGCCTCAGGTGCTCAAATGGACACTGCTGCCCAACACATTTTCTAAATTTTAAAAGTAAGTTACCAACTATTTAGCCTAGCCTAGCTTACTACTTTTTTATACAACCAACTTTTTTTTACGACCAACTTTTTTTATGACCATTTTTTTTACGACCAACTTTTTTTTACGACCAACTATTTTTTAACGACATTTATTTTTTTTCGACTAACTTTTTTTCAACCAAATTTTTACGACCAACTTTTATTTTACGACCAACTTTTTGAACGACCAACCTTTTTTTTTAACGACAACTTTTTTTTAACGACAATTTTTTTCCCCCAACCAACTATTTTTTAACGACAATTTTTTTTCAACCAACTTTTTTTACAGCCCTGGCTATTGCGTTGCACACTGTTTCCCTCTTCAAGAATCAAACTACTGTATAACTATAAGTTGACATCAGGCACGAATGATTGTGGCTGAGAAAATCGTTTCCAGTGGAAACGCCAAGTATATGAATTAAGTTGACACTGATTACAAAGTTAAATATGTTAACAGTTGATCAAATCGGTGCATAACTTGATAATTAGTTAACTTAGTACTTGTTCAGCCTAATGAATTTCCTAAATGTGTAGAGCTGCCAGTTGTACATTATCTGACGACCTGATCCTTATGTGTGTAGACTCTGCAGCCCTCACCTGTACTTTTTATATACTGTACGTACATGGGAGATAAAGCATCCGTAGAGGAACAATCAATATATGGCTGATTAGCGGAGGTTGTAATTCTATAGACTTAGTACACAGTTTAGGCCCAAAGTTGATAGAGTCCCTCTAATGAAGGGAAAGCCCCTCGCCTCAAACCGCAAAGTGCGATTATAATTACAAATGTCATTATATTCCCAATAAAACGCCAAGTTCTAGGCAGGGAGGCCGATTAGCAAAGTAGGCTGACATACCATTCTTATCTGTGATGAGTTTCAGGAAAATGAGTCATAAGTCGCAAAAAATAGATTTTGAGATACCATTATATTTGAAAAGATGAGATCAAGCCGATTCCAATGATAGTAAAAAGTCTAATAATCTAATAAGTATTTCTAGATTTTAAGTTTGATATTTTGGTTTTTGAAAAAAAAAATTCCAATATTTTTGGGGGTCAATAAACAGTAAAGTAACTAAATGTTGTTCATATATGGACCTTTAAAACGAAAGGATATATTATATAGATTGTCCTGAAATTTGATACATTGATTGATATAGCCATAAGTAATAAACTCCTCAAAAATCAGAACATTCCAATGATGTGATCTTGTGACAAAAACACTTTGTAAAATATCAATTTTGCGACTTATGACTCATTTTCCTGAAACACATCTCATCTGATCTGAGTGTTTTGACTTAGAGAGAACACATTTTTCTCTTAAATATTGCGATGGAAACTATTGGGAACATCAGAGTAAATGTACAATTACACTGCATCAAGTCTGAGTATATGACCAGTAAAGATCCAATGAATTTTTTTATTAATACAATGTTTGGTGCCGGTAAATTGTAATTGCAATTGTAAAATACATAAGGTTCCCAAATATTCACTATATTCCACATTTATTTGTAAGCTATTGGTAAAATTGAGTTACAAAACCTATAATGTATCATGACTTATTTGGCAAACAGATGAAAATGTACTGTATAACACATGCAGCAATAAGGCCCGGTTACATGACAACCAGGACAGTGGGAAAATGGGGGAGGAGTTCGGCTATATATAGGTCCTATCCTTCAAAAGCGGTCATAAAACTTTGTTTTGTGCTACTGTAAGACAATTTTTCCGATATTGTAGTATTAGCAACATTCTTGATGCCTATTACTATCATTCAGATCTTTTATTTTCATAAAAGAAATTTAAGTTATTCAAATCTGCTGAGGGGCAGGTCTTCTATATAGTTATGTCACTGGAGAATGATATTTCCCACAATTAAGGACCCTTAATCAGAATGTTTTCATTTTGTAATGTTTTGCACCCTAAATAGCATGAATATGTTTACCATCATTGGAATCAGCTTGATCTCATATATAGTTTTGCGATTTAAAACTTATTTGTCATGCAATGTATCATATATCTTACGATGTATCATAAATCATACAATGAATCATAAATCATACAATGTATCATATATCATACAATGTATCATATATCATACAATATATCATATATCAAACAATTAATGTATCATATATCATACAATGTATCTCATATCATACACTGTATCATATATCATAAATGTATCATATATCATACACTGTATCATATATCATACAATGTATCATATATCATACAATGTATCATATATCATACAATGTATCATATATCATACAATGTATCATATATCATACAATGTATCTCATATCATACAATGTATCTCATATCATACACTGTATCATATATCATACAATGTATCATATATCATACAATGTATCATATATCATACAATGAATCATATATCATACAATATATCATATATCATACAATGTGTCATATATCTTACATTGTATGATATATCATACAATGTATCTTATATCATACAATGTATCATATATCATACAATGTATCATATATCATACAATGTATCATATATCATACAATGTATCATAAATCATACAATGTATCATATATCATACAATGTATCACATATCATACAATGTATCATATATCTTACATTGTATGATATATCATACACTGTATCATATATCATACAATGTATCATATATATCATACACTGTATCATATATCATACAATATATCATATATCATACAATGTATCTCATGTCATACAATGTATCATATATCATACAATGTATCATATATCATACAATGAATCATATATCATACAATGTATCATAAATCATACAATGTATCATATATCTTACATTGTATCATATATCATACAATGTATCATATATCATACAATGTATCATATATCATACAATGTATCATATATCATACATTGTATCTTATATAATACAATGTATCTTATATCATACAATGTATCATATATCATACAATGTATCATATATCATACAATGTATCATATATCATACAATGTATCATAAATCATACAATGTATCATATATCATACAATGTATCATATATCATACAATGTATCATATATCTTACATTGTATGATATATCATACAATGTATGATATATCATACAATGTATCATATATATATATATATCATACAATGTATCATATATCATACAATATATCATACATCATACAATGTATCTCATGTCATACAATGGATCACATATCATACAATATATCATACATCATACAATGTATCTCATATCGTACAATTTCCCCCTATCGTTATGAGATACATGTGTGTTTGTGTAAATAGAGAGTTATTTGAGTGAAACAAGGGGGTGGAGGGCTGGGAGGCTCAATAGGGTTATACCACTGTTGTGTATGGCCCTGTGATGTTTATACCAGCAGCGGAGTGCCAAGTACCGTTATAGGCAGGGCTGCCATAGCACCCGCTGACCTCCCTTTAGAGTGTAATAATCATAGTGATGCCTACAGTAAATTGTGACCCTGCTTTTCCATCAATATATGGGGGAAGTCACCAGAAAGTGTACAATTCACAGCTACGAATCCCCTTTAATTAGTCTCAAGTAAGATCTAAGACAATACCGGTGATCAAAATACAGTTCAACAAAATTATAATTGCTTCTTGAATCAGGACAATACCAAATATATGTACTCATTTTTAATAATTTGGTAGAATTGCCTAAATGTGTAGAGTTTAAATGTACTGTACATTTTCTGGTGAGCTGAGCCTTAAATATGCCTTCCTAGGGGTCGAATCAAGGATGTTCTGAACAGGATGAGGGGGGGGGGGGGGGGGGAGGGTAGTCTTTGATCCCAGATCATATATATACTATAAATATAAATGTGTTGTTGTGAATATGATGATATACGCTAACTATAGATTGGTATGTTGTTGGGTTGGGTTTGGCACTGCTCTTGGTATGAATGGGGAAATATTGTGATTAATCAGAACAGGTGCAAGTGCTGGGTTTATATTTGTTTTGATTGTATTATAATATGGGTCAGATTGTCAGAAAATGTACAATTCGCCTTCACCAATCCTCTCAAATAACCCACATTTAAGTAGAAAATGAGCTTCAATGAGCTGAATAATATCAATTTTGCGACTTATGACTCATTTCTCTGTCGCCCATGACATTAATTTTGTTCATTTCCCTGCGAAATGGTTGTTTCAATATATCAGGGCGAAAATACTATGTATGTATATTGTTATTAGTTTTTTCTGATTTGGTGAAACCTGACATTAAATACTATCAATATCATCAGGAAATAGGCAACTGTCACACAATCCTGACAATAATAGACCCCTATATGACAGCTGTACATATATGCCGTCAACTGTATGATATCTTTATTGTCATTGTCCATATGACAGCTCGCAAAGCACCTATACAATTATATACCTATATATATTGTATGATATATGATACATTGTATGATATAAGATACATTGTATTATATAAGATACAATGTATGATATATGATACATTGTATGATATATGATACATTGTATGATATATGATACATTGTATGATATATGATACAATGTAAGATATATGATACATTGTATGATTTATGATACATTGTATCATATATCATACAATGTATCATATATCATACAATGTATCATATATCATACATTGTATCTTATATAATACAATGTATCTTATATCATACAATGTATCATATATCATACAATGTATCATATATCATACAATGTATCATATATCATACAATGTATCATAAATCATACAATGTATCATATATCATACAATGTATCATATATCATACAATGTATCATATATCTTACATTGTATGATATATCATACAATGTATGATATATCATACAATGTATCATATATATATATATATCATACAATGTATCATATATCATACAATATATCATACATCATACAATGTATCTCATGTCATACAATGGATCACATATCATACAATATATCATACATCATACAATGTATCTCATATCGTACAATTTCCCCCTATCGTTATGAGATACATGTGTGTTTGTGTAAATAGAGAGTTATTTGAGTGAAACAAGGGGGTGGAGGGCTGGGAGGCTCAATAGGGTTATACCACTGTTGTGTATGGCCCTGTGATGTTTATACCAGCAGCGGAGTGCCAAGTACCGTTATAGGCAGGGCTGCCATAGCACCCGCTGACCTCCCTTTAGAGTGTAATAATCATAGTGATGCCTACAGTAAATTGTGACCCTGCTTTTCCATCAATATATGGGGGAAGTCACCAGAAAGTGTACAATTCACAGCTACGAATCCCCTTTAATTAGTCTCAAGTAAGATCTAAGACAATACCGGTGATCAAAATACAGTTCAACAAAATTATAATTGCTTCTTGAATCAGGACAATACCAAATATATGTACTCATTTTTAATAATTTGGTAGAATTGCCTAAATGTGTAGAGTTTAAATGTACTGTACATTTTCTGGTGAGCTGAGCCTTAAATATGCCTTCCTAGGGGTCGAATCAAGGATGTTCTGAACAGGATGAGGGGGGGGGGGGGGGGAGGGTAGTCTTTGATCCCAGATCATATATATACTATAAATATAAATGTGTTGTTGTGAATATGATGATATACGCTAACTATAGATTGGTATGTTGTTGGGTTGGGTTTGGCACTGCTCTTGGTATGAATGGGGAAATATTGTGATTAATCAGAACAGGTGCAAGTGCTGGGTTTATATTTGTTTTGATTGTATTATAATATGGGTCAGATTGTCAGAAAATGTACAATTCGCCTTCACCAATCCTCTCAAATAACCCACATTTAAGTAGAAAATGAGCTTCAATGAGCTGAATAATATCAATTTTGCGACTTATGACTCATTTCTCTGTCGCCCATGACATTAATTTTGTTCATTTCCCTGCGAAATGGTTGTTTCAATATATCAGGGCGAAAATACTATGTATGTATATTGTTATTAGTTTTTTCTGATTTGGTGAAACCTGACATTAAATACTATCAATATCATCAGGAAATAGGCAACTGTCACACAATCCTGACAATAATAGACCCCTATATGACAGCTGTACATATATGCCGTCAACTGTATGATATCTTTATTGTCATTGTCCATATGACAGCTCGCAAAGCACCTATACAACTATATGGCTGAAGTCGTCAGAAAATGTAAAATTCGCCTTCACTCATTTTCTGAAATAACCCAAATTCAAGACAGAAAGGAGGTACAAAACACAGTTCTTTATAGCCTAAATGAAATTCATAACCAACACAATACCAAATATACTCAGATATGTCTAATGTTTATCCCTTTTCAGTCTAATTTAGCAGAATTTACTAAATATGTAGAGTTGCCAATTTACATTTTTTTTATCATTATTATTTTTTTCCAATTGTACATTTTCTGGTGATCTGACCCATATATAGAGGTGCTGTGTCCTGTCTAATGGGAATACTTTGTACTTGTTCTTCTCTGCATATTTAGGATACTGCGGAGGTGGGAGTGGTGGGGTCGGTTGCATAAGGGTACTGTGGAGGTGGGAGTGGTGGGGTCAGTTGCATAAGGGTACTGCGGAGGTGGGAGTGGTGGGGGCGGTTGCATAAGGATACTGCGGAGGTGGGAGTGGTGGGGTCGGTTGCATAAGGATACTGCGGAGGTGGGAGTGGTGGGGTCAGTTGCATAAGAAATCCTTACATTTCTTCTGAAAATGTAGTGACTATTGGAATATGGCGGTGGTTTTGGTGACTTTTTATATGCTGATTTACAGTAATCTGTAAATGATGCTATTGAGTAGAGAAACATCCATCATTGATTAGAATACAATAGAATAGAATAGAAAACCTTTTATTTGTCTTTAGGTAATTTCAATGAAAATGACAAATGGGTTGACATGCTTATGTGTCGATATATTATCAACACATTTCTTCCTGCTGTTACCCTGGATAGAATAGGTTACAATATACGTGTTTGTTACAAGGTAGAAATCTAATGACTAGGGTGAGTTTCACATAGTAGGGTACACTACTAAGCGTTACAAGGAGTCAGTGTTTTATTAATCACTGTGAGAGATGTAAACCAGTACAGGTTTAGGAAAAAATTTTGAGAGAGGACAGTTCAGTCTCGGTGTTCTTTGGAAATCCATGCTGATTGATCAGAACAGATCAATGTTGTTTCCAACTATTACGAGTTAGATTAATATCCATTTTTGGTTTGTCACTCAACTGGTGGGGTGAGTAATAGATAACATAATGTTTGCAAAAGTTCGAGAGTAAAATGTGAAAGAGAATACTTCACGCATGAGACTAAAGGATCTTAGTCAGTCAGATTTGGTTAAGGAGATTAAGTACAATTGGGCGTTGCACATTAGCAACAATAAAGTAACAGTAGCAGCAGTGGGAGCTGCCTCGACTAGTAATTTATTTACAGGTTCTGATCTATGGGTGTGTGTGTGGTAGGGGGGAGGGGGAGGTGAACTCGTCCATTATAGCATTATTACCCCTAGGTTTGGTGGTTTGTTGTGGTCTGGGTGGTCTTAGTCTCGAATTGTTGGTATCTGAGGGTATACTGGGTGAGCGCAGAATACATGTTCGTTACGGTCTGTTGATCACGGTGCGTGTTTAGTAAGGGAGGGAGGGAGAGAGAGTGGGCTGACCAGCAAGGCATGACGTGACGTAATGGGTGACCGCGGTGGGTGACCACGGGTCTGCTACATAGGTTGTAATATGTGTGTTGATAAGTGTGCCTGGTTAATGGTGGTATAAATGAATGAAGTGAATCAGCCAAATGAATTTAAATTGGAAGTGATGGAGGATCCCAACAATTCGAGACTAAAGCAATTAGAACCTTCAGTTGTAGCGGGGGTTCATTGTCTGTTTGCCCGGGACCCACCTCGGCTATCGCCTCGGTGGGGTTCCTAAGCAAACAGACAACGAACCCCCGCTACAACTACAGGTTCTAATCGCCCAATAGACACTCGAGGGCTTGCCCGAGAGTGTCTATGACCACCCAGACCACAACAAACCACCAAACCGAGGGTAATAGTGCTTTTAGACGCGATTTGATCAGATCAACTTATTAATACCAAAATAGAAGGTTTACCAACCTGTACAATTATTTATTTTAATCAAATATGCCTCGCAAAACAGGTAAGTGTGCCTACATTGAACCAGTAGTTTCCCCACTCCACACTTCAGGGACTTCCATCGATCCAAAGGTGGTCTATAGGCAAGAAAATACCTTCCAGAATCTGATCAAATCGCGTCTAACTGATATCATTGCAGTTGCTATCATTGCAGTTGATGTTAATCTCAATTAGTCTAGAATTGTTGGGATCTTGGGTTCTGCTGTGTGCGTGTAGACGTCCTAGCCGATGCGGTTGAGTGCCTTTCTAGGTGGGCGGTGAGGCCAGTGTGTGGATGGGGGATGGGTCACATGATAGGGGTGGTAGTGTTCAGGTACTGATAAATAGTCTTTGTCTGCCGTAAGTATCTTATTTGTAACAACTGTTCCCAATATTGTTGGTGGTTGGAAAGTGTCTGAGGATCCCAAAAATGCCAGACTAAAGCAATTAGATCCTTCCGTTGTAGGGGGGGTCCGGGTGTATGCGTTCTTAGGGACAAACCTTGGCGATCCCTGGTTTGTCCCTAAGAACTCATACACCCCCCCCCCCTACAACGTCAGGTTCTAATCGCCCAATAAATCAGCACACAGGTCGGCAGGACAGTGTGACTTTAAAAGATCAAATCTCTGAGTATATCATTATCTCACTAAGCATCTGGTCTTGCTTCTGTAATAATACATCACCAACTCTTCATGGCTGTGTTATGTAACACCTCTCAGTCTGCTCACCTCTGCCCATAAGACTCAACTGTCTGTCTGATTACCGTATAACCTCAAATAAAAGTGCTACATCAATAAGAGTCAGGATATTATATTCTTATACATGACAATAATTGTCACTTGACCATGGGTTACATGTAACTGAAATCTTCAAACGTTTCCCTTAGAAACGGAAATTAATTGATTTAAGCTGACATGAGTTGTGAATACTTTAAAAAAGCAAAACGGTAATAAAATAATAAAATATCAACTGCAACTTGTTCTTCGATTTCTGCATTATTGTGTATCCCCAAGATAACATGTTGAAGATATTGAAGATATCGAAGATATTACTAGAAGGTTGCTTTACTCCATGTTGGTGTATGTGGGTCAGATTTTCAGAAAATGTACAATTTACAGAGTTCCACAATTAGTAAATTCCGTTAAATTAGGCTGCAATTTGGTCAATACTAGGTAAATTCGAGTATATTCTGCATTGCATTGATTCCAGCAATCTGTTTGGCTGTGTTGAATTGTATTTTGAACTATATTTTCGTCTGAAATTTGGGTTATTTTAGAAGATTGGTGAAGTTAGATTGTACATTTTCTGAAAATCTGAGCCATGTACTACATGCTATTTGTATGGGTGGGAGTAGTGTGGCAATAACTATTTCTATATTTCAAATTTGTTATTTATATTTTCGGAAAAAAGTTCTCAATATTACTAGTAAAGTAGCTAAATATACACTATAGGATGACCCATACATTCTGTACATGCGTTTCTACTTTAGAAATGCAATGATATATTTAATACACAGTCTTAAAAGTTGGTAAATGCATTCATACGACATTAAACGGTATATATACCCAAACAAATGAGAACATTACTATGAAGAGATCATGTGTACAAAACACTAACTTAATGTATGTATGAGAACCAGCTGAAAATAACATCATATGTCATGATTAAATTAGCTCTTTCTCAATAAAAATATCTTAAATCGTATAGTCTAGGCTCTAAGTTTAGAGAGTCCCTTCAAACGAAGGGAAAGCCTTTTGCCTCAAACCGCAAAGTGCCATTATAATTCCATTAAGACTGCAAAATGCCATTATATTCCCATTAAAACGACGAGACCTAGGCCAGGAGACTGATTAGTGAAATAGGCTGACATACTATTCTTATCTGATCTGAGGGTTTGGACCTAGAGTGTATACTTAGTCTAGGCTCAGAGGAGTCAAGAGTCCCTCCAAACTGAGGCAAAGCCTCTCCCTCCAAACAGGAAAAGTAGCTAAGCAGGGAAAAGCTTTACAGCTGTTCTACAACAGGCCCAAGATATGTTGGCAAAACTTAGAAAATATCCATCCAACACATTTAGCACTGAAGGGTTAAGTGTAGAAAATATCCACTCAACCCATGTAGCACTAAAGAGTTAAGTGTAGAAAATATCCATTCAACCCATGTAGCACTAAAGAGTTAAGTGTAGAAAATATCCATTCAACCCATGTAGCACTAAAGAGTTAAGTGTAGAAAATATCCATCCAACACATTTAGCACTGAAGAGTTAAGTGTAGAAAATATCCACTCAACCCATGTAGCACTAAAGAGTTAAGTGTAGAAAATATCCATTCAACCCATTTAGCACTGAAGAGTTAAATGTAGAAAATATCCATTCAACCCATTTAGCACTGTAGAGTTAAGTGTAGAAAATATCCATTCAACCCATTTAGCACTGAAGAGTTAAATGTAGAAAATATCCATTCAACCCATGTAGCACTGAAGGGTTAAGTGTAGAAAATATCCATTCAACCCATTTAGCACTAAAGAGTTAAGTGTAGAAAATATCCATTCAACCCATTTAGCACTGAAGAGTTAAATGTAGAAAATATCCATTCAACCCATGTAGCACTGAAGGGTTAAGTGTAGAAAATATCCATTCAACCCATTTAGCACTGAAGAGTTAAATGTAGAAAATATCCATTCAACCCATTTAGCACTGAAGAGTTAAGTGTAGAAAATATTCAAAGAAAACTCAATTTAATCCTTTACTGCAGACCTTTGGGGGGAAAAGGGAAAATTGTATTTCATTCCCTGTTACAACTAATGGTAGTTGTTGACCATGACAGCCTCCTCGACCTTTTATACTAAACGAGCGGTCACATGATCTGTTCATGTATCACGTGACAGGGGCATAATGATACTCATCAATCGTGTAATACGCTATATCACGCAAATACCATACAGATACAACGTCTGAAATATAGGTAAGAAAATAAAAAAAAAATAAGTAATATTTTTTTATTCATTCAGGCGAGGCTCAGAATTGTCCCTCCAAACTGAGGGAAAGTCTTTAGCTCCAAACCGCAAAATGTCATAAATCCCATTGGGACGCCTAATTTAGGGTCAGAAAGGCATATAGCGCAGTAGGCGTCCAATCCGGTCTCTATCCAAGCCTACTTATCCCTCTGTCTGTCTGTCTGTCTCTCCCTCTCTGTCTTTCTCTTCCCTCGATCGTCTCTCTTCCTCATTTTTCTCTCAAACATACAACTAAAAATAGAACCCCACTGTAGTTTTGTGTCTTAAATTTGAGGTAATTTTTGGAGTTTTTGAGAAGATTGGGGAAGGAGAATTATCCATTTTCTGACGTCCTAGCCCATATATTTCTGATTCTGGATGCTAAATAGAATATCGTGTATAAACGTAACCAATCTCAATAAAATTTATTAAAAAAAGTAAATATTGAAAATCATTATTAAGGAGAAATAACAGAACAGTAAAGACAACTGTACACAGAGTAGACCCGCAGCTCTTACGTATATAAATATATATGGGTCAGATTTTCAGAAAATCTACAATTCAACTTTGCCAATCTTCTCAAATAACCCAAATTTTAGACAAAAAAAAAGTTCAAAATACAGTTCAACCTAACCAAACAGATTGCTAGAATCAATGCAATGCTAAATATATTCTAATGTACATAGTAGTGACGAGTTGAGCAGAATTTACTAAATGTGTACAGCTGCCAATTGTCCATTTTCTGAACATCTGACCCATAATTTTATTATACAGATTTAGATAATTAGAAATTCTATACATGCGTTTTGACTTTCTACATAACTTATGTACAGAATGACAGTAGAAATATGTATAGTTAACTTAATGTAACATTTATGATACCATCATGGTATATTGATAACGTAAATTATCACCTAATAACTTATCTTGTATGTCAGAACATCCTGGAAGACCTGCTTTACATGCTTTTGTTTTTGTTTTTGCAAATATGTTATTTCCTTTAGCCTGCGTCATGGCTTCTACAGTGCTAACACATATGTCATGAATCAAGTGATATGTGGGTCAGATTTTCAGAAAATGTACAATTGGCCTTCACCAATCATCTCAAATAACCCAAATTTCAGACGAAAATAAAGTTAAAAATACAGTTCAAGCTAACTAAACAGATTGCTGGAATCAATGCAATGCCAAATACACTCGAATTTACCTAGTATTGGCCAGATTTCAGCCTAATTTAGCAGAATTTACTGAATGTGTAGAACTGCCAATTGTACATTTTCTGAAAATCTGACCCATGTAACATTGGAACATGCATGGGCGTACGAAGGAGAGTATCCATAACAGTGACAATATGTGATGTGTTTTAGGAAAATGAGTCATAAGTCGCAAAAAATAGATTTTGAGATTCCATTATATTTGAAAAGATGGGATCAAGCTGATTCCAATGATAGTAAACAGTCCAATAATCTCATAAGTATTTCTAGATTTTAAGTTTGATATTTTCGTTTTTGAAAAAACAAGTTTCCAATATTTCTGGGGGTGAATAAACAGTAAAGTAACTAAATTTAGTCCATATGAGGACCTTTAAAACTAAAGGATATACTATATAGATTGTCCTGAAATTTGATACATCGATCGCTATGGGTATAAGTGATAAACTCTCCAAAAATCAGAAAATTCCAATTATGTGATCTTGTGAAAAAAACACTTTGAAAAATATCAATTTTGCGACTTATGACTCATTTTCCTGAAACACATACATATTATGTCTCTTTCTTAGATTATATATTTCTCTCCCTGTATAACTATTAAACGGTAAACAGAAAATTATCACTAACACTCCTCGAAAACTTGAGTGGCAAAGTGAATAATCAAAGTGTTGTATAGTTTTCCTACCCCAAACTGTAATTATGGATAGATATGTTAACACATCTCTCACTAAGTTGGATCATCTGTATATATAAGGAATAGCACAGAAAACCATTGTATCATACCACCTTGGCCTGACAGAACTAACCCCGAAAAGGGGAGTCGGTAACCAAGTATAAATAAAATCTTTAAAAAAAAAAAATGTGGGTCAGATTTTCAGAAAATGTACAATTGGCCTTCACCAATCGTCTCAAATAACCCAAATTTCAGACGAAAATAAAGTTAAAAATACAGTTCAAGCTAACTAAACAGATTGCTGGAATCAATGCAATGCCAAATATACTCGAATTTACCTAGTATTGACCAAATTGCAGCCTAATTTAACAGAATTTACTGAATGTGTAGAACTGTCAATTGTACATTTTCTGAAAATCTGACCCATGTAACATTGGAACATGCATCGGCGTACGAAGGAGAGTATCCATAACAGTGACAATATAATATTGGAAATATCGAGCTGTGGAGTAGCAGAGGTGATATATGGGCCAGATCTTCAGAAAATGTACAATTGGCAGCTCTACACATTTAGTAAACTCTACTAAATAAAATGATGAATACCGGGTAAATCTGAGTATATGTGATTTTCTGTTGGTTTAATATATCTGTTTTACTATTTTAAACTGTATTTTGAACATTATTTTTGTCTTAAATGTTGATTATTTGCGAGAATTGGTTAAGGCGAATTGTACATTTTCTGAAAATCTGGCCCATATACGTCGGGGGTGGGGGGTCCGCGCATGACAAGAATAACATCTCTGCGGATTTTTTAAGTGTAGCCTCCTCACAGTGAAGGATACTATAATAACACAAGGGGCTAACAGTTCAAAGGACCAAGTGTTTGGATTCACAGCATAAATATCTATCGGTCAAACTAGAATGTTATTTGAGGTGGCCGTATGCACGAAAGTGCGTGAAAATTGTAATAAAAGTAATTTTCTATTTATTTTGTTGTTAGTTTTTTGTTTTAAATCAAAATGCCCCAGTTTAAGATTGCGCGAATGGGTTTCAATTGAAAATGCGCAAACTGTAATCCACACAAAAATAAACCAATCCCCACTATATTGTAGGGTCAGTATATGGGTCAGATTTTCAGAAAATGTACAATTCGCCTTCAACAATCCTCTCAAATAACACACATTTAAGTCAAAAATGAGCTTCAAAATATAGTTTAACATAACAGAAGTGATACTTTAAATCAATGTGATACCAAATATACTCAGATATACCTGATAATCATCCTTTTTCAGCCTGATTTAGCAGAATTTACTAAATACGTACAGCTGCCAATTGTACATTTTCTGAAAATCTGACCCATGTAGAACTAAAGTGCTCCGGGGGTGACCCAAGCACTACCCCACTCGAGTCTATACTGGCCTATTGTTATAATAGCATGGCCTTCTCCCATGGGAATGCCCCTTTGTGAACGCACAAAGCATGTCATCCGTATTTGCGCTATATTAAACTTCTAAGCCTCCCCCCCCCCCCCCCACACACACACAACCCTTTACTGCATTACCATATGGGTCAGATTTTCAGAAAATGTACAATTGGCAGCTGTACACATTTAGTAAATTCTGCTGAATTAGGCTGCAATTTGGTCAATACTAGGTAAATTTTACTATATTCGGTATTGCATTGATTCTAGCAATCTGTTTGGTTAGGTTGAACTGTGTTTTGAACTTTATTTTCGTCTGAAATTTGGGTTATTTGAGAAGATTGGTGAAGGTGAATTGTACATTTTCTGAAGATCTGACCCTTTATTAAGGACTGCTTGACCTATTGTTTTGCCACTTATAGACATCTGCCAACCAGTAGGGAATGTGACTAGACGCCTAACGCCAACCTATCTCAACAGATTGTCTTATAGTATTAACATTATTTTTTTTTTTTTTTTTTTTTTTTTTAGAAACTTTATTATGATATATACAGTAACTTGTTCATAATGATCTACTCATTGGTTAGAGCAGTCTTGACACTTTGACATTTCTCATTGAAATGAATTCACAGGTTATATCAATGTAGGAGGTAATTGTCAGTTCTGAGTAAATCAGATCTGGTCTTACTCAATACCACCTTAGTAGAAATAAACATTTGACATAACAATATAATAACTTTTGCATTAATATATAAGTGTAGAAATTTGTCATGGCATATAATGTATAACCAAGGAGTGGGTTGGAATGAGATGAGATGTGATGAGGATTAAATGATGTGATGAGGATTAACCTACCCAATTCCACATATACTCAAATGAATCAAGTTTTTAACTTTTTTTCTGTCTAATTTAGTACTAATTCACTAAATGTGTGGGACTGCCGATTGTACACTTTCTTGCGACCTGACCCATCACAATGTAGCATCTGTGTATGTATTCCAAGGATAGCTTAGATTTCACTAGTGGATTTGTCACTCGGGAAAGACTGAAAAACAAGGCACAAGTGTTTTGTGAATGCATCATCCTATATATGGGTCAGATTTGCAGAAAATGTACAATTAGCAGCTGTACATATTTAGTAAATTCTGCTAAATTAGGCTGCAATTTGATCAATACTAGGTAAATTCAAGTATATTCAGCATTGCATTGATTCTAGCAATCTGTCTGGTTAGGTTGAACTGTATTTTGAACTTTATTTTCGTCTGAAATTTGGGTTATTTGAAAACATTGACGAAGTTGAATTGTACATTTTCTGAAAACCTGACCCATATCCATCTCTCGTCGAGTTCTATCTTATGACATTATGTTTGTAATAATTTGTATAATCCGCCTGATATTTGCATGGAGAATGTTAAAGTAAAATTACTCATAGTGTATAATTATATAATCATAGAACATGTATTTATGGGTCCTATTTTCAGGAAATGTACAATTCAACTTCGCCAATCTTCTCAAATAACCCAAATTTCACTCTTCTAATGTAGACTAATGCACTAAAGATCTACGTGTGTTTTCCATCTAGAGCTGAGAAAAGTATTCACGTAATGCAAGCTTAAGGAATAAAGGTCAACTCAATGTTTATATGTGGTATCAGTTGTGAGAATGTGTGACGATCTGTAAGCAACCATGAGGAGGATCATAAACTTGTGGTTATGAAAAAAAACATTTGGGTGAAATTTCCAGAAAATGCACAATTCACATTCAGAAACCCTCCGAAATAACCCGAATTTAATGCAAAAATGAGTCTGAAAACACAATTCAACATAACCAAACACATCCTTTGAATCAACTCGATGCCGAATATATTCAGATAAAACTAGTATTTATCATTCTTCAGTCGAATTTAGCAGAATTGACTAAATGTGTGGAGCTGCTGATTGTACATTTTCTTGTGACTTGACACATTTCTAAAGAGTTTATGGGTCGGATTTTCAGAAAATGTACAATTCACTTTCACAAATTTTCTGAAATAACCCAAATTTCAGACGAAAATAAAATTAAAAATACAGCAGTTCAAACTAACCAAACAGATTGCTAGAATAATTTCAATGCCGAATATACTCGAATTTACCTAGTATTGACCAAATTGCAGCCTAAATTAGCAGAATTTACTAAATGTGTACAGCTGCCAATTGTACATTTTCTGAAAATCTGACCCACATGCTAAATTCTGCTATGGTAGGTGCATTATCCGGAACAGTACACATCCACATGTATCATGTGACAACGGTGAGGCTCTCGCTGTGCTGAAGCTTTTGTTATTAGGAGGCTAGCCTCTGAGTGTTTTTTTGTTTTAATATGTATTTCGATTGAATGGGCGCAGCCTCCTTTTAGTATCACTATAGGAAAGGTATACTATACTCTACTCTACTTAAGACTTTGTCACACCCCTGGGGCAGTCTAAATTGGAGGGGTGGCTTAACAGTGGCCACATGGGTTTGTTTTGACTGTGTGGGCTGGTGCTGTTAAGTTGGCTTGGCCTGTTTGCTGTGAGTGACAGGGAGGGAGGTATACAGACTGAGTGAGTGCTGTGAGTGACAGGGAGGGAGGTATACAGACTGAGTGAGTGAAGCCTGTTGGCTGTCCTGTTGGCTGTGATTGACAGGGGGTTGGCTACTAGGCAGGGGGTTGGCTACTAGGCATTCCTACTAGGCCAGTGAGAGGAAATATCTGAGGAGATCATCAGATAAGTTATGTAACTGAAGTGTAACATCACTGTGAAATGCCTCCTGCTGATTGTGGCCCAGAGTGGAGGAGGCCAGGTTTGGAAGTGAGTGATGGTTGCCATGACAACATCCATGTGGAGTCATATTCATGTCAATGAGGGTTAGTGAGATGAGATGAGCAAAGTGATTTAGTTTTGTGATTTAGTTTACAGTCTAGCTGTAAATGTTACATACTTCTTATACTTTCATATTGTAGGGTATTGATGGGATAGAGGTAGGAGCACAGGTGGTATTTAGGTTTAAATGAGGTTAACAAGTTTGGAACTGAAAGAGGCCTGATCTTAAATACTTATTAGCTAGGGGGAGAGTAACCCTGGAGAGGGGGACCTATGGCCTGCATTTTTGCACAGGTCTGCATGTATACATGGCTGGTGCACCCTAAGACCACCCCTCCCGCTCTACTTTTTTCTCCAACTATCTCGACTTTACGATGGGCTATCTCGACTTTACGATGGGCTATCTCGACTTTACGATGGGCTATCTCGACTTTACGATGGGCTATCTCGACTTTACGATGGGCTATCTCGACTTTACGATGGGCTATCTCGACTTTACGATGGGCTATCTCGACTTTACGATGGGCTATCTCGACTTTACGATGGGCTATCTCGACTTTACGATGGGCTATCTCGACTTTACGATGGGCTATCTCGACTTTACGATGGGCTATCTCGACTGTTTCAACTATGCAATCAAATGTAACACTCAGCAATCGACTGTTCAACTAATTAATCAATAAAAACCTGAATTACACGGAATGAACTCTATACTAAATAATGAAAGCAGAAAGTAAATAACAGTTACGCTAATCAGCTGGGCTAGCCTCCTAATATCGAAAGATACTGTAGCAATTGGCAGTAGTATGTTGTCTTGTGTGGGTCAGATTGTCAGAAAATGTACAATTGGCAGATCAACATATGTAGTAAATTCTGCTAAATTAGACTGGAATATCATCAATACTTGGTATTTTCGGGTATATTTTGATAGTGTGTTAAATACAAAGTTTATTATCAGACTGTTTGAATCAAGGCAATACTATTATATTCAGATATACCTAGTATTGACGATTTTTCAGTCTAATTTATCAGAATTGACTAAATATGTAGATTTGCCAATTTCACAAAATCCCCCCCCCCCCCCCTGCGAGGATAAAGGGAACATAAATATAAACATCAATAGTCAATGTATAGATATACTGACCTGCTCCAGTAAAAAGATTTACAACGCTCTAATAGAAAGTATGAAAGTAAAACGAGAGAAACTCAACTCGTGGCAGCAGCTGTTAGACATGGGAGACAAAGATTTCAGCCAATTGGACTGGAAAAAAGTCTTTTTAATCTCATACAAAGCCTCTTGCGAAACAAGACTCCAGGTGTTACAATACAGAATTATTCATAAAATTATCACTTGCAATTACTATCTAAAAAATGCTGGTATCAAACCACTACCTGTTTGCTCATTCTGTACTGAAAGAGATGACGTCGTCCATTTTTTTATGTTGTGTGGCAGAACAAAAATTTTATGGAGGAATATCTTTGAATTTATAGACTCTATAGGGTACCTAAACGAGGACCCAAGTGGGAAAAAGGTGATAAAAAAAATGCTAAAGGAGAGTTTAATGTTGAAAGAATAAATATCATGTTCGGATTCGACAAGAAGGGTACAAATAGTAAGATCATAAATTGGATCATTCTCGTAACAAAAGCGTATATACATCGCCAGAAACTCTTCCATAAAGGCATGTTAGAGTGGTTCGTGTTTTGTTATGAACTGAGATCGAAGATCTCAATCATCTTATATCAGAATAAGCTCACGACCGTAGACAGGGAAGAGGATGGAAAGTGGAGAAAAATATTCTCGGATCTGACAGATCTAATAGATCAGAATAAATAACCTTTCAATATCCTACCCACCTCAAATCAGTAAACAAACGAGTAGGTAATATATAAGGGTGGTTGTATTGTGATATATATATGAGCAAATTGTTCACCAGCTGTATTCTAGTGTTGCTGTCATAAGAATGAGAACAGAGAAAAATATAAAATTGTCGATCAAAACATGATGCAGAAGAGGGACATATGTAGTTTTCGATGTATAGCTGTCCCGGAGGAAGATGATATTTGTTGACATATTGAATAAAAGAAGTTGTCGTAAAAACAAAAACAAATTGTACATTTTCTGGCGATCTGACCCGTATATGTACTTTTATTGAAAGCCTAAGAGACAGTTTTATATTGTTATTATTCGATCAACCTGGACAAAAAGGAGAAAGCAAGCAGAAAGAAAACAAACAAAACAATGCGAAACTGGATAACAAACACGTCCAGGGAAACTGGGACAGTGGTGACACTGTGAGGTTTCTAATGGTGTTACATTCTTTATGAATAATTTCCTATTTTTAATTGCAATGGGTGTTAGGTTTAGATTCCTAATTTATTCCCTTTGTAGTTACACTTTTTTTGTATTACTCACAAGGCCAATACATTTAACATTCAGTTTCACATATCAGTGATATGTTTCAGGAAAATGAGTCACAAGTCGCACAAAATAGATTTTGAGATATCCCCATATTTGAAAAGATGGGATCAAGCCGATTCCAATGATAGTAAACAGTCTAATAATCTTATAGGTATTTCTAGATTTTAAGTTTGATATTTTCGTTTTTAAAAAAAAGTTTCCAATATTTCTGGGGGTGAATAAACAGTAAAGTAACTAAATGTAGTCCATATGAGGACCTTAAAAACGAAAGGATATATTACATAGATTGTCCTGAAATTTGATACATCGATTGATAGACCTATACGTGATAAACCCCCCCAAAATCAGAACATTCCAATAATGTGATCTTGTGAACAAAATACTTTGAAAAATATCAATTTTGCGACTTATGACCCATTTTCCTGAAACACATCACAAATTTAAGGTCGCCTAGATTTTGTAGATTGTTGTTTAAAATGCAATTTTTTTGCAATTTGGTCAATACAAGGTACATTCGAGTATATTTGGCATTGCATTGATTCAGGCAATCTGTTTGGTTAGGTTGAACTGTATTTTGAACTTTGTTTTCGTCTGAAATTTGGGATATTTGAGAAGATTGGCGAAGTTGAATTGTACATTTCTGAAAATCTGACCCATGTAGGGATTTCCTACTGTAGGAATATAATTAAGCATTGTCCTTGGAGCAAATTCCTTCCAAATAAGTTCCTTACCAGCTGCTTAGCAAGCGGAAGTAGCTAAGGAAGATAAGAATTAAGGAAGTATCTATTACAGCTGTAAGTAGAGTGCCATTGCATGAACGATATATTTTTAATGAATTTATACTCCATGTGTATAGATATCAACAATACAGTAAAAACCTTGAGAAGAAACAACAAATTAATTGTATTATTTCATTTGTGACACGATCAAGGCTTGTTGCATAAGAAATCCTTACTTAAAAGTTATTTTTCCTTGCTTAATTAGGAAGTTCCTACTGTAGGAATGATAAAATGATGTTGCCTGTTGTACAACGAGTTCCTTCCCTAAAATTCCTTACCAATTGCTTAGCAAGGAAAATAGCCAAGGAAGGAAAATTTTAAGTAAGGATTTGTTTAAGGATTGGGTCTATTTATAGACCTAGTGAAAGGCATGAGGTGATACAAGTACGACTGTTGGTTCCTGAGCGATAATGTGTGCAATTGGTCACTTAATCTCTGGACTAAATGGATCTAGCGATAAGCATCATAATCTGTCTCTTTGTGTGAGATAGTGTACGAGTCTGGGCCTAGGCGTATGTACAGTTGAGCTTTGAAAACAATAAAATAATAAATTGTGAACCAAACATACACTCTAGGTCCAAACCCTCAGATCAGATAAGAATAGTATGTCAGCCTACTTCGCTAATTGGTTTCCTGGCCTAGGACTCGGCGTTTTAATGGGAATATAATGACATTTTGCGGTCTTAATGGAATTATAATGGCACTTTGCGGTTTGAGGAGAGGCTTTCCCTTCGTTTGAAGGGACTCTCTAAACTTTGGGCCTAGACTGACATAATTATATTGCTTTATAAATAAGTTTTATGAAGGGAAACACCACAACCTTAAACTTCAGTAGAGGCTCTCTAAATTTGGCTTCTTATATACATTGTGATTCAAAAAATATAAGAAAATATAAGAATATAAGAAAATGCCATGTGGGGGAAATGGCCAGAAAATGTATAATTCGCCTTCGCCAATTTTCTCAAATAACCAATATTTGAGACAAGAATGAGGTCAAAAATAAAGTTGAACATAACATACCAAATATGCTTAGATATTTTTTTTTAACGTTTTTATTTTCATTACACATCATGAAAACATGCAGTGGAACATATCGCTGGCACTCAGCGTTCTTCTAGGTCAGCTGCAATCTATCTATATGACATTTTCTTTATTCACAAAAACGGTGAAAACCATTAATAGAGTAAGTAATCACAATTATATCAGTGGTGATTTAAGTCAAATTTTCTAAATCAGAACAGAATGGTATAAGAAATTATGAAAGATGAAAGTTTTACCTAACTATATATGATGTGTTTCAGGGAAATGAGTCATAAGTCGAAAAAAAAAAGATTTTGAGATATCCCCATATTTGAAAAGACGGGATCAAGCCGATTCCAATGATAGTAAACAGTCTAATAATCTAATAAGTATTTCTAGATTTTAAGTTTGATATTTTCGTTTTAAAAAAAAAGTTTCCAATATTTCTGGGGGTCAATAAACAGTAAAGTAACTAAATGTAGTCCATATGAGGACCTTTAAAACAAAAGGATATATTACATAGATTGTACTGAAATTTGATACATCGATTGATATAACTATAAGTGATAAACCCCGCCAAAATCAGAACATTCCAATAATGTGATCTTGTGAACAAAATACTTTGAAAAATATCAATTTTGCGACTTATGACTCATTTTCCTGAAACACATCACATATAGTTAACATTATCATATGAGGTGGGAGCGTAGGAACGAGAGCATTGGCCAAATTCAACCTAATTTAGGAGAAATTACTCTATGTGTAGAGCATGCATGCATGTAATTCCTTACATACTCTGATATTTCAAGCATCAAAAATGTTTTTACAGAGTTTCATCAAATTCTGTATAAATCGTGGTGGATGTAAACAATCGTTATTCTAAAGTTGAATTCAGTCTCTTTAGGTGAACACATCAACTTATTGCTAGTTAGACTAGAGCCTGTTGCATAAGAAATCATTACTTAAAATATTCCTTGCTAAAACCCTGCCTACACACAGCCGATTTGCCTCCCGATTGCCTCCCGATTTGGGTCTTCCGATGAATCCTAGGATCTCATTTCAAATCCTGGTTTATGTTCTTGAAACAACATAAACCAGGATTGGAAATGTAGTCCTAGGACTCACCGGAAGACCCAAATCGGGCGGCAATCGGGAGGCAAATCGGCTGTGTGTGGGCAGGGTTTAAGATTCTTTTCCTTGTTGATGTGGGAAATTCCTCATGTAGGAATGAAAAATAGCATCATTCCCTGGAAGAATATTCCCTAAAATAGCTCCATTTATGAATATCATTACTTTGCTCATTATTTTCATAGATTGTTTTTGTAATCTAATGGGAAAGGCTAGTAGCGTCTGGCTGAAATAAATAATATCTCCCAGAAAAAAGAAAACAATATCTCCCAGACATGGTCTGACAGTAGGCTTCTCAATTAATCAGGGAATTCAAACTAGAACAAGAATATTACATATTGTGTATTCTTACCATGCCTGACTGTTTATGTTACAACTACCTCTATATGGGTCAGATTTTCAGAAAACGTACAATTGGCAGCTCTATATATTTAGTAATTTCTGCTAAATTCTGCTAAAAAATGACATGTTTCGGGTATATCTGAGTATATTTGGTATCGCATTGATTTAAAGTATCAATTCTGTTATGTTAAACAGCATTTTGAAGCTCATTTCTGTCTTAAATATGGGTTATTTGAGAGGATTGGTGAAGGTGAATTGTACATTTTCTGAAAATCTGACCCATATAGCTTCATTGAATCTGCTAATTATACTATACTAACAAAGTACCCATTCTCTGGACGGTCCCCCTCTCGCCCCGCACCTCTCCCCCTCCCTCTACTTCACTCTCCCCCTCCCCACTTTCTCTGCCTCCCCCTCTCTCCCCACCCACTCCTACACCCTCTCCCCCACTCTTTTCCCTCCCTCTCTTCTCTGTTACTCGTACCTTTTTCCATCCCCTCCCCCCTCCGATTCCCCCAACCTTTCCCTCTTCTTGACCCTCCCCCTCCCCCCTCCCCCCTCCCCCTCCCCTCCCCTCCCCCTCCCTCCCCACCTCTCTTTTCTTTTGATGGTCCCATGGTGCATTGTAGGCATGACGTCATTATGTTTTCGTTCAAATTGTCTTCTAGTTCCCAGGGGCTTTCCCAGGCTATGAATAGAGAGTCGAGATCCATGATTAAAAAACAGCTTCAAAATCACATTTTCACCCCAGATACCTCCACAAACCACATTTATTGTCCTCCGTAAAGAGTCGACGGACCTGTACAGAGCAGAAAAACGGCTGGTAAAATCCCAGATTCCGAGAACGTATATGCACAAAAAAATCACCGTTTCACGTTCATTATATAGATGAGGGTCAGGTCGCCAGAAAATGTACAATTCGCCTTCACCAATTTTAGTGGTAAAAAGTCCTATCAGGCGATTATAATCGTAGACACTTCTCAGGGCTATCATGCTAATAGTCGACCGAATGGATAAATTAATGTATTTGTAAATTGATATGAATATGACTAGCGAAAAGATTAGCTATCGTACCAACCACAGAGTATTTAGTCAAGCGTGAAGTATGTTGACATTTTGGAATAATGAGAGGAGATATTAGTATTATTAAATCAATAGAGTTTTGTGTATAAGTTGTAAATATTGACAATCATAGAATAATCTTGGTTTTGATAGGCAACGCTAGAGATTATTCACCTTGTGAACAAGCGTCGTTTTGTAAAGATTTGTTGTAAGTATTCTTGACCTTCAACTGAAATTTAGAAAAAAAAATCCTCAAAATACAGTTCAACATAACTGAACAGATTCTTTGAATCAACACAAGTATATGGACAAAATTGACTCCTGGCTGTGTGAGAGGTGGTTATCTCCCGCGGGCGTAGAAATTTTGTAAGGGGTGTGTAGCACTCGACGAAATTGCATATATATGCAGATAACCACCTCTAACACTGCCACAAGTCTATTTTGTATTTATTATACCTCCCCCGATGTTTTTGTGTGAAAAAATAGTGAAAATTCTATGGAAATGGTAGGTTTCTCAGATCAAGATTTGCCTGATTTTTTGCAATAGGTAGTGTGCACTAGGATATGGACCTGGATCGCCTTCTCATGTGGGTCAGAGTTTCAGAAAATGTACAATTGCCAGCTCCACACAAATAGGAAATTCTACTAAATGTGGCTGAAAAATGAAGAATACCGGGTATATCTGAGTATATTTGGTTTCTCATTGATTTAAAGTATCAGTTCTGTTATGTTAAACTGCATTTTGAAGATCATTTTTGTCTTAAATGTGGGTTATTTGAGAGGATTGGTGAAAACGAATTGTACTTTTTCTGAAAATCTGACCCATATCATACAATAGGGTATGGGTACAGTAATCCGATAGGCACACGAGTCCAGAGGTGTCCAGGTATGAGGGCCCCTGTCACTCGTCTATGGCAAGCCATATAAACACTTGCTACAGTTAGCTACAGTTCAGTGCTTTATCACTCAGGCTGCTCGATTGGTCCTGGGTATGACCATAAATAGAGAGAATGGGACGAGCCGGGAATAATCGAAGATTTATTGGACGAGATTCGTCCACATAAGCACGATGCGGTAGGCAGAGTGCTTATGTGGATGAATCAAGTCCAATAAATTTTTCGATTATTGCAGGCGAGTTCCATTCTATATTTATTATATGGGCATAAAACTTGGTGCATAAAACTATTAAAAGTGCATAAAAGTCGCCAAATTGGTGACGAAGTAGTTCATATAGGACGCATCCTATATGAATATTTTTATAGCACCCCACATATAGCACCTCTCATATAGCATGCGCATATAATAAAGTGCCTTTCTGTCTCTTTTCTCTCTGTCTCTCTCTCCCTTCTTCTCTGTCTCTATTTCCTGGGTAAGATCATAAACTGCCTCCCTCTCACCTCTCCGGCCCTTGATATAACCATATTAAATGTGTTGGTAAGGGCGTAAAGCAACCAATCCCACTCTCTCAAGCTGTTCGATTACATCGTCCAGGAAAACTAATTGCATGAAATATATATCAAACGTCCTCTTGGATGTGCCAGTGAAAATATGTACAACTAGAATATTTATCATAATGAATAGCAAGATATTAGTGAAAGTAGTTTTACAGTAATTTCATTACATCATTGGGGAAAGGGCTATTGTTAAGTTGTGATGTCAAGAAGTCAAGGCTTGGTTGGTAGAATAATTGACCTTTAATTCTGGAGAAAAACTCTGCTTATATGCTCGGCCGGCCGGCCTCGTTCCACCCTCCTACCCCCTCATTGGCTGAGCCCCTCTCCTCTCCTTGGGTTCATTTATTATACCAGGAGGGAGGGGAGGTAGGAGGCACTAATCATTCTCATTAAATATTATGAGCGCCAGACCAATACAATAATTCTAATTAGCATAATTATCAATGTACACCACAATCACACAATCAAACATTATTATTCAACTTAATATTCCTTATAATTACTTAACGAGGAAGAATCATACTGACCCTCCCCCACTCTCATTAACCACTCATTAACACACCCTCCCTCATAAGAATTATCATAACAAGGTTGCACCCTGGCTCTCCCTTGGAGGAGCTGGCCTGGCGGGCAGCTCAGGACACGCCCCTTCCGCTGGTAGAGTTGCTCCTGGTCTTGCGCTTGACCCAGGAAGCTAGCATATATTCTACACTATGCTTATGTAGTAATTGGCACTGGTTCTAATTTCTCGGTATTGCAACATTCTGCAGACTCCTCTTCCCCCTCCCACCTCTTCAACCAATCACACTCCCCTTCCTCCAACCGTCACCTCCCTTCCTACTTCCTCCTTCCTTCCTCCTCCCTTCCTACTTCCTCCTTCCTTCCTCCTTCCTTCCTACTTCCTCCTTCCTTTTTCCTTCCTTCCTACTTCCTACTTCCTCCTTCCTTCCTCCTTCCTTCCTACTTCCTACTTCCTCCTTCCTTCCTCCTTCCTTCCTACTTCCTACTTCCTTCCTCCTTCCTTCCTACTTCCTCCTTCCTCCTTCCTTCCTACTTCCTTCCTCTCCATCACTCTCTCCTCTGCTAGGGGTATACATGGGTCCCATTTTTTATACCTGTGTCTGAGTGTCGCATAATAAGACATTTTTCCATGTCCCATGTCACTTTTTAAAACAATTCAATGATGTCTCGTGTCACTTTTTAAACAATACATTAATTGTATTAACGGTCGTTACAATGTCGTGTGTCGCATGTTAAATAAATCACTGTGTCTCGTGTCTTTTTTTAATACATTTCTGGATGTCTCATGTCGAATTTTATCAGCCTTTTGGAAGCTGTGTGTGTCACAGGTTAAGGGGATCGTGTCGCAGTGTCGCCCGCGATTTAGCAGCCGTGTCGCGTGTCAATTGTGTCGAATTTTACCCATATGTACCCATTCTGCTGTCTCCAAGACCCCACCCTCCTCTTCCCTTCTCTCTCTTCTCTCTTCTCTCCCTTCTCTCCGAGTAATAAACATGTAATCAAGGACTCAAGGAATCACACAACTCCGACTCCTTACCCATTAGAGACAAAAATAAGAATACTTTGTTCCCAAATATAATACTTGACGCCATGGTGACTCAGTTGTGGTCACCGAACGGTGCTGACAAGGTACATATAAATTCCCATAGGTGTCACCCCCAGTCTCTCTATTTCAGAGAAAGGTTACATGCTCAAAACAGCACACAATCACCTTTTTACAGTGATCTAATATATCTAGTAATTTCCGTTGCCACAGAACGCCCTCTAAACATATCTAGATTGATGTTTTAAAGTAACACAGTCACCACAGCATTAATAAAGGAGTAATGGACGTTTTTCCTTCCTCTGCCATGCGTTGGCCCTGCCCATATCACTAGCAAAGTTCAGTCAATTTACCCAAGCGTCATAGCCCAGTGGTTAGAGCACTGGTATTGAGAGTGCAGGTTTGGAAGTTCGAGCCTAGGTTGGATACGGCAGCCTTTTTTTTCTCCGGGTCGCTAGCATATCGCCACTCTTCCTGGATCTTAACTCCTGTCTCTGCTGCTGTTTTGTTGTAATGACCTACCATGAGCTGTACCGGTGTGTATGAGAATGTGTATTAGGGCGTGCCATAAATGTGTATGAGAATGTGTATAAGTGCGTGCCATAAGTGTGTGTGATAGCTGCTGCATGGCTATGCTGGTAGTGATGTTCCACTGTGGTGTCCACTCCTACCTGGTCTACACGTGGGACCAGCCTCTATATCAAGGTACCTCTTTACTCTCTCTAGTTGCCCAAACTCTACAATTAATAACCACATTAATGTCTTACTTACAGTCCTACCTATTTGGACTATGTGTCATTTACAAGAGCAATAGGGGAGTTGCATGTCTCACTGCGCATGTATGTTACAGTGCATCCTGGGTTGGATTCCGATGATATCTGACATATATTAATACATTAAAATATTTATCAGCATTTCAATCGATAATTGCAAGGATGGTTTCACCAATATCATAGCTTGTGGAAAGGATATATGAAAACCAAATGCATGATGGGAAAGATGGAGGGTTGTGTCATGGAAACATGTAAAACACATGGATATTGACATTAGAACATTGATAAATATTCCATGCTGAACATAACATGTTTTCTATAGATTTTAGACTGTACCTTTAGTCCCATAACTCCATGCGAATCACGATTCAAAATGGCGGCTATGCAATGCCCCTATTGCGGGTTGTTACCTCTTGCCTCAGGGACTTGATATGCATTTGTGTGAAATATCAGAACCGTTTATTAATTACAGGTATATTTTGATGTTTGTAATACAGATGTTTAAGTGGACTGGAATCATTGTGTCCATTCAAATATGAAAGATTGACGTTCATAGAACTTCACAATAAGACAGGCTGTGGTGGTGGGCGGGGGGGGGGGGGAGTGAGAGGAGAAAATGTACAATTGGCGGCTTTACACATTTAGTAAACGCTGCTAAATTAGGCTGCAATTTGGTCAATACTAGATACATCGACTATATTCGGCATTGCGTTGATTCTAGCAATCTGTTTGGTTAGGTTGAACTGTATTTTGAACTTTATTTTCGTCTGAAATTTGGGTTATTTGAGAAGATTGGCGAAGTTGAATTGTACATGTTCTGAAGATCTGACCCTGAAACGTTCACATGCATTAATAGTTCTTATCTCTATATATGCTCTCTCATTCTCTGTACCATCCTCTCCCAGTATTTCTCCTGCCCCTATCAGTACACCTTTGTGTCTGATACTTTAACAAGACCCCCTTATAAAGCACATTATTGTTTGTTGTACACAGAAACATAAAAACACAGACACAAATTCACATCGATATCGCAATTTCTTGAACTGAATTGACCACAGATTATCTACACAATGTGTCAGAATACACTTGATGATATTGCAAACACACACTTGAGCGGTTACAAGGAGATATTTGGGTCAGATTTTCAGAAAATGTACAATTGGCAGCTGTACACATTTAGTAAAATCTGCTAAATTAGACTGAAAAATGGTCAATACTAGGTAAATCTGAATATATTTGGTGTCACACTGATTTAAAGTATCAGTTCTGTTATGTTAAACTGCATTTTGAAGCTCATTTTTATCTTACATGTGAGTTATTTGAGAGGATTGGTGAAGGTGAATTGTACATTTTCTGAAAATCTGACACATTTATTACCAGTCAGACAGAGAGATTAGAGAGACAGAGAGAGCTAGTGTCTCGTTTCATGGTATGGACTTTGTCCCGAGCTACCAAAACAAACTAGGAGGGGGGGGGGGGGGATGCTGATAGGGTTTGGACAGAAGATCCATTCACAATTGTCAATATGTGATGTGTTTCAGGAAAATGAGTCACAAGTCGGAAAAAATGGATTTTGAGATATTATCATATTTGAAATAATGAGATCAAGCCGATTCTAATGGTAGTAAACATCAAGGACATCTAAGTAGTGTTTCTATATCATACGTTTGATATCTTTATTTTTGAAAAAAAGTCATTTATTTGTTTGGGTGAATAATTACTAATAAAGTACCTAAATATACTCTATAGGATGACCTCAGAAATGCATAGATATATTTAATACATTGCCTTGAAATTTCGTACATGTATTATTATGACTAGCAGCATTAGGCACCCCAAGAATTAGAATATTCAAACACAGATATCTTATCAATAAATCACTTGGAAAACTATCCATTTTGCGACTTATGACTCATTTTCCTGGAACACCTTACATATATATGGGAGTAATCAATTATATAAAGAAAGTAATCAACTAAGGTCTATGTTGAAATAAGTTTGTACTTGACAAAATTTAATGAGAACTATCACCTATGTGAAACTTTGACCAATAAAATTTTTAATTTAGACATATGGGTCAGATTTTCAGAAAATGTACAATTCAACTTCGCCAATCTTCTCAAATAACCCAAATTTCAGACGAAAATAAAGTTCAAAATACCGTTCAACCTAGTCAAACAGATTGCTAGAATCAATGCAATACCGAATATACTCGAATTTTCCCAGTATTGACCAAATTGCAGCCTAATTTAGCAGAGTTTACTAAATGTGTGAAGCAGCCTATTGTACATTTTCTGAAAATCTGACCCATATGTTATGTCTAGACTGGAGACTATATAAATTGATTGCTCTGTAAGATAAATATATATAGTCTTGTAATCTATTGTACCTCCGAGATAGTGGTTACATTTTATTGTTTTATGAATTGATATTATCCCGGTTGGGCTTAACCTGTCCACTTGAAATACTGTTCCTGAGAAGCACGAATATCTAGCATACACTCTAAGAAAAAGGGTTCTTTTGGGTTCTTGGAAGAACCTTATGGTTCTCCAAAGACCCTAAGGGTTCTTCGACACTTAAAGGGTTCTTCGGGACCACCAGAGGTTCCGTCAAGAACCATAGGGGTTCTTGAGCGATTTTAGGGTTCTTCGTGAATTTGAAGGGTTCTTTAGCTCAAAGCGGTTCTACAAAGAACCTCCTTTTTCTCCTTAGGGGTTCCGTCAAGAACCATAGGGGTTCTTGCCTGATTTTAGGGTTCTTCGTGAACTTGAAGGGTTCTTTAGCTCAAAGCGGTTCTACAAAGAACCTCCTTTTGTCCCCTATAGGGGTCAAGTCGCCAGAAAATATACAATTCACTTTTATGAATCCTCTCGAAAAACCCAGAATTAAAACTTTAAAAATTAGGTTCAAAGTACAGTTCAACAAAACCTAACAGATTTTTTTAAATCAAGGCATAACCAAATATATTCTGATAATTATACCCTTATATCTAATATTTCTTTTTAGCATAATTTACTAAATGTGTAGACCTGCTGATTGTACATTTTCTGACGACCTGACCCACAATATTTGCCTTTTTTTTTCATCTTTTCTAGAACACACGAGGTCAATGAAAGGGGAATTCATTCCTTTAATGTTCAACTTACAGTACATGACATAGATTTGATCCACTCGATAGCCTGACCCACTTTATTGAAGTTTAATTGACTTGTCATCAATAGTACCCTATATGGGTCAGATTTTCAGAAAATGTACAATTCAACTGCGCCAATCTTCTCAAAAAACCCAAATTTCAGAGGAAAATAAAGTTCAAAATACAGTTCAACCTAACCAAACAGATTGCTAGAATCAATGCATACTCGAATTTACCTAGTATTGACCCAATTGCAGCCTAATTTTGCAGAATATACGAAAATATGTATAGTTGCCAATTGTACATTTTCTGAAAATCTGACCAATATATCAGCAGCATCCTGAGTGCCATGCTAATGCTATTACATGATACATGCTATTACATGATATTACATGTAATTATTCACCTGGCTCCTGATGCAGGTAAAGCGATACAATAATCCCCCATAATAGGGTGAGATCGTCAGAAAATGCACAATTCACCTTCAAAGATTGAAGATTTA
Organism: Sthenelais limicola; assembly: GCA_942159475.1. Classification (NCBI taxonomy): domain Eukaryota; kingdom Metazoa; phylum Annelida; class Polychaeta; order Phyllodocida; family Sigalionidae; genus Sthenelais; species Sthenelais limicola. The sequence continues at coordinate 51,482,615 of OW804102.1, forward strand.
GCTTTAGATTTTTAGAAAATGTACAATTGGCAGCTGTACACGTATATTTAGTTGATTCTGCTAAATGAGGCTGCAATTTGGTCAATACTAGGTAAATTCGAGCATATTATTTTGGCATTGCACTGATTCTAGTAATCTGTTTGGTTAGGTTGAACTGTATTTTGAACTTTATTTTGTCTGAAATTTGGGTTATTTGAGAAGATTGGCGAAGTTGAATTGTAAATTTTCTGAAAGTCTGACCCATATATCATAATAGTTGTACCTAAGCACACTGTACAAACAGGATCCATACATCTGCACAATAATATCCAGGTATTCCAGTTTGTTCCTAAGATAGAGAAAAACAGAGCAAAGTAAGTTAGCTTTGAGAAACATTCAAAAGGGGATGTAGAAAACATTTTTTGAAAAAAAGCGAAAAATCTGAGACACCAAAGTGGCAAGGGGTGAAGGTAAGCTAAGTAGTATAGAGAACTAGGACTTGGCTTTGTAAATGGGGTCAGACCATCAGAAAATGTACAATTAGCAGCTGTACACATTCAGGAAATGCTGCTAAATTAGACTGAAATTTGGTTAATGCCAGGTAGATTCGATTATATTTGGTATTGCATTGATTTAAAGTATCAGTTCTGTTATGTTAAACTACATTTTGAAGCTCATTTTTGTCTTAAATGTGGGTTATTTGAGAGGATTGGTGAAGGCGAATTGTACATTTTCTGAAAATCTGACCCACATGTATGACTTTGTACATGGATTTCCACTGTGATAGACATGTGCAGTGAGGCATGCAAATCCCCTATTATTCATTCATAGCTTAGTAAATTTATGGGTCAGATTTTCAGAAAATGTACAATTGGCAGCTCTACACATTTGGTAAATTATGCTAAATCAGGCTGCAATTCGGCCAATACTAGGGAAATCCGAGTATATTCAGCATTGCATTGATTCTAGCAATCTGTTTGGTTAGGTTAAATGTATTTTGAACATTATTTTCGTCTAAAATTTGGGTTATTTGAGAGGGTTGGTGAATGTGAATTATACATTTTCTAAAAATCTCACCCAAATAATTGTGTTCACACCAATTTATTATTTTATTTGTCTTTCAGATGGTGGCCGAACATCCAGACACCAAGTCACACTCCGGGGAGAACGGAAGCTGCGCGACGCACACAACAACAACAAAAGAACAAAATGGCGCCGCTCCAGAGACGCCAGGCCCCGGATGTCAAGTGGCGCCCCCTACCCCGCCAGACGGAGGTTACGGGTGGGTGATTATGTTCGCGTCGTTCATCTGTAACGTCATCGTGGACGGAGTGTGTTTCTCAGTGGGCATCTTCTACCTCGAGTTCCTGCAGCAGTATGGGGAGAGCAAGAGCAAAACGTCTCTGGTCGGATCGGTGCTAAATGGCATGTATCTTAGCATGGGTGAGTAGCATTGGCTTTTATTTTTGTTTTTTAAAGGTTTTATTCAAAATATCCTGCCAACGAGGCTCTTACAATTCTAATCAGCATTTTATATTGTGTCCCTTTATATTTTTTTTTTTTTTTTTGTATTTTCGAGTTTTCTATTACCTTTCACCGACTGTTAGCTGGTATATTTCTTCACGAAAAATACAACATCGCATGACATTAACATAGGATTGGAATCGTTCTATATTGGTATTTCATACATGGGTCAGATTTTCAGAAAATGTACAATTGGCAGCTGTACACATTTAGTAAATTCTGCTAAATTAGGCTGCAATTTGGTCAATACTAGGTAAATTCAAGTATATTCGGCATTCCATTGATTCTAGCAATCTGTTTGGTTAGGTTGAACTGTATTTTGAACTTTCTTTTTGTCTGAAATTTGAGTTATTTGAGAAGATTGGCGAAGTTGAATTGTACATTTTCTGAAAATTTGACCCACATGATGTTCTTCTAGCTCAACTAGCAGCTTATTCCAGAGATTTGTGCTCTTTTTTCCTAGTAGCATTGGCTTTATCTGTTTAGTAATGTTTTATGGTGAAAGGCGATTTAGCAGCCTCGTACATTAGGGTGAGATTGTCAGAATATGTACAATTGGCAGCTCTACACATTTAGTAAATTCTGCTAAATTAGGCTGCAATTTGGTCAATATTAGGTAAATTCCAGTATATTCGGCATTGCATTGATTCTAGCAATCCGTTTGGTTAGGTTGAACTGTATTTTGAACTTTATTTTCCTCTGAAATTTCGGTTATTTGAGAAAATTGGTGAAGTTGAATTGTACATTTTCTGACGATCTGAGCCATATACTGCTTATTTGACTATTAACAACCGTCCTCCCCTACTCCCCTGTTCTTGGATTCTTCAAAAATGTTTAAAATTAATTAGAAAAACTTTCACTGACTGTCATGATTTGAACAATGCGCAGGTGTTTGTTTTTATATACATCTATTATAGGTGACTATGTTTTAATTATCGATATACCCATATCTTATGTTAGTTATAAACTATTAGAAAATTTATGTGAACTTATTGCCACTAAAAATCTTTTGATGCTGTAAAATAGATAGAAATTATTAGAAATCAGCGAATTCTGAGAATACTGTACTTGTACATAATGTTTTGTCTGAATAAAAATCTTAAATACAATACAATACTTGAAG